>CM046875.1:250573896-251173896 GCA_025667525.1 Glebionis coronaria | reverse complement strand
CAAACTACACCTGAATCATCACCCCTACTCGTGCCTAATGATGTGGAAGAGGATTCTACTGATCACGACTTGGAATATGCTCACTTAAAAGAGATTCCTTTCTTTGGTATACCGTTCCCTGAAAACCCTTCAGCCGCGTCTACCTCAGAAGAAGCTCCTTCTATTGTTCACTCCAGACCACCTAGGATTGAAAATCATAGCACCAAATGGACAAAAATTCACCCAATTAGGAATGTCATTGGAGATCTAGATCGACCAGTCTCTACACGCCATCAATTACAAGAGAGTGCACTCTATTGCTACTTTGATGCATTTCTCTCTGAAGTTGAACCTAAAAATTGGCAGCAGGCTATGACTCAATCATCTTGGATTGAAGCCATGCAGGAGGAACTAAATGAATTCCAAAGACTTGAAGTATGGGAATTGGTTCCTCTCCCTGACAAGGTTAACATCCTTAATTTGTTATGGGTTTATAAGGTTAAACTCGATGAGATGGGTGCAGTATTGAAGAATAAGGCTAGATTGGTTGCTAGAGGATATAAACAAGCCTTGGGTATAGACTTTGAAGAATCTTTTGCTCCTGTGGCAAAATTGGAGGCTATTAGACTATTCCTTGCGTATGCTGCTCATATGAATATGATCGTCTATCAAATGGATGTGAAGACGGCATTTTTGAACGGTGAACTAAGGGAAGAGGTCTATGTTCGTCAGCCGGATGGGTTCGTTCGCACGGAGTTTCCTAATCATGTGTACAAGCTTAAGAAGGCTCTCTATGGGTTGAAACAAGCTCCACGCGCGTGGTACGATCTCCTTTCAACATACCTCATCTCGGAAGGCTTCTCCAAAGGCAAGGTGGACCCCACTCTATTCACTCTCAAGGAAGGCAACGACATGATTCTGGTACAAATTTATGTTGATGATATAATATTTGCTGCCACTAACATAGAATTGTCAAATCGATTTGAGAAGCTAATGTCCACACGCTTTCAGATGTCAATGATGGGAAAAATCTCATTTTTCTTAGGATTACAGATTTCTCAAAATCCCAGAGGCATCTTTATTAATCAATCCAAATATGCTCTAGATTCTTTAAAGAAATATAACTTTGATAATTGTGACCCCGTGGACACTCCAATGGTGGAGAAATCCAAGTTAGATGAAGATAGGAATGGGACTATTGTCGATCCAAAACTTTACCGTGGGATGATCGGCACCCTTCTCTATCTGACTGCTAGCAGGCCTGATTTGCAATTTGCTGTATGGATGTGTGCCCGGTATCAGGCTCGGCCTACCGAAAAGCACCTACATGTTGTGAAAAGGATCTTTCGGTATCTAAAAGGAACACTTCATCGTGGTCTATGGTATCCGAAAGATTCCTCTATTGCTTTAATATCATACGCAGATGCCGATCATGCTGGGTGTCAAGACACGAGGCGTAGCACTTCTGGATCTGTGCAACTCCTTGGAGATAGATTGATCAGTTGGTCTTCAAAAAGGCAGAAAAGCGCTGCAATTTCTAGAACGGAGGCTGAATACATCGCCATGTCCGGTTGTTGTGCTCAAGTCCTTTGGATGAGATCACAATTAACTGACTACGGTTTGGGATTCAACAAAATCCCGATGTATTGTGACAACAAGAGCGCCATTGCCCTTTGCTGCAACTATGTTCAACACTCCCGGGCCAAGCACATAGACATTCGCTATCATTTCATTAAAGAGCAGGTGGAGAACGGAGTGATCGAGCTGTATTTTGTCACTACTGAGTATCAGCTGGCGGATATGTTCACCAAAGCCTTAGATCAAGGACGAATCGAGTTTTTGATCGACAAGCTTGGCATGAAATCATTCACTCCAGCGACTCTCAAAGAGTTGGCAGAAGAATCAGCTGAATAGTGGTGGTAAACTATTCAGAGTATCCTTTGTTCGTGATCATGTATATTATCGTAAATATATAAACCACAAAAAGAAAATACAAAACTATAAAACCAACAAAAATCATAAAAATATAAAACCTACAAAAACCATAAAAAAATATAAAATCCAGAAAAACCAAAAATATTTTTCGTTTTTAAATCGGGCATGTCTTTTAGTACGGTAATATTTACGGCCTTAGAAATGTCGATCAATATTGACACGGTGCCATAAATAGAGTCCGTATAAAAGTTGTACATTTTTAAAACATGCCCATTATGGCTTGTAGTTATTTCAGACTGCAACCCGGTTTTCATATTAAAGTCACATATTTCCTTGGAAAACGTTGGCTCACAACGGGAATTAATTTTCTCGGGCATGATTTACAAGCCAAATCATGCAAAGGGATCAAGTTTACTTTACAACTTGGTCTAACACAAATTTATGTACGTCTCAGTGCATTAATTTGTTAAAATAAGAGAAATCTTATTATCACCACGAATCAATCTTTTTCAAGATATTAATTGGAAATGTTTTCATCAATCTTTGACTCTTTAAACAATGACTACAACTCTTTAAATAGAAAACGGGTCATCGTTTAAGGGGGAGAAAATATTAAATCATCTTTGTCATTAAATTGATTTTCAAAAGTGATTGTGGAAAATTAATGGCTAAATGGTAAATGAGTGGTATTGCTTTAGAAAACGACTTGTGCTCGTTCAAGGTGATAGGACTTGCTTTAGATTTTGGAGATTTGCAAATAGGTTGCGATTGCTAAGTTGTGTGAAAGTTAAGTTGGCTAAGTTTATTGATGGATAGGAGACGAAAAAGGAAAAATGAAAAGATAAGAGCCAATAAGGAAAAGAATAGAAGAATATAGGGACTTAAGGTGATATTTGTTGAAACTTGTCAAAACTTTGACCTAAGTCAAAACAATACCCCACCCCCTTTTTCTTTTTCTTCATTCACTGTTTATCTTTCTCTCTTATTGCCGCCATTAAAACACATACACGAGCTCTCAAATCTCTTGTTCTTAATCAGCCAATTTGTTTCATTCGATTTAAAAGGTAAAAACATCAATCTTTATTCTCTAATTAGCCTAAATCATCTCTTAAATTCAGTTAAATGATTCGTTTAATTAGATTAAATCCAAATTAGGGTTAGTGTCTAAATTAAGCAGTAATTGAGTAGGATTTGTGTTGGGTTTTATGCGGAATAGCTTTAGATGATGTGGTGTTGCCTTAGATTGCTTTAAATCTCACAAACGCGCTTAGAATTAATCATCATAGCTACGTTTGAAAAGTTCCGAATGAACATGGATACAAACTTCCGAATGAAGGAATTTTCTGAAAAACTTCCGAATGAAGGAAAGTTTCGAACGAACTTCCGAATGAAGGAAGTTCCGAATGAAGGACTTCCGAATGAAGGAAGTTCCGAATGAAGGACTTCCGAATGAAGAAGTTCCGAATGAAGAACTTCCGAATGAAGAAGTTCCGAATGAAGAACTTCCGAATGAAGAACTTCCGAATGAAGGACTTCCGAATGAAGAAGTTCCGAATGAAGAAGTTCTGAATGAAGAAGTTCCGAATGAAGAAGTTTCGAATGAAGAAGTTCCGAATGAAGGACTTCCGAATGAAGAAGTTCCGAATGAAGGACTTCCGAATGAAGAAGTTCCGAATGAAGAAGTTCCGAATGAAGAACTTCCGAATGAAGAAGTTCCGAATGAAGGACTTCCGAATGAAGAAGTTCCGAATGAAGAACTTCCGAATGAAGAAATTCCGAATGAAGGACTTCCGAATGAAGAAGTTCCGAATGAAGGACTTCCAAATGAAGAAGTTCCGAATGAAGAACTTCCGAATGAAGAAGTTCCGAATGAAGGACTTCCGAATGAAGAAGTTCCGAATGAAGAACTTCCGAATGAAGAAGTTCCGAATGAAGGAATGTTCCGAATGAAGAAGTTCCGAATGAAGGAATGTTCCAGATGAAGAGTTGTTTGATTAATATTGTTTACCTGTTATATGTACTTGTTGTATTATGTTATGAAATGTGTTATGCTTAGAAATAAGAATGATATATATCTATATGTTTTTGTGCATCAACCTTTCATGTCTTATCTTAAGCAGATACAATGACTAATCCAACAGTACAAGCAATCCAAGACTCTAGAGAAGCTGCTATTGCTAAAGCACGAACCCTCAAGTTCATACCAAACAATTACCGGCTGAAGCAAGTCTCAAAATCCACTCACCATGGATTTAAAGTAGCCATAGCAATCCTTGATCACTCTCATTTCAAGAACGCCCTTAGGAGTACTGCCTCGGTGCCTTATGAGTACATGTATGAGTTCTGGGCTACCAAGGAGAGTACTTCAAACAAGATCACCTTCACCATCGACAACAAGCAGCAGACGCTCACAGTTTCATACTTCCGTAAGATTTTTGGTATACGGGATACACCCAAAGGCATGTCATTTTCGCGGGATCCTACTAAAGATGAACTAATGGAGATGTTCGAGGCTCTTGGATGTCCTGACATACGAGTTGCGTCTGAGTTTACCACTGCTAAAGTAGGACAACCTTGGAGAGAAATGTTGGGTATTCTCAGTAGATGTCTTACACCGAAAACAAGTGGGCATGATGCTTTGTGCAGTCCTATTATGAACATCTTCCATGGAATGTATAAAGGCGCAAATGCAGATTATGCATTATTGTTGTGGGAAGAATTCACCTTCCAACTCTTCCAAAACAAGAAGCTGAAGACAAATTTCTTTCCTTATCCTCGGTTTATCAAGCTTATCATTAATTATTTTATGAAGAATGATGTTACTATTGATAGGCGTGCAGCAAATCGGTATCACACTGAAGAAGATGATGATACTGTGGATCTAAGGCATGAAGGACCATCTGGTGGTGTGATTCCTTGTCCTATTCCCGATTATCTTCTGACGGATAAAATCAAAGGCTCTGCTGATTACAAGCTACTGCTGCTAGAGATCAAGAAGCTGAAAGCAAGCCTTCAGACTGGAGAAGACTCGTCTACTACAGTCAAGAGTAAAGGTAAACGCAAGCAACCAGCTGCTTTACCTGAACACGAAACCAAGAAGAAGAAGACTGAGGTTAAGAAGGGAAAGGGTAAGGCTGATGAGTTAGCTCTACGTGACGAAGAAGATGTTGTTGATCCTACTCTTGACAAGGCAGAGAGAAAAATGATGAAGATAGAAATTCAAAGGAGTAGGAAAGATACTGGCGGTAGTGGTTCAGGTGCAAGGGTAAATATTGAAGAAGAGTACGAGGAGCCAGAGGATATTGATGAGTTTGGGTCACCTGAAAGGTATTCTACTTCGAAGGAGACATCCATCCCGGTTTCAGCAAGCGTTGAAAAGGAGTCCGTTGCTCCTACAATCATGGTGTCTACTCAACCTTTAGCAACTCAACCTTTAGCAACTCAACCTCCACCAATACAACCCTTACCAACCAGACCGGCTTCAACACCATTCCTTCCACCACCAATAACTCCCATCCTTAGTACCATGGTCACAACCGAGCCTCTTCAATCAACCCAGAGCAGCTCTGCAACATCTACAATGGCTGCATTGGTGATGGCCGAAATGTTGGATAAACATACGGATAATCACAAAAGAGAAATGGATGAAATTCGCCAAGAGCTACGTAGACGAGTTCAAAGTGAAGAAGCATCTAGGAAAGCCCAAGAAGAGATGCTTGCTAAGTTCGCTGCAGATATGGAATTGACGCGAAAAGATCATGTAGAAGAACTAGCTCAGGTTAAGCAAGCTGAGGCTGATAAGCATGCTGCACGTATCACGAGACTTCAAGCGATGAGGGATAAATACAAGGAGCAAAAAGAAGCACTTGAAGCTTCTGTTGAAGAGAGAGTGCAAGAATCCGTTGAATCCATTATGCCTAAACTGCGTGATGAGTTGAAGACACTAGCAGCTGATAACTTGATGATCAAGTCATCCAATCCTTTAGAATCCACCTACAAAATTGCTTATGAGTTAACGGATTTTGAATTATAGAAGATCCTCAAAGCTCGTATGGTGGAACTTGGATCGTTTGATAAATCTAGGATTCAACGGGCTCTTTACAAATCCCTGAATGACGCTATCATGGAGGATGATAGGTTATTTAAAACGTTTGGAAGTGTGGTACCATACCACATTCTGCCTGAGGAAGAAAGGGAAGAAAGTGAAGAAGAGGAGGGTACTGGTGAAGATGAAGGTGGAGAAGAAGAAGAAGAAGAAAAGGATGATGAAGATGACGATGATGGTGACGATGATGAGGATGAGGATGATGATGATGATGATGATGGCGATGATGGTGGTGATGGTAATGAGGAGAGTGCTAGGGGGAGCAATGAGGATAACGATGAGGATGATAATGGGGGTAAACAGCCAAAAGAGGGAGATAAGGTTACCAGCTCCAAGAAACCTGCTAAGTCTGGAACCAAGTCCAAGAAAGATGCAGCGCAGAAGGACAAATCAACATCAACGGAATCAAGACGATCTAAGTGGCGCCACGATGTGAATGCTACTACAGCTTCATCGATTCCCGGTACTTCTATTGCTATATCTATACCTGTTACCACTAACCCTATTAGTCCTGTTGTTGTTGCTCCTGTGATTGCAGAATCAGTAACGGAACCTGAAGCTGCACAAAACTCACCCGTTCATGACACCGCCGAGATGCCTGAATCAGAACCAGCAGATGTTCGCGTTTCTACTCCTCTACAACAAGCACAACAATCTACGGTTCCTGAACCAAGCACACGAGACTGGGCAGACACGTTGGAGATTGACGAGACTGCACCGCCACAGGCTTGGATCACGGCAGCGGCGCAATATGATCCGATCCCAGACGCTGACAAAGATGTTTTGTATCTCCGTATCTGCAGTCCGATTGACTTATGTGCATTTCTTGCTCATGAGTATAAGACTTCGGTTACTCCATCTTTGGTGAAGAAAGCGCTGAAGGATAAGAGACTTCGCGCCAAAACCCGGTTAACCCGAATGGAGTTCGAGTATTATGCTGATGAGATCCTGAAAGCTCTGAATACCGTTCAACGGCCAGGTCTTCATGAATCGAAAAGAGCTCCACCTCCACTTGATCCTACTCAAGATAATCAGATAGCTCTCGACTTCTGCGTCACCTATGATCTTGAGTATCTTCTGAAAGGTTCATCAAAGTACGCAACCTCCTTGACCTTGCTGAAAGCTGCCAACTGGGGGACAATACCCTGGATCGAGGAAAAGGTAAACCGACTCTGGGTCCCAAGGGTAACTCGTAATTATGATATGTATGCTGTTATAGGTGCATCTCATTGGGACGAACGAGTTCGAAGGGCGTACAGGGGTTGCTGCCTAGTCAATTCTGGAAGCAACGTTAGATCCGATATCCGCATCTCCAGCATCTTAGGGTTGAAAACTGAAGCCAAGAATGGCTATTATCATGTGACGGAGATTCGTTTGAAAAGGGAGGATGACAGAGAATACAAAATCCAGCAGGGAGATTTTTCTATCATTCGCCTTGAGGATATCGAAGATATGTTGCTTCTGGTGACTCGTGATCAACTCACACATATTCCTCGTGAAGACCTCATTGCCTTGAATACAGCACTTCGTATGTTCACACGAAGCGTTGTTATCAAGAAACGAGTTGAAGATCTTCAGTTGGGAGTCGAAAGTTACCAAAGGAAGCTTAACCTAACCCGTCCAGTGAATCAAGTGTTACCTCAACATGTAGATAGATGTCCCTATACCGGCATTTCTGTCCCGAATTGCGGCATTTTCTACTTGAACAGTCGAGGTTTAATGAAGTTTATGAGGGTGGGTGAGCTTTATAAGTACAGTGATGGGACTCTTCTACAAGTCAGAGGAAAGTTGGAGCATCTTAACTCGGGTGGGACTTTGCCAGAGATGACGGAGGATTGGCATCCGGGTTATCGGCAAATGGCGAAGTACGTGATCAAGAAGATTGATCAAAAGCTCCGTGAACGTAGATTGATGAGGAGCTTGGAAAGATTCGTTGGTGGTAGACCATATTTAGTGCACCACAAGCTACTGCAACGATCCATCTAATGGGTCGTACATTTCAGGTCCACTTTATATTGGTTTTTCAATTGTGAATATGTATATTTGTGAATATTGTGCTTTAATGGCTTGATGTAGTGTTAAGGTATGATAATTTTTCAAGAATTTCTCACGAGATTCTAAATCTTTCAAAATATATCATACTAAAGCACTACAACTATCCCTTATTAACTTAAGGGGGAGCATTCACATGTTCTATGGCCAAACATCGATTTCATTTTTTACCCAAAGACCGGTTAATCCATTCAATATCCCAAATATTAATGGTTAACATTTTGGATAAGGGGAGAAAATGGGATTAAGGAGACTTAAGTGATACTTGGTTAAAAGATGAAAAAGATTTAACGATAATCCAATTTAATATGTGTAAAGCACGTATTAAGGGGGAGCGTTTTTGATGATCAAAAACACCTAAGGTACGAAACTTTTGATGTCAATATCACAAGTAGTTTAGGTGATTTTCAACGATTTTTCATGGTGGCAATTCCTTCCCAAAACACGCTTAATTCACGACGAATGTGGTGACAAAAGGGTGGTAAGAATAGGTTTAGTCCAATGATTCATCAGAGCCGATGGAATCTTCCCAAGGACAATTCCCTAGATAGAATTAGAAGTCCTAGGAAAGATGGAGAAAGAATGTGAACGTAGCTGAATGCCGACCAAGTACTTAAGCTAGCACTGGAACAATCGCAACAAGGTGCTAGTGATGACATATTGGTAAGCATTGAAGGGGTTGAAGAATGAAAAAGAATTGTAAAGATAAAGGGTGTAAAGAAAGAAGCCCTCCTTACAACTTTAGGCAGAAACCGGGTCAATACATATGCTATTGAGGTCATTTTTGCTAATGATTCTCGGTATTGAAGAAAGACATCATGGACCCAGTGATGCAATGCACAACCCTTCCCAGCTAACTCAAATATCTCTCAAAAGGTATTTGTTTTAATCACACGGAGATCAACACGTTATCTATTGGTTTATTCACTCCGAATAGACTGGTATTGAAAAGGTGGCACTCCTCTCCAGCCATCGCTCACTAAATCAAAACGCACTATCGAGTCTAGAGCCAAGAGATCATCAAAAGTCTCATTAGGACACTTTCCATTTATTCCTTGCTTTCTCACACACTGTGAAAAGTAAGAGATTTTCATGAGTCCTACGCAGTATTCCTGTAATATTGCCAGAACATCCGAGTAATACGCAAGTATTACAATGAAGATGGAAATCCTGCTTGAGCCAACATCAAACAAGCTCATGGTAGGTTACACGTGCGGTTCTTTTAGAATCAATCTTGTGAAAAACAGGAAGGAAACAGTGGTTTAATTCTTAATTGAACTTAAACTCGTTCCAGGCCTCTACGCATTATCATATGATCTTGCCAGAACACTCAGAGTGACTCTTTATTGATCACAGTGACGAGTGGAAATCCTTCTAGTGTTAACATCAAACAACACTTGGTAGGTGACGTGCAAGATTCTCTATGAATTGAGCTCGTGACAACTGGAAAGCAACGATGGTGAAAATCTTAATTGAAATTCACTTGTTCCAGGTTTCATGAATTGACGGCTTCAAATCACAAGGATAATTTATCCAAGTGATTCACTCTTTATGTTCGCAGTACAGCTTTGGACGGTCGAATAAAGAGAACGGGTTTACCCGCGAAATCCTGTCAGGAAGTTACTTAATTGAAACTATCCGTCACGGGTACGATATCTAATATCGTCCAACGGTCTTCACCGACCGGAGGTAAAATGCTACCGAATTAGAATAAAATGTTCAAAGCCATTTTATTCGTGTCGTTGATGTGTACCTGTTAAAGACGGTGGCGTTGCTGTGTACCTGTTGAAGACGGTGGCGTTGATGTGTACCAGTTAAAGACGGTGGTGTTGCGGTGTACCTATAGAAGTCGTTCCCACATGCTTATGTTTTTCTGCATCAAACTTCAGCAAAAATTCAAGAAAGTACAAGATAAAGTCTTCCGCTGTATCAAACTCTGAAGCTTTCGAGAATTCAACAAAACGACATAAGTGTGTGGAACATGGAGTCACGAGGAGGCAAAATTCACAAGTAGGCAAAGATCGCACGTGGAAGGCCAAAAGAACAATGCTCTCAAGCCAAAGCCTAAAAGATCAAACCAACATATTCACAACAAAAGAAAGAAAAGAAGAAAAGACTACGAGCTAAAGAACGAAGACTTAGTATAGTATACTAGGTTTAGAACTTTCTAACGTGGAGTGACCTCCCTTAGGGGGAGATTGTTAGAAATACGTTTTTACGTATATTAGAAGTATCGGTCACTCCACAATATTATTTATGTTGTAATAGCTCGTAGTTAGAGTATGCTTATTAAGTTAAGTAAGAACCGGTCCATGGGCTTGTCATGGACCGGCCCAAGCCCAATGTTGCTTGGAAGTATACATACCCCTTTCCTCCTTGGAAAGGGGTTGGTTGTTGAACATTTTTAGTTTCCACTTAATGAAATAACACATAGTTTTCTCTCACTTTCTCTCTCTAGTTTCTCTCTCTAGAAATCATCAACCCACTTCATAGATTCATAGGTTATCAAGATTCTACAAAAGTCTTAAAGGGCTCTTAATTTTTAAAGAGTCAATATATTTCGTTATCTATTACTCACACGGTCAAATAATGTAAAGGATTAAGTCTTTCATCACATGTTAATTATTCAAGGTACAAGTTTTTAATTGTTCGGCCAATTTAGGGCAATCTATAAATAATTATTAACTTCTTTCTTATACTTATAAACAAATAAATGGTCCTTAATAATCACACGCATGAATTTATCAAATTACAACCTACACACGTGATTCACCAAATTTATGAATACTACATGTGTATTAGTCAATCCAAACGACATCACGTGAAACTCATAACGTTCATTACAAGTACCGGGTGTAGTGATTGGAATAGATAATCTCCTTCGCGGACGCGAAGTTGATAATAACCATGCCGTGGATCAAATTTTTAAAACATACACTAGAACCTTGTAAATGATCGAACAAATCTTCCATTTCGAGTTATGGATATCGTTTTCGATTGTCAATTTACTCAGTTCACAGTAATCTATAAATATACGGAATGATAATACCATAGCTCTTCGTGATGAAGAGCTTGGTAGAATAAAATCTTTCTCCGACAACTCTCTCAGTTGTACGGTAATTCCATTAATTCAGATGGTGCTGACGTATAGTGCACACGCCACAGGTGCAGCACCGGGAATATAATCAATACCAATTTCAACTTTCCTTAATGGCGAAAGTCTAGGTAATTCATCAACAATTACTTCCTAAAGTTTTAGATAACAGAAATTTCTTTTAATAAATTCATATTAGGTTCTTTCTAGATTATAGTATAATTTCAAGTCTAAATGCAGGATATAGTCATCCGTCAAGGATTATTTAGATCACTTTTGATAATCAACATCTTATCTTTTAGGGGAATTCTACTCGAGTTCCCATCAGTTAAGACAATGTCTTCATGTCCTAATCAATCAATCCATTCTACTGGCACTATCAACTTTCCAGTTTCTTTACCATTGATAAGATGTGAACCTCTCAAAAGACTAATAATAACTCATAATCCTTCACAAATTCAGGGATATCAGGAGACCTAACTAACCTTAAAAGAGTAAGGTCAATGCATAATCTATGCGAGAGAATTTCAAATCAAATATAGACGAAAACATTTAACGAATATGAATATATCCCATGTTTTCATAATTTGAGTACGCATTCGAAAGCTCCTCGGATCGTTACCCAGGTCATTCAAATGAAATCAAATCAAAAGAAATGATAGGAACTGATGTAGTAAAATACGACCTTTAGGAAAAGGAAGTACAAATAGTGGTAGTATTAAGTGTCGGTTTAGGAAAACCGAGCACTAATGACCCAAATGAAGTCCAAGTTCGTTTCCCAAGGAGGCTAGTGCGTTGTGTTAAGAGTTGATTAATGTTTGTGATTATATTGATTGAGAAAGAAATGGGATTAGAAGAGAAAGACGGTTACGAAAATGAATTAAACTACGACGAAAAAGGCGTAAACGTAAAACCGTAAAACTACAAAATTTAAAATTTTAACCTAAAAATTCCTAAAATTTACTGAAAATCCACAATAAAATTCTAAGAGTTTACAAAAAATCCAAACTTGCTAAAACCTTTTAATTAATTAAATAATGACTTTTTAATGCTAATTAAAGCCCTAAAAATCACTTTTAATTATTAAAAGCCCTAAACAAGATTTTATAGTTTGTAAACCTCAAAAATATCCTAATTAAACTAAAAACTATTTTTAAAAATTTTAAAATCAAATTAAACTATTTTTTAACTCCTAAAAACTATTAAAATGTATTAAATCTTAAATTAAATATAGAAATTAATTGAAAAGCCTAAAAATTAACTGGAAAGTGACAAATTTCCTAATTTAATGTCCTTAACCTAGAAAAATGTAAAAAGTAGAAAAATAAAACTTTCTATTTTTATGAATAAAATAATATTAAAATAATGCAAAAAAATAAAAGTTTATAAAATAAATTCTAAAAAATTTCTAAAAACCTAAAATAATATAACTAAGAGAAAAATGAAATTTAAAGTTCCTAAAACCTCTTAATTAATTTTATATTAATTTTTAAAGTTTAATAAAAAACCTAAAATCAAATAAAAATAAAAATTAAAGTTTTTGAAAATCTAACTAGATGTAAACCTCAAGTTATTAAATTAAAACTTAAAAATTATTTTTCTAAAATTTAAAACCTACTGTAGCTATTTTAATCTAATTAAATAGATACGGGTACTTAAAAATTGATTAAAAATAAATGACTAAAGTAAAAAAAATCAAACTGGGCCAGAAAAGTCCTAAATTATATAATTATCTTATGAAAAATGAAAACAGGACACAAAGCTTATTAAATAAGCTGAGTTGGGCTTATAATGCTACGGCTTAATTGAATAAGCCCAAACTGAAAAGGGTGCAAATAGGTAATCCCTTGAGACTTTATCAGTAAAATTCCCAAGGGCGAGAGGTAAAGTGTGTGTGCTTTGGTAGTGGTGGCGCAGGTTCGAGTCCTAGCCACGCAAAAATTTTTGAAATATATATATATATATATATATATATATATATATATATATATATATATTTTTAAACACTTGTTACACAGACTCAACTACTACCCCAAAAACACAAACACTAGTCAAATTAAAGCCTAAATCACCCCTAAACGAACCAAATAGGTCTCAGACCTGGAACCTTTTCTTTCTTGTTTTCAGTGGGCAAATGCCTTTTTTTTATATCTGTTTTGTGTTCTTGTTGGACAGTCACAAACCCCTCACCTGCAGTTGGCGTGTGGGGGGTGTTTTAAGCTAGCAAAAAGCAATCAAAACAAACACGCATACAATCTGATTAAAACACCAACAAAGTATCAATAAGCAGGCAGGTTCAAGCACTTAATCAATTACAACCCAAATCAAAACTTACTTAATAAATCATGCAGAAATAATAAACTTAAACAGACTTAGCACTCACGGGTTGATGTTCAGAAGCAGTAAGCATACAAAAATGATCGAATCCTAAGGCAATTCTAACCACTCAGCAGGCAACTTATATAAATGACCAAATCAGACGCAAATTCAGGCTAATACAAGCTTATGCTGCGCAGGTACTCCTAGACAGCATACTGACTGACTTCTTCCACCTATCAAGCACAAGCTAACATGCATCCTAGATACCAATCTAGCATATACTAATTAAGCCGATGACACCCAAGCAGCAGACTTTCAGTTTACACTAATCAGTTCAAACTAAAACTCAGTTAAAAAAAACATGCCAACTTAGACTAAGATTAAACAATGCAACAAGCTATTATTAAATCCTAAGTGAGCATATTTTATTACCAATTTTAAACAGTTTAAACTAGAATAACAATCCTAAGTAAATTTTCTGATTTAAACTATTCAACCAAACTCAGGAAACTTAAAACTTATAAATCCAGTAAACTAGATAAGCAAATACTCACTAAATCAATTACAAAATTAGCAGGAATAAGTAAAAAAAAAGAAAGGACTAGAACGCGATACCTACCCTTGTTTGCATCCAACAAGGGTCAGCTATGCTCCCCTGACCTCGACCAACTACTAGGTGAGGCAGGGGTGTCTTGGACGATAAAGAATTGAGGGGGTGGTTCGTTGGGGTTCAACAGCTGAACCGAAGCACCCCAATATGAGAATAAGGCTGCTAAGAAATAAAAAGAAATTCAAGAATCAAGACCTATGGTCTTGATTCAGTAAGTTCACAAGATAAACGAATAAACTTTTTTTTTTCACAATCTTTTCAAGAACACTCAAATACTAAATATTTGAAACTTGTAAATAAATTTAAATGGGAAAACTTTGATTCACTCCAACCAACTTACTGAATAACTTAAACAGGAAACTTCAACACAAATTTAAAAACATCAACTTAAATCATAAAACATAAAATTAAAATGGAACTCGGATGAATTTAAAAACTGCAAACTTTCATTCATAAAAGGGGTTTTTACATAAAAATCCGAGACAAGAGAGAAAAAAGGGCACCACAAGTCGGTCCTCAATTTATAGCTCTCCTTAGATTGTTCTAGAATCGAAAGAAAAAGAAACCCTAATCTAATGAATTTCCCAATGAGCCCTCGCATATTCTTCAAGAATATGCTTTGGTTGAATATGCATTTGGTCAAAAGAGGGTACCCGTGATGTTGCTAGATGTGATGGATTGTTGCTGGACGTTGGATTTGTTGTGGGAAATAAGCAATCTTCCTTCACCCTTGATCTACTGCCATCCTTTGTCTTCTTCCTTCAAACAAGTGAGCCATGGGAGGGGGACCAATACCACGTGGCGATCTCTTGGGTATGGGTTTAGTGGGTGATGGATTGCTAAAAACCCCATGTGAATTAATCTTAATCGTGTTAATTAATCACTTGGTGTTTTAGGGTATATAGAGAAAAAGTGTGTTTTGATCTTTTCAGTTAGGGTTAAATGTGTTTAAGGGGAGAAATACTTTTAATATTAAACGTGTGTTATAAAATCAATGGGTCAACCGGGTTTGGGGTATGGGTATGGGTAAAAGGGTTTTTCAAGTCGGGTAGGGTGACGTGTCCCATGTTGATTGGTGATGAGTAAAGTGGGTGGGTATTTAATGATGGCTTCTTTTGTTCCAGTTAAGTAATTTTCTAGGTTGGCAAAGTTAGTCCCTCCATCTAACAGCCTTTCTTTAGTAGTTTTGCAAACAAGGTCCTTTGTCATTTCACGGTTGATCCTTTTGCCATTGCATGGTTAGTCCTTTTGTTAAATAAGACTAATATTGCAATATTAATCAATTCTCATGGGCTATAATTGTATTATCTTCAAACTTTAGGGACCCTACTTATGTTCAATGATATTTTTAGGGGTATCAAGTGTCCAAACTTCAAAGTAGAGGGGCCATTCTTGCCAATTGTTGAAAGTTGAGGGACCTTTTTGTAATTTTGACAAACTTTAGGGACCAAACTTGTAATTATGAAGATACAAGGGTATAAAGTGTCAGTTCTTCCATATTGGAGGACCCTTCTTCACAATTCTTCAAATCTTCAAGGGTTTTCTTTGGAAAATTCTTCATTAGGGCTTGGTTCATCGTGCGGCTTCGTTTCCCGTGTTCGTTTTTGCATGATTCTTGTGATCTTTTGTCATTTTCTCAATATCCGTACCTAAAATACACAAGCAACAAACACAAGCATATATTTGGGTATTTTGATGATATTTAATGCATTTTAAGCCCAATTTGGACGATGAGACTATGTATAAAAGCAGTCTTATCACTCCCCCATACTAAACCATTGCCGTGCCCTCACGCAATGCTAGAATAAAGTATCATAGCATCTCCAAAATTAATTTTTTATTTACTTTATTGAAATGATAAACTAGCTATTCTACTACTATTACTACTACTTGTGTTATAGACATAATGTATGATCTTCATCGCAAAATGGGACGTTTAGGCTCATAGAATAAGAACACGTGAATGCTTCGTTAGAAATAATTTCATCGTCCTCGATTTTCACCCCAATTCCATGCTAAGCGTACAACGAGCTCATTGTCATTATAAGTTAGTAATGCTAACACTACTCATATGCCCTAATCACGTACTTATCCTCCCATTATTCCTAAGTTGTATCTCTTATATTTTATTTTGTCTTGAATGTTTCACGAGGATACATTTTTTACTTATGCGATAATAGAGATTTAGGTCTAAAAATAGAGTCCTAACGGTGTAACTAAGACCATCAAATCAATAACCCCTCCTAATAGACAACGATGTTAAAAAATTAAGTTGACAAGAAGAATCGATAAACACGGTTTTATAACGGTTTTGAACATGTGACTTATTACCAAGACTTTTATACGCCCCCTAACGGAAGGGCCTTATTATCTTTGGTTTACCTCCATCTTTTATTCAACTTCGCCATGAAGCTTTTATTATGACTTCGGTCTTGCCTTGCCTTTTATTATCCGCCTCATCGGTGGTTTTATTAGCCAAAGACGTATATCCTCACGCTAAAGCGAATTTTGGATCTTTAAAGCTTCGAAGATTAAGGCTTGATTCACTTTCAATTTTTGCATAGATTTTTCGGCCTTGTGGGGCTTCAAATTGTTTGCTAGATTTAGGTGAGCACTTGAAATCTTATTATTGGGTGAAGCTTTCGATTATTTGGGTGCCAATACTTCAAAACCGTGACGCTGGCGATACCTTAATGTCTTCCCAATTTAATTACACGGAAGATACTAGAAAAGACTAGAAACCCAACAATCCTAACTAAACCGCTAAGTCAATATTTATTAAGCAAAAATTATTAACAAGCGAAGGGAGAATAAGCAAACAACGAGAACACATGAGTTTTTGAAAGAATACGAGTACTCTACGTTTAGCATAGTAACTTACAATTAACTCTATCATTTCTCGTCCTCATTTAAGAGACTTAGCCTAATGTGTAGTTAAGGAATCAAAGCTAAGTGCTCAACACGCACGGTCGAGTCAAAAGTTACTCTTATTCTCGCCATCGGAAAACCTACATTCGTGTCTTCAAACACTTATAAAACATGAGAAAAATTTAAAATTTGGCCATTTTTAGCCTTATTTTGCAACAAAAACGATAAACTTTGGAAAGCGTGAAGGTTTGGCAAGGCAAGTATCTATTCACCCCCCCATACTAAGGTTATACATTGTCCTCAACGTTTCTAGTCTAGGGGTGCAAACACCCCCATACTAGAGACGTAGTCGAATGCCTAATCTAGCATGGAAAAGGTGTAACCAATAATTTAATAGCCGTTTATGAAGTGTGCTAATAACCTATGGTTAGAACATCAAAAGGATATATCATGGATATTGAGAAATGTCTCCAAAGCAAACGATCGAGTGCTCCCATAAAACGAACACGACAGGCTCCAATCGTGAAGATCATGATCTAAAAACCACATATCACAAACAACCACGGAACAAAGGTTGGAAGGGCACGAATCCCCACACGTAAGCTACATTAGACTAAGAAAGCGATAATATGTACATAGGATAAGCATGGGACTCCCCCACGAGGCACCTCGTTTTTGATTACCGAGTCATGAGCTCGACTCGATCCCCTCAATACTAATTATCACTGGGGAAAGTGATTTGGTCGAGGTAGTTCAAGGATGGAACTTCCCCGCCAAAGTAGTGCTTCAACCTATGTCCATTCACCTTGAAGTTAGGACCATCATCTTGAGCTAGCTTGATGGTCCCATAAGGAAACACTTGAGTCACGGTGAATGGACCGGACCAACGGGATTTCAACTTACCAGAAAAGATTTTTAATCTTGAATTAAAAAGTAAAACCTGATCCCCAATGTTAAAAACCCGGTTTTTAATTTTAGAATCATGCAACTTTTTAGTTTTCTCTTTGTAAATCAATGAATTTTCATAAGCAATATTCCTTAATTCATCCAATTTATTTAATTGCATTTTCCGGTGTTTTCCCGCGGTCTCCATATCATCATTACAATGCTTTAGGGCTCAATAAGCCTTGTGTTCTAACTCGATAGGCAAATGACAATTCTTTCCATACACAAGCTTATAGGGAGTGCACCCAATGGGCGTCTTATGAGCGGTCCTAAAGGCCCACAAAGCATCGTCTAACTTATCCGACCAAGATTGTCGGTTTTCCCCCACGGATCTCTCCAAGATCCTCTTCAAAGCTCGGTTTGAAACATCGACTTGCCCACTCGTTTGTGGGTGATAAGCCGTAGAAAGACGATGTGTAACCCCATATTTCCTTAGAACCCTTTCAAATTAGTCATTACAAAAATGGGTTCCACGATCGCTTATGATAGCACGAGGGGTTCCAAACCGAGAGAACAATTGCTTCAAAAACTTGACTACCACACGAGCATCATTGGTGGGCAACGCCTTTGCCTCCACCCACTTAGAAAGGTAGTCAACCGCAACGAGAATGTACTTATTACCACGAGATGATGGGAACGGCCCCATAAAGTCTATGCCCCAAACGTCAAAGATCTCACATACTTGAATGATATTTTGTGGCATATCATCTTTTTGTGAGGTTTTTCCTTGTCGTTGGCATGAATCACAAGACTTCACAAGATCTTGTGCATCTCGGTAAATAGTAGGCCAAAAGAAACCGGCATCAAACACCTTTTTAGCCGTGAGATTAGCACCGTGGTGACCACCCGTGGGTCCCTCATGGCAAGCTCTAAGGATGTTAGAAGCTTCGTTGCCAAAAACACAACGTCGGATGATTTGATCCGCACAAGTTCGAAACAAGTAAGGGTCGTTCCAAAAGTAGAACTTGACGTCACGAAAGAATTTTCGTTTTTCTTGAGTTGTCATACCCTTAATGGTGAAGTTACCCGCATGGTAATTTGCAAAATCCGCAAACCATGGGGTGGAAGAATCAAGCTTAGAATTCACTACACCAAGTGTCTCGAGCGGAAATGTTTCGGTGATTTCCTTGGGCTCGTAAACACTTTGGTGAGGATCTTCCAAACGAGAGAGATGATCGGCCGCTAGATTCTCGGCTCCTTTTTTGTCAACGATTTTGTGATCAAATTCTTGAAGGAGGAGAATCCAACGAAGTAATCTCGGCTTAGCATCTTGCTTTGCCATGAGATACTTGATAGCCGAATGGTCCGTATACACTATGCATTTCGTCAAGACGAGATAAGGTCGGAATTTCTCAAATGCATACACCACGGCAAGGAACTCCTTTTCCGTTGTAGTGTTTTTAAGTTGAGCCTCGGTCATCGTCTTGCTAGCATAGTGAATAGGCAAGAAGTGCTTATCATGACGTTGCCCCAAAACGGCCCCAATGGCGTAATCACTAGCATCACACATTAGCTCAAAGGGGAGGTTCCAATTTGGAGCAACAAGAATGGGAGCTTCGGTAACTTTCCTCTTAAGGATCTCAAAGGCTCGTACACAATCTTCGTCAAAGACAAAACGTGCCTCTTTTTCAAGAAGATGTGTAATGGGTCGAGAAATCTTCGAGAAATCCTTGATGAATCGTCGATAAAAGCCCGCGTGGCCTAGGAAACTCTTAACTCCCTTGACGGTTTTGGGATGAGGTAATTTGGCGATGACGTCTACCTTAGCTTGATCTACCTCAATCCCCGCTTTCGAGACCTTGTGCCCTAAGACGATTCCACTCTTAACCATAAAATGACATTTCTCCCAATTGAGCACAAGGTTGGTTTCCTCACAACGTTTTAACATTCTCTCAAGGTTCGACAAACACGAAGTAAAGGAATCACCAAACATGGAAAAGTCATCCATGAAGACTTCCATCGTCTTCTCGATCATATCATGAAAAATAGCCATCATGCATCGTTGAAAAGTTCCCGGTGCATTACAAAGTCCGAATGGCATTCTACGATAGGCAAACGTTCCATATGGGAACGTAAACGTAGTTTTTTCTTGATCACGAGGATCGATGGGAATTTGGAAGTAACCGGAAAAACCATCTAAAAAGCAATAGAAATCGTTTCCCGCAAGACGCTCCAACATTTGGTCCATGAAGGGCAAGGGAAAGTGGTCTTTTCGAGTGGCTTCATTTAACTTACGATAGTCAATGCACACTCTCCATCCGGTCACGAGTCTAGTGGGAATCAACTCGTTGGCATCGTTTGGCACAACGGTCATCCCTCCCTTGTTAGGGACACAATGAATAGGACTCACCCAAGGGCTATCGGAAATAGGGTAAATCATTCCCGCGTCAAGGAGTTTAAGGACCTCCTTTTTGATGACGTCGTGAATTTTGGGGTTCACCCTCCTTTGACTTTGGATTGTTGGCTTGAAATCCTCCTCCATTAATATTTTGTGTGTATAAAATTTGGGATCGATTCCCTTAATGTCGGATAACTTCCACGCAATCGCCCCTTTGTGGTCCTTAAGAACATCGACAAGTGCGGTTTTTTCATCAATCGAAAGATCCTTCGCAATAATAACCGGCAACTTGTCGTCCTCCTCCAAATAGACATATTCGAGGTGAGGAGGTAAATCTTTCAACTCAAGGATAGGTGGTTCCTCAAGTGAAGATTTGGGCTCGATACTCATAACCTACTCGGGTGGAGGCAATGGGAAATCGTTGAGAAAATCCTTGATAATCGAAAAGTCCTCATCGTTGTCGAGGTCTTCGTCACAAGTACGTGGAACATCGAATTCTTCCAACGTAAAACCACCACCTTCGAAAGGAGTGAAGGTTGGTGTCGAATTATCAAGAATTGGATCTAACATAGTGGGATTGCCACTAGTTTCTTCATCACCAAACCCTAAAACTTCTTGTGAAAATTCCTCGCAAAGCACGTCGATCATATCAACGAGGTTTATGGTAGCAACGGAATAAACATGAGAAAGTTGAGAATTTTGAGTTGCGTTTATAACAAGTTCCTCGTCGTTGAAACGTAAAGTGATCTTTCTAGCATGAACATCAATTAAAGCCATAGACGTATCTAAAAACGAACGACCTAAAATGAGAGGAACTTGAGGATCCGTGGGGATATCAACAACAATGAAGTCTACGGGATAGTAGAACTTCCCCACTTTCACAAAAACGTCTTCCCCTAAACCACATGCAAGAATCGTGGAATGGTCGGCCAACTCAATAGACATTCGTGAAGGAGTAAGATTAGGAAGATTGAGCGACTTGAAGATTGCAAGTGGCATCAAGTTAATGCTAGCACCAAGATCGGCCAAGGCATAGCATTCTTCCATATCTTGAATTGCACAAGGGATCAAAAATTTACCGGGATCACCGACTTTTTGAGGTATGCGATTAAGATAAACCGACGAACAACTAGACATTTGGTGCAATTTCTCCTTGTTGTTCAACATACTCTTAAAGTTAGCGGCAAATCGAGGCATCATGACCAAAGCATCGGGCGAAACTCGCATTAAAGTGCAAATCACGAAACATTTTCATAAAAAGCTCAAATTGGTAGTTGTCGCGCTCTTGTCGTTTCTCCTTCCTAAGCCTCGATGGGTAAGGCAAGGGTGGTGTGGGTTGGGGCATAGGCATAGCCTTTGGAATCTCGGGTTCCAATATGGGTGATGGGTCAACCGTAGGTGTGGCATGAGCGGTACTTTGTGGGATTGAAGTATGCTCCTTTTCGACCACCACCTCGGGTTCTTCCTCAATTTCCTCCACCGTTGGAGTAATTGGTTGAGGAGTCGGTTCCTTAAGTGTCTTACCACTTCGTGTGGTAATCACTTTCATATCTCCCTTCGGGTTTGAAACGGTGTTACTAGGCAAACTACCAGAAGTAGAGGCTTTGTTCCCCATGACGGCTTCTAAAATGGCATTAAGCTTAACATCAAAACCATTAAACTTCAAATCTTGGCTAGCGGCTTTTTGGTCAATTCTTTGTTCAAGCCTAGCATGACTTTGCTCTATCTTGTTGTTTTGACCTCGAATTTGGTTAGCAAAATCATTTTTCAATTCATTTCTCATGGCTAGATTTTCCTTAACAAAATTAGCTAACTCCTTTGCGTTCTTAGCCGTGTCCCTAGCTTGACTAGCCAATTGCTCTTGAATGTTTTCCAAAATCTTATCATTTGAAGTAGCGTAATTCAAAAAGTCCATTGGAAGTTCTTTAGTGTTAGCATTTTGAAGACCTTGACTCGTTTTTTGAAAATTACGGTTTTGATTTTGATTTTGCAATTGGCTACTACTACTCCCTTGATTCCCATAGTTGTTATTACCCTTGTAATTGTTCCTTTGATTGCTTTGGTAACCAACTTGATTGTTTCGATAATTGTTAGCATTTTGATTTGGTGAAAAACCCGGTGGAGTCAATTGATTAGTGCGAGGAACTTGACCGTTTTGGTTATAAGTTCCCGCGGCCGCGAAGGCACTCGAAGTGTTACCACCGTTGGTAATGCACTCGGAATAATCGTGAGCTCCACCACAATACATACAAGAAACCTCAACCGCTTTAATCGTAGCGGGAGCGGGTTGTTCACCAACTTTAAACTCAACTAACAAGCCTTTCACTATATCAAAGATTTTGTTTTCCAAATTAGCCTCGACTTGGCAAGCATCAACGGTGTGTGACAAACTAGGTGAAGATGAAGACGAAGCCTTACGAACACTCGACGTGCTACGAGGACTATACACCTTAGACCTATTCTCAATGATTAACAATGCTTCCTCGACCGTCTTACACAAAAAATTACCACCCGCGGCGGCATTAAGATAATCACGCTCATGATCGTTCAAGCCATTGTAAAACGTGTCTATTTGATGCAAGTCGGAAAAACCATGATGAGGACATTCGTGCAACATTTCCTTAAACCTATTCCAAGCCGGTGAAAAACTCTCATTATACTCTTGTGAAAACTTTGAAATCTCGTTTTTCAAGTGCGTAGTCTTAGAGGGCGGAAAAAATTGGTTCACGAATTTAGAAACGAGATCCTTCCACGTCAATATAGAATTGGGTGGCTCTTTCTCTAACCAAATTATTGCGGGCCTCGCTAAGGAATACGGAAAAAGCATCATCTTAATCGAGTCATTTGAAACATCCTTAAACTTGCACGTGGCGGTGAGACGATTAAATTGGCGAATGTGGTTATGAGGGTTGTCCTTTTCGTCCCCTCGAAACTTGTTGTTTTGAATCATGGACAACAAACCCGTCTTAACCTCGAAATTCTCCGCAAGGATAGCGGGAATCACAATCACTTCTCCATAACCCTCGGTGGGTGCTTGAAGCAACTCCATCATAGTTCGATTAGCCATGGGTGCTTCTTTCACTACAATGGGTTCGTCAATAGGAGAGTCCTCACTAGTAGGAGTGAGTGATTTGTTTCTTCGTTTACGAGCACGTCTTGCTTTAGAGCGAGTTTGCATAAACGTCACGTACAACGAGAAGGCGAGCAAAGAAGATTCTTTTTGGTGTTTTGTATTTTTTTAATTTTTTTGTGGTTTTTGATTGTTTTTAACTTTTTTTGGATTTTTGGAATGTATTAAGTAGACCAAAATCTACAAATCTCCTCCTTAATCAAATCTCTCGATTAAAGAAGCCTCAAGGAATGAAAACGATCACGTGAAGTGAACGCCTTCGATGACTTTAGAACGATGGTGGAACACCAAATCGTTCAAGAGGGTTTAATCAAATGAAACCAAGAAAATATATATGATACTTAAGTAATACTTTGGGCGGCAAAACCCTCGATTCACTCTCAAAATCAAATACGCACAAGCAAGCGGAGGAAACGAGGCGGCGCGAAGCACTTAAGAGCCTTTTTCCTTTAGGTCGTGAAATACAACCGCCTTATACCCACCTTATAGTTTGTATTATCAAAATCAAGCTTCACGAAAATATTTATCTATTTTTGCCTTTTTCTTTGGTTTGAGAATCGAATACAATGATCGAGTGATGAAATCCCGAATCAAGGTTGTGATTTCTCACGTATTTGGAGTACTTGTAAATTTATTGTTCTACGTATACAATATAGTAATAATATTCACACAAAAATCGAAAAACGATAATACGTATTAGTAGAGTGCTACTAATACAATTACTTTTATGGCTATATATAAAAACAACAATGGTTCAATCAAAACACAACACGCCTCCCCGGTAGCGGCGCCAAAATGATGTAGTAAAATACGACCTTTAGGAAAAGGAAGTACAAATAGTGGTAGTATTAAGTGTCGGTTTAGGAAAACCGAGCACTAATGACCCAAATGAAGTCCAAGTTCGTTTCACAAGGAGGCTAGTGCTTTGTGTTAAGAGTTGATTAATGTTTGTGATTATATTGATTGAGAAAGAAATGGGATTAGAAGAGAAAGACGGTTACGAAAATGAATTAAACTACGACGAAAAAGGCGTAAACGTAAAACCGTAAAACTACAAAATTTAAAATTTTAACCTAAAAATTGCTAAAATTTACTGAAAATCCACAATAAAATTCTAAGCGTTTACAAAAAAATCCAAACTTGCTAAAACCTTTTAATTAATTAAATAATGACTTTTTAATGCTAATTAAAGCCCTAAAAATCACTTTTAATTATTAAAAGCCCTAAACAAGATTTTTTAGTTTGTAAACCTCAAAAATATCCTAATTAAACTAAAAACTATTTTTAAAAATTTTAAAATCAAATTAAACTATTTTTTAACTCCTAAAAACTATTAAAATGTATTAAATCTTATTAAATCTAGAAATTAATTGAAAAGCCTAAAAATTAATTGGAAAGTGACAAATTTCCTAATTTAATGTCCTTAACCTAGAAAAAATGTAAAAAGTAGAAAAATAAAACTTTCTATTTTTATGAATAAAATAATATTAAAATAATGCAAAAAAATAAAAGTTTATAAAATAAATTCTAAAAAATTTCTAAAAACCTAAAATAATATAACTAAGAGAAAAATGAAATTTAAAGTTCCTAAAACCTCTTAATTAATTTTATATTAATTTTTAAAGTTTAATAAAAAACCTAAAATCAAATAAAATTAAAAATTAAAGTTTTTGAAAATCTAACTAGATGTAAACCTCAAGTTATTAAATTAAAACTTAAAAACTATTATTCTAAAATTTAAAACCTACTTTAGCTATTTTTAATCTAATTAAATAGATACGGGTACTTAAAAATTGATTAAAAATAAATGACTAAAGTGAAAAAAAATCAAACTGGGCCAGAAAAGTCCTAAATTATATAATTATCTTATGAAAAATGAAAACAGGACACAAAGCTTATTAAATAAGCTGAGTTGGGCTTATAATGCTACGGCTTAATTGAATAAGCCCAAACTGAAAAGGGTGCAAATAGGTAATCCCTTGAGACTTTATCAGTAAAAGTCCCAAGGGCGAGCGGTAAAGTGTGTATGCTTTGGCAGTGGTGGCGCAGGTTCGAGTCCTGGCACGCCAAAATTTTTGAAATATTTTTTTTTTTTTTTAAACACTTGTTACACAGACTCAACTACTACCCCAAAAACACAAACACTAGTCAAATTAAAGCCTAAATCACCCCTAAACGAACCAAATAGGTCTCAGACCTGGAACCTTTTCTTTCTTGTTTTCAGTGGGTAAATGCCTTTTTTTTATATCTGTTTTGTGTTCTTGTTGGACAGTCACAAACCCCTCACCTGCAGTTGGCGTGTGGGGGGTGTTTTAAGGTAGCAAAAAGCAATCAAAACAAACACGCATACAATCTGATTAAAACACCAACAAAGTATCAATAAGCAGGCAGGTTCAAGCACTTAATCAATTACAACCCAAATCAAAACTTACTTAATAAATCATGCAGAAATAATAAACTTAAACAGACTTAGCACTCACGGGTTGATGTTCAGAAGCAGTAAGCATACAAAAATGATCGAATCCTAAGGCAATTCTAACCACTCAGCAGGCAACTTATATAAATGACCAAATCAGACGCAAATTCAGGCTAATACAAGCTTATGCTGCGCAGGTACTCCTAGACAGCATACTGACTGACTTCTTCCACCTATCAAGCACAAGCTAACATGCATCCTAGATACCAATCTAGCATATACTAATTAAGCCGATGACACCCAAGCAGCAGACTTTCAGTTTACACTAATCAGTTCAAACTAAAACTCAGTTAAAAAAAACACGCCAACTTAGACTAAGATTAAACAATGCAACAAGCTATTATTAAATCCTAAGTGAGCATATTTTATTACCAATTTTAAACAGTTTAAACTAGAATAACAATCCTAAGTAAACTTTCTGATTTAAACTACTCAACCAAACTCAGGAAACTTAAAACTTATAAATCCAGTAAACTAGATAAGCAAATACTCACTAAATCAATTACAAAATTAGCAGGAATAAGTAAAAAAAAAGAAAGGACTAGAACGCGATACCTACCCTTGTTTGCATCCAACAAGGGTCAGCTATGCTCCCCTGACCTCGACCAACTACTAGGTGAGGCAGGGGTGTCTTGGACGATAAAGAATTGAGGGGGTGGTTCGTTGGGGTTCAACAGCTGAACCGAAGCACCCCAATATGAGAATAAGGCTGCTAAGAAATAAAAAGAAATTCAAGAATCAAGACCTATGGTCTTGATTCAGTAAGTTCACAAGATAAACGAATAAACTTTTTTTTTTCACAATCTTTTCAAGAACACTCAAATACTAAATATTTGAAACTTGTAAATAATTTTAAATGGGAAAACTTTGATTCACTCCAACCAACTTACTGAATAACTTAAACAGGAAACTTCAACACAAATTTAAAAACATCAACTTAAATCATAAAACATAAAATTAAAATGGAACTCGGATGAATTTAAAAGCTGCAAACTTTCATTCATAAAAGGGGTTTTTACATAAAAATCCGAGACAAGAGAGAAAAAAGGGCACCACAAGTCGGTCCTTAATTTATAGCTCTCCTCAGATTGTTCTAGAATCAAAAGAAAAAGATACCCTAATCTAATGAATTTCCCAATGAGCCCTCGCATATTCTTCAAGAATATGCTTTGGTTGAATATGCATGTGGTCAAAAGAGGGTACCCGTGATGTTGCTAGCTGTGATGGATTGTTGCTGGACGTTGGATTTGTTGTGGGAAATAAACAATCTTCCTTCACCCTTGATCTACTGCCATCCTTTATCTTCTTCCTTCAAACAAGTGAGCCATGGGAGGGGGGCCAATACCACGTGGCGATCTCTTGGGTATGGGTTTAGTGGGTGATGGATTGCTAAAAACCCCATGTGAATTAATCATAATCGTGTTAATTAATCACTTGGTGTTTTAGGGTTTATAGAGAAAAAGTGTGTTTTGATCTTTTCAGTTAGGGTTAAATGTGTTTAAGGGGAGAAATACGTTTAATATTAAACGTGTGTTATAAAATCAATGGGTCAACCGGGTTTGGGGTATGGGTATGGGTAAAAGGGTTTTTCAAGTCGGGTAGGGTGACGTGTCCCATGTTGATTGGTGATGAGTAAAGTGGGTGGGTATTTAATGATGGCTTCTTTTGTTCCAGTTAAGTAATTTTCTAGGTTGGCAAAGTTAGTCCCTCCATCTAACAGCCTTTCTTTAGTAGTTTTGCAAACAAGGTCCTTTGTCATTTCACGGTTGATCCTTTTGCCATTGCATGGTTAGTCCTTTTGTTAAATAAGACTAATATTGCAATATTAATCAATTCTCATGGGCTATAATTGTATTATCTTCAAACTTTAGGGACCCCACTTATGTTCAATGATATTTTTAGGGGTATAAAGTGTCCAAACTTCAAAGTATAGGGGCCATTCTTGCCAATTGTTGAAAGTTGAGGGACCTTTTTGTAATTTTGACAAACTTTAGGGACCAAACTTGTAATTATGAAGATACAAGGGTATAAAGTGTCAATTCTTCCATATTGGAGGACCCTTCTTCACAATTCTTCAAATCTTCAAGGGTTTTCTTTGGAAAATTCTTCATTAGGGCTTGGTTCATCGTGCGGCTTCGTTTCCCGTGTTCGTTTTTGCATGATTCTTGTGATCTTTTGTCATTTTCTCAATATCCGTACCTAAAATACACAAGCAACAAACACAAGCATATATTTGGGTATTTTGATGATATTTAATGCATTTTAAGCCCAATTTGGACGATGAGACTATGTATAAAAGCAGTCTCATCAGGAACGTCGATACATCCAGTCGGGTATCAACACTCGGTAATCAAATACTTTTCCTAAGAATCTCACTATGGGAGAATTGGACAGGAAAGATTTGTCAATTGTCAAATAAGACAATTTCCACAGATGATTAAATTCGACTCAGAAGAATAGATGCTACAGGCACATATGTAGGTGTCCCTAATAATATGTCCCTATTTTGCACTTCTTGCAGATCTCATAAAATTTATTCTTTCACAATCTTCAAAGAAAATGTAGTGTTTATTCATTAGTTTTATGGCGACTACTAATCAGTCTTGCATGGTCCATTCCAAATTGTATGTAGGCGCGCAACTATATACAATTTCAAGATTAACGATGCAATACTCAGTTCGTCAAAATTTTATCATCATGTGTATAATAAAAACATTTTTATGCTTAATTCTTAGATAAGAATCAAAAATAAATTTACAAAGATTTTCTTTGTTATGAAAACAATTAAGTTTTCCAAGGTGTTTTATAAACAACTTCATTTCGATAACAATCACTTATAAATCTCACTTTGAATAATCCTTATAGTAATGAAAATTCAATTTTTCTCAAAGGATATTGTTTTATCTTATAAAAACAATGAGTGATCTGCAAAAGAGTGATGAAAGTTGTTCACCAAGAACTCAATATATCAGGAAATGAGCTTTAGCCAAATAATCATGAGGTTCATGACCTTGATGGCACTCAAAAAGAATAATCCACAACGTAACTTAATACTTGGTTTTTAGGCCTCGTATAAAATTTCGTTGTCCCAAGTCTTTTCGAATTGAAAACCTGTCTTAAGTGCGACTCAATCGTCTTTTGGTGAATCAAGAGAATGGTTTGGTTTGTTTGACTATTTTAAACTATTTAGCAAATAATTAAAGTGTCGTTGAGTAAAATGGAAGTTAAAAGATTAATTCTAAAATGACGAGTGAAAATAAAAGCTTGTAAACTTAAAAGTAACATTGGAAAAGTACTAGCACACTAAATAAAACTAACACTTGGAAAACACTCTAAAAATAAAGACTTAGTTGAAAAGTACTAAAAGAAAGTAAGATCGGAGTATCAGACAAATGCAAAAAACCGGAATAATCCCAAAAAGGGTTTCCTAATCGGAATGTATTCCGATCGGTCGATCGGAATGTTGGAAAGACCAGCGATCGGAATGTTCACAAAGGGGGTAATCGGAATGTTACCTAGAGCCACAATCGGAATAATAGACAGACTACCAATCGAAAAATGGGGAAACTACTACTATCGGAATACTAGACAAATGCTACCGTCGGAATGGACAAACCCTAATCCGATCAAGAGTGATCGGAATGAAGAGGGGTGCAGATAGGAATACTTGGGGTTACGATCGGAAACTCAAAACCCTCTTCCGATTGATCAATCGGAAAGAGAGAGTGGGAAAGCTGCTCGGAATAGGCCAATCGGAAAGGGGAATTGTGCCCTTTCTAAAAATTATGGGATTCGGGTAAAAGCCAATGAAATAAGCTATTTTGACAAGCTTATTCCCAAAATTAGATCGAATCCAACAAAACCGAATCATATAAGCACTTTGATCAACTTATCTAACTCGGAAATAAACAAACTTTTTGATCAAACAATAAAAACATAAACTTTTTAAGGAAAACTTTTATAAACAAATAAGCTAATCATAAAAATAAGCCAATAAGCACAAAAGTCTTAAAGCTTAATCAAATGAAAACTTATGTAATGATCAAAAGATTACTTTTTAAGCACGAAATCATTAAGAACAACACGGATCTATTGATAATCGCACCAAAATCAATCTAAAATCAAAGAAAAGTAGAATGAGATTAAGGATTAAAAGCTTAAAATAGAACTTTGATTAAAGAAATAAGCAATACAAAGGTGTTTAATCTTAAAAGATTAAAAGAAAAGATGAAGTTTAGTGAGAGAAAGTTTAAGACTTTCTCTCTCTAAAACTAGAGAAAACTAAGAAAAAGTAAAAACTAGCTAAAACTATCTAACCACCCTCCTAATGACTATTAGGAGGGTTTTTATAGGGAAGGTGGAAGGAGTGCATGTGTTGCATCTTCTTTCTTGCTTTCTTCACGTTTTCTCGACTCGACTTTAATTCTTCGTCTTTGTCGTCTCGGGATTTGAACTTGTCTTTTTAATTTTCTTCTTCTATTAGACTTAAGTTCTTCGACTTCGTTAAAACTTCCGTCTTTAGAATTTTTCTTCGATAAATCTTCAGAATAGGTCTTGGACTTCCGTTCTTTTTCCACTCTTGATCTTTTGACTTCGTCTTTTCCCGTTTTCTTCGATAAAAGCCCGTGAAAGCCCGTGTTTTCTTCCTTTTTCATATTTTGGTCCTAAAACACAATAAAAACACAAACCACGCATAATTCCGACTTTTACGACATAAATCACACGTTTTGGTCTTGTTATTATTGGAAATATGTGGTAAAAGGATAAGTGTTTTCACACTTATTAAATCCCCTACACTTGACCATTGCAATGCCCTTATGCAATGCATTAATTTTAAAGCACGGTTTATATTTTCCATCATAAATAACCCACCTTGGCCTTTATTAAATACTAAACATAAAAGATAGAAATAAGTAAGGAAATTAAAAACTTACATTAGGTTTTGGCGGCCATGAACGTTTATCATCCTCAAGTTTCACGTTCCCCATACCAAGCTTAAAAACGAGATCATTGTTATTATAAGTTAGCAAACTATCAAGAACTCATGTGGGCCAATTATTCACTTAGACTCCCTTATTCCTAGGTGTATCTCTTATATTTTATTTTTGTCTTGAATGATCACGAGGATGCATTGTTTGACTTATTTCGATAGTTATTTAGGCCGAAAATAAAGTGAACGATTTAATCAATAGTTAGCTAAAGGACCAAATCTTTTAAAACTGCTTCTCGGGACCTCATAAAGTTCATATCTTGGCATAACTCGCTTCACGATTTGAGACCTTTCTCGGACCGATATTTGGCAGGAACTTCATACTTTGAATCTTTGAGAGACGTTCTTGAAATAATGGTCTTCTCTTCATAATAGAAATTTCTTCACTTGAAGTTTTGAGAGATTCTTCATCTTTGGACCACGACTTCTTCATTTTTCTCCAATCTTTATTTTGGATTTTGATATACAACGATCCGCCTCCTTTTAGGACTTGGATCTATTTATCCTCATACCTTGTTAGGGTCTTTTCGGATAGACTTCTCCATGACTTTTGGGGAGTTCTTGCTTTTCGTCGTGTGTCTCGATCCTTCATATTGATTTTTGATAAATGATTCTTCACATCACTTTTTGATCTTTAGCAACAAAATGTAGTCCTCATGCCTTGTTAGGGCCTTTTCGGACTCGCCAATCTTCGCATCCCGCTTCAATAAGTTATGCCTTGGCTATGAACTCTAATCCGTACCGAGCAACTTTTAAACGATCTGGGGCTAGAAGCTAAGTAACCTTTTAAATCGTACAACCTTATTTATTGCAGATAAATTTATTAACAAGCGAAGGGAGAATAGGCTTATAATTAACTCACATAAATTCACGAAAGAATACCAAACTTATAATTGACTCTATCATCTCTCGTTCTCCACAGTTTAAAATCTCAAGGAATGAGACTCGTGGATGCTTAGCCTATTAAATCAATGTTTTGGTTTTTCGAGTCGCCTATAGGATCTTGCAAATTCTTAGACTTTTTTAAGTTTAGAAATCGCGTTTTAAAGTTCCCTTGATAAACAACTCTCTAGGATCAATTATAGGAACTTGCGAAAAGTTCTTGTTCTTAACCCGTGAGAGTTAAGACTTTCGCGTTTTATAGCTCCCTATATAAAAGCCTAGCAAAACTTGACTTAAACACGTTAAGGATACTAGCTAGAGTAGACTTAGGCAAGTAAACTTGGGTTGAGTCAAAACGTTCACGACTAAGAAAAATCTAAAACCACTTTATTGAAAAACTATTCTAGCAATGGAAAGAAAATAAACGTGATAAAAGAAAATACAACTATACAACTAGGCCAAAATAGATTAAAAATTTTGAAAAATGTCGAAAAATCAAATTTTCCGGTTAAAATGAGGGCAACTTCATGGAAAAGACCACTTACTTCGATAGAAGTCCCCTCTACACTTGAGATAAACATTGTCCTCAATGTTTGAGCATGTGGGAGTAAACTCCCCTACACTTATGACATTGTGCACTTTGTTTAAATCTTGCTAAGGAAAGGAAAACTAAAGTGAATTCAATGTGAACATATAAAATATGAAATATTGAATCACAAGAGTTTAGGATAGAACCGGGAAGATGGGAAAAACGGTATCACGGTTCATCAAAAGTTCAAGATGCTCTCTGAAGCTTTAATCCCTACACAGCACAAGAAACAAGACAACAAACATATGCGGGGCTCCCCCTACACTTATTATGAAAGCAGTGAAGGATAGAACACGGGTTGCCTCCCGAGAAGCGCTTGTTTTTTATTACCGAGTCATGAGCCTGACTCGACCCAATTTTAGTTCATGGGGAACATGGTGAGGGATGGAATCATCTCTTGAGAGATGTCCTCACCAAAGTACAGCTTCAGACGCTGGCCATTCACCTTGAAATTGGGCCCATTTGCCTGAGAAAGCTCAATGGTCCCATAAGGAAAGACTTTGGCGACGGTGAATGGACCAGACCAGCGGCTCTTCAACTTGCCAGAGAAGATCTTCAACCGAGAGTTAAAGAGTAAGACTTGATCACCAACGTGGAACTCTCGGTTCTTGATTTTTGCGTCATGAATGATCTTCGTCTTCTCCTTGTAGATCAGCGATTTCTCATAAGCTTCATTCCTCAATTCATTTAGCTCGTTGAGTTGAATCTTGCGATGATCACCCGCTTTGTTGATGTCGAAGTTAGCCCACTTCAAGGCCCAGTGCGCCTTATGTTCCAGCTCGATGGGTAAGTGGCAGGCTTTCCCGTACACAAGACGATAAGGTGTACAACCGATCGGGGTCTTGTAAGCAGTACGGAAAGCCCATAGAGCATCATCTAACTTATCGGCCCACGCGGCGCGATGCTCTCCTACGGTACGCTCCAAAATTCTCTTCAAGCCACGGTTGGATATCTCGGCTTGCCCATTGGTTTGGGGATGATAGGCGGTGGAAAGAAGGTGATTGACACCATACTTAGCCATGACTCGTGCAAATTGATCGCTGCAAAAATGAGTCTCGCGGTCACTGATAATAGCACGAGGAACGCCAAATCGAGCGAAAAGCTGCTTCAAAAAGTTCACAACCACCCTCGCATCATTCGTAGGAAGAGCCTTAGCTTCAACCCATTTAGAAACGTAGTCGACGGCGACGAGGATGTACTTGTTCCCTTTGGATGATGGAAATGGCCCCATAAAGTCGATACCCCATACATCAAAGATTTCACATTCCTGTATGAAATTTTGAGGCATCTCATCCTTATGTGTGATCTTGCCTTGACGTTGGCAAGCATCACAATGCTTAACCATTTCGTGAGCGTCACGATAAATGGTGGGCCAATAGAATCCAGAATCAAACACTTTCTTAGAGGTGTAGTTGGGACCAAAGTGACCACCGGTGGGTCCTTTGTGGCAAGCTTGGAGGATGTCAAAAGCTGTCGGTCCGTCAACACATCAACGAATAATCAGATCAGCACACTGTTTGAATAGATAAGGGTCATCCCAAAAGTAAGTCTTAACATCATTTAAGAACTTCTTCTTTTGTTGGGATGTTAACCCTTTGATGAGAATACCACCCGCTAGGTAGTTTGCAATGTCCGTAAACTACGGGGTGTCATCAAGATTGAGGTTTATAGACATTAAGGTCTCAAGGGGGAAAGAGTCATTGATCTCTTTGTTTGGATGATCCCCTTGATATGGATCCTCAAGTCTGCTCAGATGATCCGCGGCCAGGTTTTCGGCTCCCATCTTATCACGAATTTCAATGTTGAATTCTTGAAGGAGTAAAACCCAACGAAGAAGTCTTGGCTTAGCGTCGTGCTTTGTCATCAAGTACTTCAACGCGGAATGGTCTGTGTATACGATGGTGGGAGATAAAACAAGATAGGGGCGAAATTTCTCAAAAGCATAGACAACAGCTAAAAGCTCTTTTTCGGTTGTCGTATAATGCAATTGAGCCCCCGTCATTGTTTTGCTAGCGTAGTGGATTGGTTGGAAGTGTTTATTCACTCGTTGGCCCAAAACCGCACCAATAGCAAAGTCACTAGCATCACACATCAATTCAAAAGGCAGCTCCCAATTAGGGGTGACCAAGACCGGTGCCTTAGTGAGCTTATCCTTAAGAAGATTGAAGGCTTCAAGGCACTCTTTAGAAAAGATAAAAGGAGTATCTTTTTCCAAGAGGTGGGTCATCGGGCGAGCGATTTTAGAGAAATCCAGAATGAATCGACGATAGAAGCCCGCATGACCCAGAAAACTTCTCACACCCTTCACGGTTGAAGGTGGAGGTAATTTGGCTATGACATCTACTTTAGCACGGTCGACTTCAAGACTGGCTTTAGAGATTTTGTGTCCTAGCACAATGCCTTCTTTTACCATAAAATGGCATTTTTCCCAATTCAGAACAAGGCGAGTGTCTTCGCACCGCTTAAGCATACGTTCCAAATTGGCAAGGCAAGAAGAGAAGGAATCCCCAAAGACCGAGAAATCATCCATGAAGACTTCCATGGTTTGCTCAACCATGTCATGGAAGATAGCCAACTTGCACCTTTGGAAAGTCCCGGGGGCATTGCATAAGCCAAAAGGCATCCTTTTGTAAGCAAATGTGCCATAGGGACAAGTGAATGTTGTCTTCTCTTGATCTTGGGGATCGATGGGTATTTGGAAATAACCCGAGAAACCATCAAGAAAGCAGTAATATTCATTACCCGCTAAACGTTCAAGCATTTGGTCCAAAAAAGGTAGAGGGAAATGATCCTTTCTCGTGGCATCATTGAGTTTGCGGTAGTGTATACAAACTCTCCACCCAGTAACGAGACGGGTAGGAATCAACTCGTTGTTTGCATTGGGCACAACGGTGATTCCGCCCTTTTTAGGCACACAATGGACTGGACTAACTAATACAAGGCTTTTGACACCCCGTATAAAAATTAGAAATTATGTTCGTTGATGTGTGTCTAATCGAATTGATCTAGGTTTTCTATGTGACTCAGTTTTATTTTGGTGGAAACAAATAATTTTGGTTGTTTTTAAATTTAAATGTGCAAAGACTTAAAAGTAAATGTCGTTAAAGTAAAGGGCAAGTATTAAAAGAACGTGAAAATAAATCTAAGTCTAATTAAAAAGAAAGGTGCAAAATTTAAAAACGTGACGAAAAGTAACTTAATTAAAATGACTAAAAATGAAAGCGTGATGGAAATTAAAGTTAGGCAAGTATTAAAAACTTAAGCTAAAAATTAAACAAGTCAAAATAAGAGAAAACAACCCTCCAATCGGAATATATTCCGATTGTACCTATCGGAATGTCAAACGCGAATTATCGGAATGTTTAACTTTCCTCTTGATCGGAATGTATTGTGAGCTCGGTCGGAATGCTTATCGGAAAACACGATCGGAATACCTGTCACCTTACCCAATCGGAATACCAACATACATCTCAATCGGAATGTGGAAAAGGAACCAATCGGAAAGCTGTCACTCTAACCTGATCGGAATACCCTACCTTGCCCCAATCGGAATACCAAGTCCACCCCCAATCGGAATATACAAACCCTTTTCAGATCTTACCCAATCGGAATGTAAAACCCTTTTCAGATCATGACCAATCGGAATACGTAGGGAATAACCAAAAATAAGCTAGAAAAATAAGCTATAATCCTAATAAGCACTAGACGAAAAACTTAAGGTAAACCGTGTAAAAATAAGCTATAAAACTGAAAGTTAACAACTTTTAAGACACGAAAAAGATAGACTTTAAGAAAAACAACTTTTTATATAAAAATAACTTTTGTAAAAACTATATAAACTTGAAAATAAATCGAATAAGCTATGAAAACAAGAGATTTAAAACAATCAAAAGCATATAAATCAAATCTTTAAACAACTTAACAAGTTAAAAATCGTGCAAATCAAAGAAAGGTAGAAGAAGAAGATTAACAAGATAAAGTAAAGGTGCGGGTAATAAAAGAAACACTTACTTGAAATTAAAGGTAATTAAAGGTGCAAAACATGTATTTAAATAACAAGTAAATAAAGGTGCATAAATGAAAGTGGAAGAATGGTTTGTCAAGCCACCAACCAAATGAATAATTAACAATCCTAATCTATATATAGGGGAGGATTAGGAAGCTTCCTCCCCTCCTTCATTTCTTGTTAATTGCAAGATTAAGTCCTTCCTTCATTTAATCTTCATTAATTGCGTCATTAGTCCTTTTCTTCTAATCTTTCTTTTAAGTTTGGACTTTAAGGACTTGTGGCTCGGGATATCTTTTGAACTCGTCTTTAATTTCTTCAATAAAATAGACTTGAGTTTCTCGGCTTTTGATAAACTTCCGTCTTTTGACTTTTTCTTCGATAAATCTTCAGAATTGGTCTTGGACTTCCGTTCTTTTTCCACTCTTGACTTCTCGACTCCGTCTTTCATCTTTTTCTTCAATAAAAGCCGTGAATGCCCGTGAATTCCCATGTTTTCTCCACTTTTCACAATTTCGTCCTACATTACAACAAAAACACAAACCGCGCATAATTCCGACATAAAAGACATAAAATACACGTTTTGGTCCGGTTATTATTGTAATTAAGTGGTAGAAAAGATGGGTGTTTTCACACCTATCAAATCCCCTACACTTGACCATTGCAATGTCCTCATGCAATGCATTAGTCACAAAGCATGTTTACACTTTTCATCATAATCAATCCACGTTGGCCTTAATTTAAGAGATAGAAAATTATAAAAATGCAAAGCAAAGAAATTAAAAGCATACCTTGGGTTTTGAGAATGTCATGAATAATCATCATCCTCAAGTTTTCACTTTCTCCAAACCAAGCTTAAAAACGAGATCATTGTTATTATAAGTTAGTAAACTAACACGAACTCATGTGGGCCAATTATTCACTTAGACTCCCTTATTCCTATGGGTATCTCTTATATTTTATTATTTGTCTTGAATGATCACGAAGATGCATTGTTTGACTTATTTTGATAATTATTTATTCTGAAAATAAAGTGAACGATTTAATCAATAGTTAGCTAAAGGACCAGATCTTTTAAAACTGCTTCTCGGGGCCTCATAAAGTTCATATCTTGGCATAATTCGCTTCGCGATTTGAGACCTTTCTCGGACTGATATTTGGCAGTGAATTCATACTTCAAATCTTGAGAGACGTTCATGAAATTATGGTCTTCTCTTCATAATTGGAATTTCTTCACTTGAAATTTTGAGAGATTCATACTTGGACCACGACTTCTTCATTTTTCTCCAATCTTTATTTTGGATTTTGATATACAACGATCCGCCTCCTTTTATGACTTGGATCTATTTATCCTCATACCTTGTTAGGGTCTTTTCGGATACACTTCTCCATGACTTTTAGGGAGTATTTGCTTTTCGTCGTGTGTCTCGATCCTTCATATTGATTTTCGATAAATGATTCTTCACATCACTTTTGGATCTTTAGCAACAAAACATAGCCCTCATGCCTTGTTAGGGCCTTTTCGGACTCGCCAATCTTCGCGCCCCGCTTCATAAGTTATGCCTTGGCTATGAACTCTCGTCATTACCGAGCAACTTTTAAACGATCTGGGGCTAGAAGCTAAGTAACTTTTCAAATCGTACAACCTTATTTATTAGCAGATAAATTTATTAGGAAGCGATGGGAGAATAGGCTTATAATAAACTCACATAAATTCACGAAAGAATGTCGAACTTATAATTGGCTCTATCATCTCTCGTTCTCCACAGTTTAAAATTTCAAGTAATGAGACTCGTGGATGCTTAGCCTATTAAATCAAAGTTTTGGGTTTTCGAGTCGCCTATAGGATCTTGCAAATTCTTAGACTTTTTCAAGCTTAGAAATCGCATTTTAAAGTTCCCTTGATAAACGACTCTCTAGGATCAATTATAGGAACTTGCGAAAAGTTCTGGTTCTTAACCCGTGAGGGTTAAGACTTTCGCGTTTTATAGCTCCCTATATAAAAGCCTAGCAAAACTTGACTTAAACATGTTAAGGATACTAGCTAGAGTAAACTCGGATTGAGTCAAAAGATTCACAACGTTTGAAAATTAAAACCACTTATTAAACATTTATTCTAGCGGGGAAGAAAATAACTATACAAAGGGAAAAACTAATAGGCCAAAATAGATCAAAAATTTTGAAAAATGTCGAAAAATTGATTTTCCGGTTAAAATGAGGATAAATACAAGGAAAAGACCACTTAACTTCGATAGAAGTCCCCCCTACACTTAAGATAAACATTGTCCTCAATGTTTAAGCATGTGGGAGTAAACTCCCCTACACTTAGGACATTGTGCACGTTGTTTAAATCTCGCTAAGGAAAAGACAACTAAAGAGATTCCTATTTTAATATTGAGAAAATATAAAATAGTGAATCGAAAAGAGTTTAGGATAGAACCGGGAAGAAGTGGAACACGGAATCACGGGTCGTCAAGAATCAGAAAGAGTGGATCATTGAAGCTCGAATCCCTGATTAAGAAGTGAGGAGAGGAAATAGCAAACCAAAAGGGTCCCCCCTACACTTATGGTAAAGAAAGCGAAAAGATAGATGCATGGGTTGCCTCCCAAGAAGCGCTTGGTTTTTGATAACCGAGTCGTGAGCCTGACTCGACCTTGATCATCAACGGAAGTAGCGTGAAACATATCCACCAGGATCAAAGACATAGTTTTCATCCATCAATAAGCAAGAGCTTAAGGCGAACAAGGCAAGCCAAAGAAGAGTAGGCAAGGTTCCCTGAAGCAGTGATGGAGCACAGTAGAAGCAAGGATGAAGTGGTGCAAGCATGTCTTCAATGGTTCCAAAGATTTTTCCTTTTATTTCATCAGGTGGATACTGAGATGGCTTAAAGACTTCAATACCGGGGTCGAACACCTTTTCCTTTAAGGGAAAATAGCACTCAGGCTCAACCGAGTGTGAAGAAGATCCGCAAAGAAGCACAACCTCGTCCTCAGAAGTGGGACAAAGAGGTGTCAAATCATACGTGCAACGGATTTCGGTGTCGACCGGTTTCTTCTCCTTTGACAAAATGCTCTTCAAATCCAAAGTAGGATCAAGACGATAATCTTCAAAGTCCAAAAGAGGAGCATCACTCTCATGAGGGAAGTATGTGTTGAGAAATTCAGAGAAATCTTCCTCAAATGAATAATCGTCCAAAGTAGGATCGAGTGATGGCGGAGGATCTTCATCATGTGAAGAATCGCTCGAAAGAGTATCAGCCTCATCAAAATCATCGAATGTGGGCAGCTCAGGATACTCAGAAGTACAATCAAAATCATCCGAGTCTGAGCTAGAATCATCATCATAAGCATCAAAGACCGGTGGTGAATCATAAATGGGAGAAGCTTCGAAAGTAGGGAAAGAATCATCCACATCATCATGAAAAAGTGGATTATCGATGCAAGAGTTGAATAGAGGATTGTCATAGACGACAAAGTCATCGAGCACATTTATCATATTCACTGATTCTCGGCCTCCAAAAGATTTGCCTGTAAGCTTCCCCATTTTGAAAACTTTTGCATCATCCCCGACTCTTAAGATTAACTCACCTTCGGCAACATCCACTAAAGCTCGTCTAGTTCTCAAGAATGGCCGACCAAGTATTAAAGGAATACGAGGGTCCATTTCATAATCAACTACGACAAAATCGACCGGGAAAGTAAATGCGCCAACTTTAATGAACACGTCTTCGGCTATACCAACGGGGTAAGCGAGAGTGCGATTTGCAAGTTCAAGAGTCATCTTTGTTGGAGTGAGGTCGGGTAATGATAGTGTTTTCCAAACACTCAATGGCATAAGATTAATACTAGCCCCGAGATCAGCAAGGGCAGTAAATTCTTCAGTTTTGTTGAACACGTAAGGCAACACAAAACGACCGGGATCTCCAAGTTTTTCCGGAAGTTCCTTAAGAATAACTGCAGAGCAGTTTTCATTTAAGCGTGTGTTGGCGAGTTCAATCAGCTTCTCCTTCTTGTTAAGCAATTCCTTAAATGCTTTAACAAATTTGGGCATGTGGACAAGTGCTTCAAGAAAGCTAATGTTGAAGTTCATTTGAGAAATCATCTTGATATAGCTAGTCACTTGAGCGTCCTCCTTGTTTAGCATTTTGTGCTTGCCCAAACGAGAGGGATAAGGGATATTGGGTTTGGGTGGTGAGGGTGTAGGTGTAGGTAAAGGTTGAGATGTTGAAGGGTCATTTGTGGAAACTTCATCACGTCGAGGCGGAGACGGTAATGGTGCACTAATACTAGGTGTAGGAGGAGTAGGGATAAATGGTGGTGGAGGAGGTGTAGATGATGGTGGTGGGATTGGTGGTCCTACGATGGTGACTCCACTACGGGTAGTAATAGCACTCACATTGGCTCGCGGATTAGTGACGGTGTTTGAAGGTAGAGAACTTGAAGAAGAAGGTTGAACGGCTGGCAAGAAACTAGCAAGCATATTCTTCAAATCATTGGTTTGACTGCTGAAGGAGGATTGAATGTTATCTCGAAGCTCGGATCTTATCTCATTTCCTTGCTTTGTGATATCTCCTTTCAGATTGATAATTTGGCTCTGCAAGTTCTTGATTTGCTCACCTTGGGTTCTCATGATGGCCTCAACATCGGGATTAATGGGTGGGGTTTGGTGGGTGGGTGGGTGATAAGGATTAGAAGCTCTTGGTGGGATTTGGTTGCTTCTAGTGTAGTTGTTGGCGGGGTTTTGGTTTTGAGGAGAAAAACCGGGTGAAAGGTAATTGTTGGAACGGTAGCTCAGCAGATTTCTATCCCCTTGTTGTCTAGCATGGTAATTTTCCGGTGAATAATTACCATAAGCTGCATGCACATTTTCCGGATTTCCTTGTGTTGAAGGACAATCGGTGTATGAGTGAGGACCGCCGCATGTTTCACAAAGAGTAGCAACCGCTTTAACTTGTTGTTGTTGTTGATTTGAAGCGAGAAGCGTAATACTTTTGCTCATTTCAGTCATCATGCGGGTGAGTTCGGTCATCTCAGGGTTTGCTGAGGTTGAGGAAACATTGACTCTCGGGTTGTTCCTTGAAGATGCAGAGGAATCCCAGTTCTTGTGGTGAGTAGTCATGTTCTCAATTAACTCTCTACACTCCTCGGGTCTCCTTTTCATGAATGTGCCACCGGCGGCTGCATTGATCGTATCACGATCTCGAAAAGTCAATCCGTTGTAGAAAGTATCAATCAAAGTGACGGGAAGCATATTGTGGTTTGGACAACGGTCGATCAAGACATTATATCTCTCCCATGCATCGAAAAGAGATTCATCGGGATCTTGCATGAAACCGCTGATCTGATTGCGAAGGCTTGTGACCATGGATGGTGGAAAGTAGCGCGACAAAAAGCGTTGAGTCATGTCATCCCAAGTGTGAATAGAATTCTTCGGGAGACGATCAAACCATTTCTCGGCATGATGTAATAGAGTGTGTGGAAAGAGTTGTAGGCGAAGTTCATCCATTGTGGCACCAGCCAACTTCATGCTCTGGGTGATAGTAATGAATTTGTCGAGGTGTTTGTTGGCATCATCATCAAGCAATCCACGGAATGGGTTTGTTTGCACTTGCTGAATCATGTGGTGCTTCAACGAAAACTCAGGAGCGTTGATTTGCATCGGCGCAATCGGTCCTCCTCGTCCAAACATTGTTGGTTGACAAAGTTCCTCCATGGTCCGAAGATCGGGCTGTGGAAGAGCATTGTTGTTATTATTATTATTGAGGTTCGGTGGAATGTTGTTGTTAACACCTGCCATATCTAAATCTTCTTGAGGCTCGGGCTCTTGATAATTAGAAGATCTAGTACGCATACACCTGAAAATGCAAAAGAAAACAAAACCAAACACAAAGACAATATATATACGCAATAAAGATAAAATCTTTTTGGATTTTTTGAAATTTTTAATTTTTATGGTTTTTTATCAATTTTTAATTTTTATGATTTTTTTGGATTTTTATGCAAGAAAGGTAACGCTCACAAGTGAACGGATCCCAAAAAGCAACGTGTCTCTCACAGAAAATTGTTGATCTTTACGAAAAGAGCCGGCAGCGGCGCCATTTAATACAAGGATTTTGACACCCCGTATAAAAATTAGAAATTATGTTCGTTGATGTGTGTCTAATCGAATTGATCTAGGTTTTCTATGTGACTCAGTTTTATTTTGGTGGAAACAAATAATTTTGGTTGTTTTTAAATTTAAATGTGCAAAGACTTAAAAGTAAATGTCGTTAAAGTAAAGGGCAAGTATTAAAAGAACGTGAAAATAAATCTAAGTCTAATTAAAAAGAAAGGTGCAAAATTTAAAAACGTGACGAAAAGTAACTTAATTAAAATGACTAAAAATTAAAGCGTGATGGAAATTAAAGTTAGGCAAGTATTAAAAACTTAAGCTAAAAATTAAACAAGTCAAAATAAGAGAAAACAACCCTCCAATCGGAATATATTCCGATTGTACCTATCGGAATGTCAAACGCGAATTATCGGAATGTTTAACTTTCCTCTTGATCGGAATGTATTGTGAGCTCGGTCGGAATGCTTATCGGAAAACACGATCGGAATACCTGTCACCTTACCCAATCGGAATACCAACATACATCTCAATCGGAATGTGGAAAAGGAACCAATCGGAAAGCTGTCACTCTAACCTGATCGGAATACCCTACCTTGCCCCAATCGGAATACCAAGTCCACCCCCAATCGGAATATACAAACCCTTTTCAGATCTTACCCAATCGGAATGTAAAACCCTTTTCAGATCATGACCAATCGGAATACGTAGGGAATAACCAAAAATAAGCTAGAAAAATAAGCTATAATCCTAATAAGCACTAGACGAAAAACTTAAGGTAAACCGTGTAAAAATAAGCTATAAAACTGAAAGTTAACAACTTTTAAGACACGAAAAAGATAGACTTTAAGAAAAACAACTTTTTATATAAAAATAACTTTTGTAAAAACTATATAAACTTGAAAATAAATCGAATAAGCTATGAAAACAAGAGATTTAAAACAATCAAAAGCATATAAATCAAATCTTTAAACAACTTAACAAGTTAAAAATCGTGCAAATCAAAGAAAGGTAGAAGAAGAAGATTAACAAGATAAAGTAAAGGTGCGGGTAATAAAAGAAACACTTACTTGAAATTAAAGGTAATTAAAGGTGCAAAACATGTATTTAAATAACAAGTAAATAAAGGTGCATAAATGAAAGTGGAAGAATGGTTTGTCAAGCCACCAACCAAATGAATAATTAACAATCCTAATCTATATATAGGAGAGGATTAGGAAGCTTCCTCCCCTCCTTCATTTCTTGTTAATTGCAAGATTAAGTCCTTCCTTCATTTAATCTTCATTAATTGCGTCATTAGTCCTTTTCTTCTAATCTTTCTTTTAAGTTTGGACTTTAAGGACTTGTGGCTCGGGATATCTTTTGAACTCGTCTTTAATTTCTTCAATAAAATAGACTTGAGTTTCTCGGCTTTTGATAAACTTCCGTCTTTTGACTTTTTCTTCGATAAATCTTCAGAATTGGTCTTGGACTTCCGTTCTTTTTCCACTCTTGACTTCTCGACTCCGTCTTTCATCTTTTTCTTCAATAAAAGCCGTGAATGCCCGTGAATTCCCGTGTTTTCTCCACTTTTCACAATTTCGTCCTACATTACAACAAAAACACAAACCGCGCATAATTCCGACATAAAATACATAAAATACACGTTTTGGTCCGGTTATTATTGTAATTAAGTGGTAGAAAAGATGGGTGTTTTCACACCTATCACTAACCCATGGTGAATCCGAAATAGGGTAAATCATACCTGCATCAAGAAGTTTGATAACCTCTTTTTTGATGACTTCATGGATTTTAGGATTCACCCTTCGTTGACTTTGAAATGTGGGCTTAAAGTCGTCCTCCATGAGAATTTTATGTGTGCAGAAGTGAGGATCAATTCCACGGATGTCGGAGATTTTCCAAGCGATAGCTCTTTTATGCTTCATAAACACGGTGACAAGTCGGGCTTTTTCGTCTTCTTTCAGATCCTTTGCGATGATGACCGGTAACTTCTCGTTGTCTTCCAGGAAAACGTACTCAAGATGAGGAGGTAGGTCCTTAAGCTCAAGAGTAGGAGGATCCTCATTAGATGGTGAAACTAACGATGGATCATCATTAGTCACCTCTTTAGGAGCAGGAGGAGAGAACGGGTCCTCATTGAGAAGTCTCTCAATAGTACGAATGTCTTCATCCCAATTGGTGGAAAAAATTATCATACTTCATATCGAGAGGACCCAAGCTAGCTTCAAAATCATCCAAGTCACTTTCTCCGAAAGCAGTCAATGCTGGAGCAATTGAGGCAACGGTCTCAACATTGGGTAGAGAAGAAAGAGTACTTTTGCAAGCATCATGAAAATGTTCTTCACAAGCCTCATCGAGAACATCAATAGCATTAACACTCTCATATGAATAAGGTTGCTTAGAAATCTTACCCATGTTGAAGACAATTTTATCGTCACCAACTCTCATGATTAATTCGCCTGCGGCTACATCAATGAGAGTGCGACCGGTCCTCAGGAATGGACGTCCGACGATTAATGAAACACGAGGATCCATCTCGTAGTCAACGACGACAAAATCCGCCGGGAAGGTGAACTTATCAACGCCAACGAAGACATCTTCGGCTATCCCCACTGGATAAGCAACCGTACGGTTGGCTAATTCCAAAGTCATTTTGGTGGGGACTAGCTCGGGGAGAGATAATTGCTTCCAAACACTTAAAGGCATTAAGTTTATATTGGCACCTATATCGGCTAGGGCCATGCAATTCTCTACTGCCGGGAAGTTGCAAGGAATCCAGAAGCGACCCGGATCACCAAGTTTGGTGGGCAATTTCCTTAAGAGCATTGCGGAACAGTTCTCATTAAGTTGGGTCTGAGCGATGTCAAGAAGCTTTTCCTTATCACTTAGAAGATCTTTAAACATCTTAGCGTATTTGGGCATGTGAGCGAGAGCCTCGGCAAAGGAGATGTTAAAATTCAATTGTTTAAACATTTTTAGAAAGTTTGAAACCTGAATATCATCCTTGCTCTTTTGCTTCTCTTTCCTCAACCTTGAAGGATAAGGTATATTGGATGAAGAAGAAGGCTTTAAGGGAATAGGATCACTCACAACCACGGGTGGTGGGGAAATGGGGATAGAAGGTGAAGGAGGTGGGGAAAGTTGCTCTTTTTCCTTGTTCACAATCACGGGTGGAGGTGTAGGAAGCTCGGGTTCCATATAACCTTTTCCACTACAAGTAGTGATTGCTTTCATCTCCCCTCTTGGATTTGCAACGGTATTAATCGGAAGAGAAGAGGGTTGATTACTTTGGATGAGCGAACAAATCATATCACGAAGATGAACAGCTTGATTGTTAAAAGAGTTTTGCATGTTCGCATTAATTTCATTGCTGTGTTTTGCCATATCATTCCTTAGCTCGGCTCGAATATCGTTCCCTTGTTTTGCCATTTCTCCCTTCAAGTTGCGGACTTGACTCTGAAGATTCGTCACCAACTCCCGATTAGTCTTCATGAATGTCTCGACTTCTGGACTCACTGCCATCGGGTTATTGAGAGGTGGAGCTTGGTAAGCTTGAGAATTTCCTTGAGTTGGGTAAGGGTTTCGTTGGGATTGATATTGATTGTTAGCACGAGGTTGGGATTGGTTGTAGCTTTGTTGTTGGTTCTGGTTTGCAGGAGGGAAACCGGGAGGAGCAAGATAATTGTTGGAACGATAACTTAGCAAGCCACGGTCTCCTTGAGGGCGGTTTTGATAGCCTCCCGTGGGATAAGTGCCGTAAGTTGCGTTAACGTTTTCAGAATAATTGCCTTGAGTAGAAGGACAATCATTGTAAGAATGAGGGCCACCACATGTGTCACAAGAAATAGCAACGACTTTAGCTTGTTGAAAGTGGTTTGTGGCCATGGCCATGAAATTCTTGTTCATCTCAGCGAGTTGACGAGAAATTTCAGTCATTTCAGGATTGGAGGTAGTAGATGAAACATGGACTCTCGAATTGGATCTTGAGGATGCGGATGAATCCCAATTCTTGTGGTGAGTAGTCATGTTTTCGATCAACTCTCGACACTCCTCCGGTCTCCTTTTCATAAAAGTACCACCGGCGGTGGCATTGATCGTGTCACGATCACGAAAAGTGAGACCATTGTAGAAAGTGTCAATGAGAGTGACGGGGAGCATATTGTGACTAGGACAGCGGTCGATCAAATCATTGTATCGTTCCCAAGCATCGAAAAGTGATTCATCATTTTCTTGCATGAATCCACTGATTTGGTTACGAAGGCTAGTGACCATGGATGGGGGAAAGTAGCGCGATAAAAAACGTTGAGTCATGTCATTCCACGTATGAATAGAATTCTTAGGAAGACGGTCAAACCATTTTTCGGCATGGTGAGAAAGCGAGTGGGGAAAACGTTGAAGGCGAAGGTCATCCATAGAAACACCGGAGCACTTCATGCTTTGGGTAATGGTAATGAATTTGTCGAGGTGTTTGTTGGCATCATCATCTGGAATTCCACGAAACGGGTTCGTTTGTACTTGCTGGATCATATGATGCTTTAACGAAAACTCCTGATCCGTGACGTGCATTGGCGCAATCGGGCCTCCGCGTCCGTTCATGGTGGGTTGGCACAATTCCTCCATGGTTCGTAAATCAGGTAAGAGGACATTGTTGTTGTTGTTGTTGTTATTCAAATTGGGTTGAGGTGGGTGATTATTGTTGTTATTAACACCAGCCATATCTAAATCTTCACGAGTCTTGGGCTCAGAATAGTGCGAAGATCTAGTACGCATACACCTGCAGAAGAAAAATATACACAAAGAGAATATCTATAATATCTTTTTGGTGCAAAACCTTTTGAAAAGAATTGCTTTTTAAGGATTTTAATATGTTTTTGTATTTTTGAAGAGTTTTATATTTTTTATGGATTTTTGAAAATTTTTAAGCAAGGAAAATAACGTTCAAAGAACGGATCCCAAAATTCAATGCGTCTCTCACTAAAAACCGTTTATCGTAACGAAAAGAGCCGGCAGCGGCGCCATTTAATACTTGGTTTTTAGGCCTCGTATAAAATTTAGTTGTCCCAAGTCTTTTCGAATTGAAAACTGGTCTTAAGTGCGACTCAATCGTCTTTTGGTGAATCAACAGAATGGTTTGGTTTGTTTGACTATTTTAAACTATTTAGCAAATAATTAAAGTGTCGTTGAGTAAAATGGAAGTTAAAAGATTAATTCTAAAATGACGAGTGAAAATAAAAGCTTGTAAACTTAAAAGTAACAATGGAAAAGTACTAGCACACTAAATAAAACTAACACTTGGAAAACACTCTAAAAATAAAGACTTAGTTGAAAAGTACTAAAAGAAAGTAAGATCGGAGTATCAAACAAATGCAAACAACCGGAATAATCCCAAAAAGGGTGTCCCAATGTATTTCGATGGTCGATCGGAATGTTGGAAATACCAGCGATCGGAATATTCACAAAGGGGGTAATCGGAATGTTACCTAGAGCCACAATCGGAATAATAGACAGACTACCAATCGGAAAATGGGGAAACTACTACTATCGGAATACTAGACAAATGCTACCATCGGAATGGACAAACCCTAATCCGATCAAGAGTGATCGGAATGAAGAGGGGTGCAGATCGGAATACTTGGGGTTACGATCTGAAACTCAAAACCCTCTTCCGATTGATCAATCGGAAAGAGAGAGTGGGAAAGCTGCTCGGAATAGGCCAATCGGAAAGGGGAATTGTGCCCTTTCCGAAAATTATGGGATTCGGGTAAAAGCCAATGAAATAAGCTATTTTGACAAGATTATTCCCAAAACTAGATCGAATCCAACAAAACCGAATCAAATAAGCACTTTGATCAACTTATCTAACTCGGAAATAAACAAACTTTTTGATCAAACAATAAAAACATAAACTTTTTAAGGAAAACTTTTATAAACAAATAAGCTAATCATAAAAATAAGCCAATAAGCACAAAAGTCTTAAAGCTTAATCAAATGAAAACTTATGTAATGATCAAAAGATTACTTTTTAAGCACGAAATCATTAAGAACAACACGGATCTATTGATAATCGCACCAAAATCAATCTAAAATCAAAGAAAAGTAGAATGAGATTAAGGATTAAAAGCTTAAAATAGAACTTTGATTAATGAAATAAGCAATACAAAGGTGTTTAATCTTAAAAGATTAAAAGAAAAGATGATGTTTAGTGAGAGAAAGTTTAAGACTTTCTCTCTCTAAAACTAGAGAAAACTAAGAAAAAGTAAAAACTAGCTAAAACTATCTAACCACCCTCCTAATGACTATTAGGAGGGTATTTATAGGGAAGGTGGAAGGAGTGCATGTGTTGCATCTTCTTTCTTGCTTTCTTCACGTTTTCTCGACTCGACTTTAATTCTTCGTCTTTGTCGTCTCGGGATTTGAACTTGTCTTTTTAATTTTCTTCTTATATTAGACTTAAGTTCTTCGACTTCGTTAAAACTTCCGTCTTTAGACTTTTTCTTCGATAAATCTTCAGAATAGGTCTTGGACTTCCGTTCTTTTTGCACTCTTGATCTTTTGACTTCGTCTTTTCCCGTTTTCTTCGATAAAAGCCCGTGAGAGCCCGTGTTTTCTTCCTTTTTCATATTTTGGTCCTAAAACACAATAAAAATACAAACCACGCATAATTCCGACTTTTACGACATAAATCACACGTTTTGGTCTTGTTATTATTGGAAATAAGTGGTAAAAGGATAAGTGTTTTCACACTTATTATAACTCAATTCGAGATGAGTACTTGTTCAATGTTTGCATCACTAATGCGAACATTAGGATGAAGCAATAAAAGATAGATAACATCGATACATGTAGAATTTAGCAATCAAACGTAGTCTTTTCATTAATCACAAACAAGTCAAAATTGTACCGTAACACATTATGTGTCACTATGTCATACAATTCCAAGAACTCATCCTACCAACTAATGTCTCAGTTAAGTTAGGGATTATTTTTAAAAGATACCACAATGAATACAGATCTACAAGAGTCAATGTAGCTTGGAAGTATAAATACCCCTTTCCACCATGGAAAGGGGTTGGTTGTTGTCATTTGTTCTAGTTTCACTTAATAAAATACACATAGTTTCTCTCTCTTTCTCTCTCTAGTTTCTCTCACTAGAAAACATCAACCCACTTCATAGATTCATAGGTTATCAAGATTCTATATTTGGTATCAGAGCTATGGGGTGATTTAAGGTAGTGATTTGTGTGGTTTTTTAGTTTTTGATTGTATTAGTGTTCTTTAAGAAAATCCATCTTGATTCTTGGTGTTTTTGGTGTTTTTGTGATTGGGATTAGTGGATAAGTATTAGTCTTTACTTATTATTGTTGAAATCACAAAACTTTTTGGGTCATTTGGTCAAAATCTGGGTTTAATCTCTCTTTTTGTGGTCGACTGTTCATCGTAACAAACTTCTGATTACCCAGCAAAAGTTCTGAACCAACAAGTTCCGGATCAACCAAAAGTTCCGAACCAAGAAGTTCCGAACGAAAAAGTTCCGGATCAAGAAAGTTCCGGATCAAGAAAGTTCCGGATCAAGAAAGTTCCGAACCAAGGAAAGTTCCGAACCAAGGAAAGTTCCGAACCAAGGAAAGTTCCGAACCAAGGAAAGTTCCGAACCAAGGAAAGTTCTGAACCAAAGAAAGTTCCGAACCAAGGAAAGTTCCGAACCAAGAGAAAGTTCCGAACCATGGAAAGTTCCGAACAAAGAAGTTCCGGATCAAGCCAAAAGTTCTGAACCAAGAAGTTCCGGATCAAGCCAAAAGTTCCGAACCAAAAAGTTCCGAACCAAGAAGTTCCGAACCAAGAAGTTCCGAATCAACACTTCCGAATCAACAAAAGTTCTGAATCAAGGGTTATTTTGCTTGTTTTTTTCGACGATTTTTTAGAGGATTTAATCTTGGTTTCTTACAACAAAAACTCAACACAATTCACAAGCTTTACTTCACTGCTCGATCAACCGATAATCTTTGTCTCTTTGAAGTTAACAAAATGAATCCGAATTCAGTAATGCCTCAGATGACATCACTTACGGATATTTCCGTCATTACGGGAACGGATAATCTCCCGCCAATGCTCATCAAAGAAGTTTTTGAAGCATGGCAAGGCCGGATGATGTCTTACCTTATGGGAAAACCGGTTTATGGGAGGCTTATGGTTAAGTCAATTTTAAATGGTCCACTTGACTATGGTATCATCGTGGCTAACAATGTGTCTCGACCAAGAGAATTTGAAGAACTTACACCAGCTCAACAACTTGTTGCCGATGCAGATGAAAAAGCTCTCCAAACAATTCTCCAAGCTCTTCCCCATGACATCTATAGGATGGTAAGTCAGTATACGGTGGCAAAGGATTTATGGGAACGTCTTAAGGTGTTGCTACAAGGTACGTCTCTCACCAAACAGGAAAGGGAATGTCAGTTGTATGATCTGTTTGATAGATTCACGTACAACCCAGGGGAAACGCTTCACGATTATTACTTCAGATTCACCACACTCATGAATGATCTGAATGTATACAATCTCGTGATTGCACCATTCCAGGTTAACACCAAATTCTTGAATACTTTACCTCAAGCTGAATGGGGTGAGTATATTACCGATGTTAAGTTAACCAGGGATTTGCATAAGTGCAATTTGGATCAACTATATGCTTTTCTTCAGCAGCATGAGAAACATGTGATCATGCACCGTTCTCCATGAGGTATGTACCCTGACTCATTAGCTTTGATGGCGAATCAACCAAGCTTGTCTCACAACAACACTCCTTATATTTTGGGACATCAAGCCTATCATCCATCACCTTACATGACACCAACCTTTCCCCAATACTCGATTCTACCACAACCACCCACCTCACATCAGCAACAATATCGGTTTAGTGCACCTTCATCACAATATGCTACACAACCTCACCCAGCAAGTATTGCACCTTATGCTCAATCTTCATATTCTTCTTATCAAGAGAATGCAGCATATCCAACAAGCTACCCAGATCAAATGAGTATTCCTTCTGGTGATTATGCAGCTCATCAAGACCAAGCAATGTACTGTGATGATGAGGAAGTCCCCGTTCCTGTATTCAAACAAGGTGCTGACCCAGTTGAAGTGTTAACCACTATGTCTGCTTATCTCACAAGGACTTTAAGCAAACGAGGATTTAGGGGATCAGCTCCTACCAACAATCAGTTGAGGAATTCATCCAATTCTCGCCAACAAGCTACTATCGAGAATGGCAGGGTAATGGTTCAGCCTATTCAACCATATCAGGGGAGACCCACCACATCAACTACCAATGCTCGCACGGTCAATCAGGCTCCATTGGTCAATCCTGCTCCACGGGCTAATTCCACAGGCAAGTTGAGAATGATTACATGCTACAACTACAAGGAAGAGGGTCACATGTCCAGGGATTGTAAGAAACCCAAGAGGAGAAGGGATGGACAATGGTTTGCAGAGAAGATCTATCTGGTGAATGCTCAGGCGCAAGGAAGGGAACTTGATGAAGAGGAGCTTGCATTTCTTGCTGATCCAGGGATTGCTGAACAAGACACTGTCACCACACAGAATGCAGCATACCAAGCAGATGATCTCGATGCGTATGACTCAGACTGTGATGACTTTCAATCTGCAAAGGCTGCTCTCATGGCAACTATCTCCAGCTTAGGGCCAGAAAATAGATCTGAGGTACTTATTAATACCACTGATAATACCACTGATGCTAGTATTCAACCACATCAAGTTGTGCAAGAGAGTGCTGATTCGAATGATTCTTCGGTGGTGAGTCTTTCAAATGAGGAGACAATCAATGATAGCGATATCAATGTGAGTCCCCAGACTTTGAGTGAATCACAACCGGGAGCCATTTCGCATACGCCTACTCCTGCTCAACAAGATTTGGTCATGGTTCCTGCTACATTACTTAGCCAAATGAATGCGGCACTCTTAGAAACCCTAGCTAAGAATAAGAATTTGTCTGATGAGCTTGCCTTAAGCAATGAGAAAGTTCAAACTTTGGAGTTAGTGCCTTCGTCTAGTGTTCTAACAAATCCCGAATATGATCACTTTCGAAACAAACAAATGGGTCACTTGCAAGAAATTGAAAACTTAAGAGCAAATCTGTCTAATGAACTTAAATAAAAGGAGTTAGTGGTCACTAATTTTCAAAAACTTCAAACGGATTTTGAATCACTCGAGTCTAAGAAGAATGAAATGGAGATTAATGCTACTAATAAGATTAGAAGTCTAGATTACTTGCTTTTAAGACAATATTCTGCTTCTCAACTAGTACACTTATTTGATGCTTCGTTTAGAGAATTTAACTTATCACGTCAAAAAGGCCTTCCCCCTAATCCACGGTATGCAAAACAAGCTTTAAGACATAGTCCTAGACTTTATAATGCAACTCAATTAGGATTGGCCTTAGACCCGATTGTTTTTCCCGATGATCGAACAAGTAAGGATCTAGTTGATGAGGATCGGTCATACAATTCTGCAAAATATCCCGAATGTAATTATTTTAAATTGAATAAGGAGCTTGCAAAAACGGATTTTAGAATTCGCTTCCATATGGACAAAGATCTCATAACAGCACCGACCTACATATTAGATGAAGAAAACCCTAGTACATTTCCTACACTTGTCAATATGGAAGGTCCTAAGGAAATTCCAAAGGATCTTCCACCTGTTAGCACTGTATGGTTAAACTTGCAAGAGATTAATCAATACTTTACTAATTTTGACAAGGTCATTTTGGAATGTACGACTTCAAATGGCTTAAATGCCGGAGAATGGGCTTTCGAACATATGAACGAGGTGTTTAAAAATGAGATCAATCCGTTTGTCGAAAGTCTAAAAGGAAGTTTTGCATCTCTTAAGGAAAATCTTGTGTTTGAAATTGGTGAAGTTCAAAAAGTGTTTTATGAAATGGACACCGCTTACGAACTACAACTAATTGAAAAAGAAAAGATTTTGACCGAATATGATCGATTCTTGTCTGCAGTAATCTCGTGTGATGTGCTTACTACTGTAAATGTTAATTATTCGAATGAGCTTACATCCGCTATGATTAAATGTGATGTTGTGCATATATGTGATGATGTTGGTAATCTCTCTGTAAATGTTGCTGATACTGTAAATGAGGTAGATAATCATTCTTGTCACGAATCTAACGCTGAGTTTTTAAAGCTACAAGATTCTTACAATTTACTTTCAAAACGCTTTAATCAACTAGAACAACATTGTATATCTTTAGAATTAAAAAAACAAACTCAAAATGAGAATCTTTTGATATCAAATGGTTGTGAAAACGGTGTTGAGACGAGTGACAAGATGATTGCAATTGTTAAGGCATTAGAGGAAGAGATTATGAGATTGAAGAGAGATGTGTCATCAAATGAAACACTCAAATTGGAACTAGAGGCGGTAGAGTCTAAAAACCAGGTCTTAGAAATTAGACTTTCGTCTGTTCTAGGGGAGATGGATCGGACAAGACAGGGACTATCCGCTCTTTATGGTTCACTAGAAGAACGCTTCGCTTTTAATGCGGCACAGCAACAAACTTATGTTGAACAACTGAACCAAAAGTGCGAGGAAATCTCTGACTTGAACATCCTGCTGATTGACAAAAATATGGTTTTGGCCGAGTTAAAGGAGACACTTCTTCTCACCCGACAAGAAGTTGTTGATAACTTAGCTACCGACTCTGCACCGTCCACTAGTGCTCCAACAACCAAGTCAGTAGTGCTTTATAAGAAACCGCTTCATAAGAGAAACCCGGTTACCTACGATGATTATATGAGGAATGCCATTAAGCATGTAGATCTTGTTAGGGACATCTTAGACGATCTTTATGCCTTAGATCCCTCAAGTAGCGACTATTATTCGGCTCATGAATATATAAAGCGAGTTCAATATTGCTTAGCATATTTGCAATACATAGGTACACCAGGTTCTGCACTACTTACTAATAGGCCCATTGCTGTAACTCCATTTAATAAGACTCCAGGAGCAAAACCGTCATTGGCACAATCAAGTAAGGCACCTTTAAAATATGTTGCTAATATTCCCACTTTGCCTTCTACAGGATTAAAAGAGACTACTAAGGCTAAAGGATCGCCACTCAAGAAAGATAAGATCAAGCCCTCCACTAGTAGTGCCAAAAAGAAGAACGTAGAAGCTCACCATAGGAATGTTAGTTCAGTTTTAAATAAAAAGAATCATGTTAAGACTAAAAGCTCTGCGCCTGTGCAGAAGCCAAAACCATTCGTGAATTCTAATTTGAATTGTTGGAATTGTAATGAATGTATGTTTTCCCAACGTCATGATTTGTGTCTGATTGATCATGTGAATGAAATGAATGCCATTAATAATGGTCTTGAATGGAAGCCAACGGGTAGAACTCGTGCCCAAGTTGGCTGGCAATGACGTCCCACTGGTAGGACCTTTACATTAGATGGAAAAATGTGCCCTTTAACTAGGAACGCATCCATTGAGGTTAGGTCTGAGCGTCCTTTAGTTAGGAACACTCGCACTCAAGTATGGAAACAGCGCCCTTTAATTAGGTCAGCCCCCACTATAGTGCCTATCAGTGAAGAAATACCTCAAGATTTAAGCCAACTAGAATCTACACCACCAACTAGGAAGAAAAAGGCTAGGAAATCTAAGAAACCTAGAGTTAGCAAATCTAAGATTATTAAATCTGTACCTGCTAATAACAAGGAACACTCAGATTCCGATACCTCTACATTCTCTTCGTGTGGTGATATTTTCAGGTGGTCAAAATCATCCTGTGGTATTTGGACTCTGGTTGTTCAAAACATATGACCGGAGATCGCTCGATGCTCCGAAATTTCGTCAGCAAGTTTCTTGGTACGGTTAAATTCGAGAATGATCGTATAGCAAAGATAATGGGGTATGGTGAATATCAGATTGGAAACGTGACGATTTCAAGGGTATACTATGTAGAAGGTCTTGGTCATAATTTATTCTCAGTAGGACAGTTTTGTGATTCCAACCTTGAGGTTGCTTTTCGACAACACACTTGTTTCATCCGCAACTTGGAAGGAAAAGATTTGTTGAAGGGATCTCGTGGTGCAAATCTTTATACCTTGTCCTTACAAGACATGATGGCCGCGTCTCCAGTATGTCTTCTCTCTAAAGCATCTAAGACCAAGTCATGGTTATGGCATCGCAGATTATCTCATCTTAACTTTGATGCTATTAATCATCTGGCTAAAAACAAATTAGTTCGTGGTCTTCCAAAGCTTAAATTTCACAAGGACCATTTATGTTCCGCGTGTTCAAGGGGGAAAAGTACCAAGAAATCTTACAAGCCCAAAGCTGAAGACACCAATCAAGAAAAACTTCATCTTTTGCATATGGATCTTTGTGGGCCAATGAGAACTGAAAGTGTGAGCGGCAAGAAATTCATTCTGGTAATTGTGGATGATTTCTCCAGGTTTACATGGGTTAGATTTCGACGTACAAAGGATGAAGCACCGAAGGCTATCATCACTTTTCTGAAATTCATTCAGGTACGTTTGAATACTACTGTCCGCCGTATTCGTACAGACAATGGTACAGAGTTCGTCAACCAGACTCTTCGTGATTATTATGAAGGAGTTGGTATCTCACATGAAACATCCGCTGTACGCACTCCACAACAAAACGGTGTCGTTGAAAGACGGAATCGTACACTTATGGAAGCTGCTAGGACTATGCTTATTTACGCGAACGCTCCATTGTTCTTGTGGGCAGAGGCTATATCTACTGCATGTTTCACCCAAAACCGTTCTATCATTCGGAAACGCCATGGAAAAACACCTTATGAGCTTCTACATGACCGTAAACCCGATGTTTCATTTTTTCATGTGTTTGGTGCTCTTTGTTATCCAAACATCAATAGTGAGAACTTGGGTAAGCTTCAACCGAAAGCCAATATAGGTATTTTCATTGGTTACTCACCGTCAAAGAAAGCATACCGAATCTATAACCGTCGTCTTGGCAAGATTGTAGAAACTATGGATGCAGATTTCGATGAGCTGACAGCGATGGCTTCTGAGCAACACAGCTCTGAACCCGCGCTTCATGAGATGGGAACCGGTGCTATTAGTTCCGGATTAGTTCCCAATAATCCTACTTCTACATCATTTTTACCACCATCAAGGCTCGAGTGGGATAAACTGTTTCAACCGTTGTTTGACGAATTCTTTGATCCCCCAAATGATGAAGTTCCAGCACCTGTAGTGATAGCTCCAATCCCTGAGGTTATTGCTCCTGCAAATGAAGCTTTATCTAATGCATCTTCAATTCACATTGAACCGGATGCACCTTCACCAAGTGATTCTCAAACTACACCTGAATCATCACCCCTACTTGTGCCTAATGATGTGGAAGAGGATTCTATTGATCACGACTTGGAATATGCTCACCTGCAAGAGCTTCCTTTCTTTGGTGTAGCGATACCTGAAAACCCTTCAGCCGCGTCTACCTCAGAAGAAGCTCCTTCTATTGTTCACTCCAGACCACCTAGGATTGAAAACCATAGCACTAAATGGACAAAAGATCACCCAATTAGGAATGTCATTGGAGATCTAGACCGACCAGTCTCTACACGCCATCAATTACAAGAGAGTGCACTTTATTGTTACTTTGATGCATTTCTCTCTGAAGTTGAACCTAAAAATTGGCAGCAGGCTATGACCCAATCATCTTGGATTAAAGCTATGCAGGAGGAACTAAATGAATTCCAACGACTTTAAGTATGGGAATTGGTTCCTCTCCCTGACAAGGTTAACATCCTTACTTTGTTATGGGTTTATAAGGTTAAACTTGATGAGATGGGTGCGGTATTGAAGAATAAGGCTAGATTGGTCGCTAGAGGATATAAACAAGCCTTGGGTATAGACTTTGAAGAATCTTTTGCTCCTGTGGCAAGATTAGAGGCGATTAGACTATTCCTTGCGTATGCTGCTAATATGAACATGATCGTCTATCAAATGGATGTGAAGACGGCATTTTTGAACGGTGAACTAAGGGAAGAAGTCTATGTTAGTCAGCCGGATGGGTTCGTTAGCACGGAGTTTCCTAATCATGTGTACAAGCTTAAGAAGGCTCTCTATGGGTTGAAACAAGCTCCACGCGCGTGGTATGATCTCCTGTCCACATATCTCATTTCGGAAGGCTTCTCCAAAGGCAAGGTGGACCCCACTCTATTCACTCTCAAGGAAGGCAACGACATGATTCTGGTACAAATTTATGTTGATGATATAATATTTGCTGCCACTAACATAGAATTGTCAAATCGATTTGAGAAGATAATGTCCACACGCTTTCAGATGTCGATGATGTGAAAATTTTCATTTTTCTTAGGATTACAGATTTCTCAAAATCCTAGAGGCATCTTTATTAATCAATCTAAATATGCTCTAGAATCTCTTAAGAAATATAACTTTGAAAACTGTGAACCCGTGGACACTCCAATGGTGGAGAAATCCAAGTTAGATGAAGATAGGAATGGGACAATTGTCGATCCAAAACTTTACCGTGGGATGATCGGCACCCTTCTCTATCTGACTGCTAGCAGGCCTGATTTGCAATTTGCTGTATGCATGTGTGCCCGGTATCAGGCTCGGCCTACCGAAAAGCACCTACATGTTGTGAAAAGGATCTTTCGGTATCTAAAAGGAACACTTCATCGTGGTCTATGGTATCCGAAAGATTCCTCTATTGCTTTAATATCATACGCAGATGCCGATCATGCTGGATGTCAAGACACGAGGCGTAGCACTTCTGGATCTGTGCATCTCCTTGGAGATAGATTGATCAGTTGGTCTTCAAAAAGGCAGAAAAGCGCTGCAATATCAAGCACGGAGGTTGAATACATCGCCATGTCCGGTTGTTGTGCTCAAGTCATTTGGATGAGATCACAATTAACTGACTACGGTTTGGGTTTCAACAAAATCCCGATGTATTGTGACAACAAGAGCGCCATTGCCCTTTGCTGCAACTATGTTCAACACTCCCGGGCCAAGCACATAGACATTCGCTACCATTTCATTAAGGAGCAGGTGGAGAACGGAGTGATCGAGCTGTATTTTGTCACTACTGAGTACCAGCTGGCGGATATGTTCACCAAAGCCTTAGATCGAGGACGAATCAAGTTTTTGATCGACAAGCTTGGCATGAAATCATTCACTCCAGCGACTCTCAAAGAGTTGGCAGAAGAATCAGCTGAATAGTCGTGGTAAACTATTCAGAGTATCCTTTGTTCGTGATCATGTATATTATCGTAAATATATAAACCACAAAAAGAAAATACAAAAATATAAAACCAACAAAAATCATAAAAAATATAAAACCTAGAAAAACCATAAAAAGTATAAAATCAAGAAAAACCAAAAATATTTTTCGTTTTTAAATCGGGCATGTCTTTTAGTACGGTAATATTTACGGCCTTAGAAATGTCGATCAATATTGACACGGTGCCATAAATAGACTCCGTATAAAAGTTGTACATTTTTAAAACATGCCCACAATGGCTAGTAGTTATATCTGACTGCAACCCGGTTTTCATATTAAAGTCACGTATTTCCTTGGAAAACGTTGGCTCAGAACGGGAATTAATTTTCTCGGGCATGATTTACAAGCCAAATCATGCAAAGGGATCAAGTTTACTTTACAACTTGGTCTAACACGAATTTGTGTACGTCTCAGTGCATTAATTTGTTAAAATAAGAGAAATCTTATTGACACCACGAATCAAAATTTTTCAAGATATAAATTGGAAACGCTTTCATCAATATTTGACTCTTTAAACAATGACTACAGCTCTTTAAATAGAAAACGGGTCATCGTTTAAGGGGGAGAAAATATTAAATCATCTTCGTCATTAAATCGATTTTCAAAAGTGATTGTGAAAAATTAATGGCTAAATGGTAATTGAGTGGTTTGGCTTTAGAATACGACTTGTGTTCGTTCTAAGTGATAGGCATTGCTTTTAGATCTTGGGGATATGCTAATAGGTTGAGATGCTTAAGTTGTGTTGGCGAAATTTAAATATGCTTAAGAAAAAGATGAATAGATAAGTTATAAACAAAAAGGAAAAGAATAAGGAGTGTAGGGTATAAAGTGATAATGTGTGAAAGTTGTAAAAAAAAAAAAAACTTGACCTAAGTCAAACAAAACCCCTCGTCCCTCTCTTTCTTTTCACTGTATCATTATCTCCTTTGCCGCCATTGTTGAAACACACACACAAGCTCTAAAAAACCTCTCGTTTATTCATCCAATCCGATTCATTCAATTTAAAAGGTAATTATCATCTATATTTAACTTATAATTCGCCTATTTCATCAGTTGAATCAGGTTAATTGATTCGTTTAATTAGATTAAATCCAAATTAGGGTTCTGTCTAAATTAAGCAGTAATTGATTAGGATTTGTGATGGGTTTTGCTCGGAATAGCTTTAGATGATGTTTAATTGCCTTAGTTTGCCTTAGAACTCACAAACGCGCATAGATTAGATCATCAAAGGCTGTGTTTGGAAAGTTCCGGATGAACATGGATATAAACTTCCGAATGAAGGATTTTTTCTGAAAAACTTCCGAATGAGGAAGTTCCGAATGAAGGACTTCCGAATGAAGGACTTCCGAATGAAGAAGTTCCGAATGAAGAACTTCCGAATGAAGAAGTTCCGAATGAAGAACTTCCGAATGAAGAAGTTCCGAATAAAGGACTTCCGAATGAAGGACTTCCGAATGAAGAAGTTCCGAATGAAGAACTTCCGAATGAAGAAGTTCCGAATGAAGGACTTCCAAATGAAGAACTTACGAATGAAGAACTTCCGAATGAAGAAGTTCCGAATGAAGGACTTCCGAATGAAGAAGTTCCGAATGAAGAACTTCCGAATGAAAAACTTCCGAATGAAGAACTTCCGAATGAATGAAGTTCCGAATGAAGAACTTCCGAATGAAGGAAGTTCCGAATGAAGAACTTCCGAATGAAGAAGTTCCGAATGAAGGAATGTTCCGAATGAAGAAGTTCCGAATGAAGGAAAGTTCCGGATGAAGAAGTTCCGAATGAAGGAAAGTTCCGGATGAAGAGTTGTTTGATTATTACAGTTTGCATGTTATATGTACTTGTTGTATTATGTTATGAAATGTGTTATGCTTAGAAGTAAGAATGATATATATCTATATGTTTTTGTGCATCAACCTTTCATGTCTTATCTTAAGCAGATACAATGACTAATCCAACAGTACAAGCAATCCAAGACTCTAGAGAAGCCGCTATTGCTAAAGCACGAACCCTCAAGTTCATACCCAATAATTACCGGCTGAAGCAAGTCTCAAAATCCACTCACCATGGATTTAAAGTAGCCATAGCAATCCTTGATCAATCCCATTTTAAGAATGCTTTGAGAAGTAGTGCCTCGGTGCCTTATGATTATATGTATGAATTTTGGGCTACCAAGGAAATCACTTCAAACAAGATCACCTTCACCATCGACAACAAGCAGCAGACGCTCACAGTTTCAGACTTCCGTAAGATTTTTGGTATACGGGATACACCCAAAGGCATGTCATTTTTGAGGGATCCTACTAAAGATGAACTCATGGAGTTATTTGACGCTCTTGGATGTCCTGACATACGAGTTGCGTCTGAGTTTACCACTGCTAAAGTAGGACAACCTTGGAGAGCATTGTTGGGAATTCTCAGTAGATGTCTTACACCAAAAACAAGTGGCCATGATGCTTTGCGCAGTCCTATTATAAACCTCTTCTATGGCATGTACAAAGCTGCAAATGCAGATTATGCATTGTTGATATGGGAAGAATTCACCTTTCAACTCTTCTAAAACAAGAAGCTGAAGACAAATTTCTTTCCTTATCCTCGGTTTATCAAGCTTATCATTAATTATTTTATGAGAAATGATGCTACTATTGATAGGCGTGCAGCAAGTCGTTATCACACTGAAGAAGCTGATGATACTGTGGATCTAAGGCATGAAGGACCGTCTGGTGGTGTGATTCCTGGTCCTATTCCCGATTATCTTCTGACGGAGAAAATCAAAGGTTCTGCTGATTACAAGCTACTGCAGCTAGAAATCAAGAAGTTGAAAGCAAACCTTCAGACTGGAGAAGACTCGTCTACTACGGTCAAGAGTAAAGGTAAACGCAAACAACCAGCTGCGTTACCTGAACCCGAAACCAAGAAGAAGAAGACTGAGGTTAAGAAGGGAAAGGGTAAGGCTGATGAGATGGTTTTACGTGACGAAGAAGATGTTGTTGATCCTGCTCTTGACAAGACAGAGAGAAAAATGATGAAGATAGCAATTCAAAGGAGTAGGAAAGATACTGGCGGTAGTGGTTCAGGTGCAAGGGTAAATATTGAAGAAGAGTACGTGGAACCAGATGATATTGATGAGTTTGGGTCACCTGAACGGTATTCCACTTCGAAGGAGCCATCAATCCCTGTTTCAGCAAGTGTTGAAAAGGAATCCGGTGCTCCTACTATCATGGTGTCTACTCAACCTTTAGCAAATCAACCTCCACCAATCCAACCCTTACCAACCAGACCGGCGTCAACACCATTCCTTCCACCACCTATAACTCCCATCCTTAGTACCGTAGTAACAACCGAGCCTCTTCAATCAACCCAGAGCAGCTCTGCAACATCTACAATGGCTGCATTGGTGATGGCCGAAATGTTGGATAAACATGTGGATAATCACAAGAGAGAAATGGATGAACTTCGCCAAGAGCTACATAGACGAGTTCAAAGTGAAGAAGCATCTAGGAAAGCCCAGGAAGAGATGCTTGCTAAGTTCGCTGCAGATTTGGATTTGACGCGAAAAGCTCATGCAGAAGAACTAGCTCGGGTTAAGCAGGCTGAGGCTGATAAGCATACTACACGTATCACCAGACTTCAAGCGATGAGGGATAAATATAAGGAGCAGAAAGAAGCACTTGAAGCTTCTGTTGAAGAGAGAGTGCAAGAATCTGTTGAATCCATTATGCCTAAACTGCGCGATGAGTTGAAGACACTAGCAGCTGATAACTAGATGATCAAGTCATCCAATCCTTCAGAATCCGCCTACAAAATTGCTTATGAGTTAACGGATTTTGAATTAAAGAAGATCCTCAAAGCTCGTATGGTGGAACTTGGATCGTTTGATAAGTCTAGGATTCAACGGGCTCTTTACAAATCCCTGAATGACGCTATCATGGAGGATGATAGGTTATTCAAAACGTTTGGAAGTGTGGTACCCTATCACATTCTACCTGAGGAGGATAAAGATGATAGTGAACAGGAAGAGGGTACTGGTGAAGAGGAAGAGGAAGAAGAAGGTGAAGAAGAGGAAAAGGATGACGATAATGGTGATGATGATGATGATGAGGATGAGGATGAAGATGATGATGATGATGATGGCGATGATGGTGGTGATGGTAATGAGGAGAGTGCTAGGGGGAGCAACGGGGATAACAATGAGGATGATGATGGGGGTGAACAGCCTAAAGAGGGAGATAAGGTTACCAGTTCCAAGAAAGCTGCTAAGTCTGGAACCAAGTCCAAGAAAGATGCAGCACAGAAGGACAAATCAACATCGTCGGAATCAAGACGATCTAAGTGGCGCCACGATGTGAATGCTACTACAGCGTCATCGATTCCTGATACCTCTATTGCTGTATCTTTACCTATTACCACTAACCCCATTAGCTCTGTTGTTGTTGCTCCTGTGATTGCAGAATCAGTAACGGAACCCGAAGCTGCACAACACTCACCCGTTCACGACACTGCCGAAATGCTTGAATCAGAACCAGCAGATGTTCGCATTTCTACTCCTCTACAACAAGCACAACAATCTACGGTTCCTGAACCAAGCACACGAGACTGGGCAGACACGTTGGAAATTGACGAGACTGCACCGCCATAGGCTTGGATCACGGCAGCGGCGCAATATGATCCGATCACAAACGCAGACAAAGATGTGTTGTATCTTCGTATCCGCAGTCCGATTGACTTATGTGCATTTCTTGCTCATGAGTATAAGACTTCGGTTACTCCATCTTTGGTGAAGAAAGTGCTGAAGGATAAGAGACTTCGCGCCAAAACCCGGTTAACCCGAATGGAGTTCGAGTATTATGCCGATGAGATCCTGAAGGCTCTGAATACCGTTCAACGGCCAGGTCTTCATGAATCAAGAAAGAGCTCCACCTCCACTTGACCCTACTCAAGATAATCAGATTGCTCTCGACTTCTTCGTCACCAATGATCTGGTTTATCTTCTCAAAGGGTCATCAAAGTACGCAACATCCCTTACCTTGCTGAAAGCTGCCAACTGGGGGACAATACCCTTTATCAAGGAAAAGGTAAACCGACTCTGGGTCCCAAAGGTAAATCATAATTATGATATGTATGCTGTCATAGGTGCATCTCATTGGGACGAACGAGTCCGAAGGGCGTACAGGGGTTGCTGCCTAGTCAATTCTGGAAGCAACGTTAGATCCGATATCCGCATCTCCAGCATTTTAGGGTTGAAAACTGAAGCCAAGAATGGCTATTATCATGTGACGGAGATTCGTTTGAAAAGGGAGGATGACAGGGAATACAAAATCCAGCAGGGAGATTTTTCTATCATTCGCCTTGAGGATATCGAAGATATGCTGCTTCTGATGACCCGAGATCAACTCACACATATTCCTCGTGAAGACCTCATTGCCTTGAATACAACACTTCGTATGTTCACACGAAGCGTTGTTATCAAGAAAAGAGTTGAAGATCTTCAGTTGGGAGTCGAAAGCTACCAAAGGAAGCTCAACTTAACCCGTCCAGTGAATCAAGTTCTAACTCAACATGTAGATAGATGTCCATATACCGGCATTTCTGTTCCGAATTGCGGCATTTTCTACTTGAACAGTTGAGGTTTAATGAAGTTTATGAGGGTGGGTGAGCTTTATAAGTACAGTGATGGGACTCTTCTACAAGTCAGAGGAAAGTTGGAGCATCTGAACTCGGGTGGGACTTTGCCAGAGATGACGGAGGATTGGCATCCGGGTTACCGGCAGATGGCGAAGTACGTGATCAAGAAGATTGATCAAAAGCTCCGTGAACGTAGATTGATGAGGAGCTTGGAAAGATTCGTTGGTGGAAGACCATATCTAGTGCACCACAAGCTACTGCAACGATCCATCTAATGGGTCGTACATTTCAGGTCCACTTTATATTGGTTTCCAATTGTGAATATGTATATTTGTGAATAATGTGCTTTAATGGCTTGATGTAGTGTTAAGGTATGATAATTTTTCAAGAATTTCTCACGAGATTCTAAATCTTTCAAAATATATCATACTAAAGCACTACAACTATCCCTTATTAACTTAAGGGGGAGCATGAACATGTTCTATGGCCAAACATCGATTTCATTTTTTACCAAAGACCGGTTAATCCATTCAATATCCCAAATATTAATGGTTAACATTTTGGATAAGGGGAGAAAATGAGATTAAGGAGATTTAAATGATACTTGGCTAAAAGATGAAAAAGACTTAACGATTATCCAACTTAATATGTGTAAAGCACGTATTAAGGGGGAGCGTTTTTGATGATCAAAAACACCTAAGGTACGAAACTTTTGATATCAATATCACAAGTACTTTAGGTGATTTTCAATGATTTTTCATGGTGGCAATTCCTTCCCAAAACACGCTTAAATTCACGACGAATGTGGTGACAAAAGGGTGGCAGGAATAGGTTTAGTCCAATGATTCATCAGAGCCGATGGAATCTTCCCAAGGACAATTCCCTAGATAGAATTAGAAGTCCTAGGAAAGATGGAGAAAGAATGTGAACGTAGCTGAATGCCGACCAAGTACTTAAGCTAGCACTGGAACAATCACAACAAGGTGCTAGTGATGACGTATTGGTAAGCATTGAAGGGGTTGAAGAATGAAAAAGAAATGTAAAGATAAAGGGTGTAAAGAAAGAAGCCCTCCTTACAACTTTAGGCAGAAACCGGGTCAATACATATGCTATTGAGATCATTTTTGTTAATGATTCTCGGTATTGAAGAAAGACATCATGGACCCAGTGATGCAATGCACAACCCTTCCCAGCTAACTCAAATATCTCTCAAAAGGTATTTGTTTTAATCACACGGAGATCAACACGTTATCTATTGGTTTATTCACTCCGAATAGACTGGTATTGAAAAGGTGGCACTCCTCTCCAGCCATCGCTCACTAAATCAAAACGCACAATCGAGTCTAGAGCCAAGAGATCATCAAAAGTCTCATTAGGACACTTTCCATTTATTCCTTGCTTTCTCACACACTGTGAAAAGTAAGAGATTTTCATGAGTCCTACGTAATATTCCCGTAATATTGCCAGAACATCCGAGTAATATGTAAGTATTACAATGAAGATGGAAATCCTGCTTGAGCCAACATCAAACAAGCTCATGGTAGGTTACACGTGCGGTTCTTTTAGAACCAATCTTGTGAAAAACTGGAAGGAAACAGTGGTTTAATTCTTAATTGAACTTAAACTCGTTCCAGGCCTCTTCGCATTATCATATGATCGTGCCAGAACACTCAGAGTGACTCTTTATTGATCACAGTGACGAGTGGAAATCCTTCTAGTGTTAACATCAAACAGCACTTGGTAGGTGACGTGCAAGATTCTTTATGAATTGAGCTCGTGACAACTGGAAAGCAACGATGGTGAAAATCTTAATTGAAATTCACTTGTTCCAGGTTCCATGAATTGACGGCTTTAAATCACAAGGATAATTTATCCAACTGATTCACTCTTTATGTTCGCAGTCAGCTTTGGACGGTCGAATAAAGAGAACGGGTTTACCCGCGAAATCCTGTCAGGAAGTTACTTAATTGAAACTATCCGTCACGGGTACGATATCTAATATCGTCCAACGGTCTTCACCGACCGGAGGTAAAATGCTACCGAATTAGAATAAAATGTTCAAAGCCATTTTATTCGTGTCGTTGTTGTGTACCTGTTAAAGACGGTGGCGTTGTTGTGTACCTGTTGAAGACGGTGGCGTTGCTATGTACCAGTGAAGACGGTGGTGTTGCGGTGTACCTGTAGAAGTCGTTCCCACATGCTTATGTTTTTTCTGCATCAAAGTTTAGCAAAAATTCAAGAAAGTACAAGATAAAGTCTTCCGCTGTACCAAACTCTGAAACTTTCGAGAATTTAACAAAAAGACATAAGTGTGTGGAACATGGAGTCACGAGGAGGCAAAATTCACAAGAAGGCAAAAGATCGCACGTGAAAGGCCAAAAGAACAATGCTCTCAAGCCAAAGCCAAGAAGATCAAACCAACATATTAACAATAAAAGAAAGAAAAGAAGAAAAGACTACGAGCTAAAGAACGAAGACTTAGTATAGTATGCTAGGTTTAGAACTTTGTAACGTGGAGTGACCTCCCTTAGGGGGAGATTGTTAGAAATACGTTTTTACGTATATTAGAAGTATCGGTCACTCCACAATATTATTTATGTTGTAATAGCTCGTAGTTAACAAATAGTTATTAGTTACTTATTTAGTTAAGTAAGAACCGGTCCATGGGCTTGTCATGGACCGGCCCAAGCCCAATGTAGCTTGGAAGTATAAATACCCCTTTCCACCATGGAAAGGGGTTGGTTGTTGTCATTTGTTCTAGTTTCACTTAATAAAATACACATAGTTTCTCTCTCTTTCTCTCTCTAGTTTCTCTCACTAGAAAACATCAACTCACTTCATAGATTCATAGGTTATCAAGATTCTACAAATTCAGAAGAAGATTTATTCAAAAAAAATTTTTTGGATACTGGGCATCCTCGTTAGTGGACAATGGCCTAGGAACAACACTTAACACGAACTAACAATCAATTAAAACCTTATAATGCAAACACAGGGCTTAACGACTTCCTCTTAACAATCTCATATTCCATAAAAGTTAAATTTTACTTCATTCAAGTTTCAACCAAATCATACTCAATGCGATATCCTACCTCATTCTCCAATACTTTCAATCTTTATTCTTAGGCCATAAAAGGGCAATAAAAGCTCAACATGAACAATACTTAATTTCAAATCCTATATCTCCTTCATCAATAGTTATCAAATGAGTCACTAGTATGAAATGACTCACACATTCAATATTTCTTCTCGGAAAGGTACTAGTGGCATGAGGCTTTTAGGTAATGGTTCTAATGACAGCCTCAAGAGTAATATTCACCCTTTCGATTTCAATTTAAGATTGGATGACAACAAATCAGATGACATATTTTTAGGTGGCAACGTTTTGTCAAACTCCACTCTATAAGGAAAGATCGTCATGACATCGATATCAAATTTAATCTCGCCAATTCTTTTTCAGTATCACAATCAACTAATATCTACATTTCTACGAATATCAACCATTTGTTGGGATCATAAATATCCACAACTTGGTTTAGATCTTGGATAGCTAGAATTCCTACAAGAATAGCTTCGATTAATTTGCTAGGGGAGTTAGGGTTTCTTGTGACAATCTACGTCGTATAAATACCTCGTATAAATATCAAAATAATCATCAAACAATCATGTAATAAAATTACATCATATATATATATATATATATATATATATATATATATATAATCCAAGTTATATATATATTAAAATAACACTTCTCAGTCTGGCCTTGTCGGTAACTCGGGAATTCTTCGGCACCATTATAGTCAAAAGATTTTTAGACATTTTTAGAAAAATGTTTATAGTTAAAAGATTTCAAAATGTTTTATTCAAAACCTTAGTTTTAAAAATCTTTCGTTCTCTACAACGAGAGCTCTGGTACCAAACTGTAACACCCCCAAATTTATACAACTCAATACAGCGGAAGACTCGTTGGTGTTACGGGACAACACATTACTCACATCATAGACAACGCTTAAAAATCGCGTCGTTTATTTATAAAGCATTTCCATTCATAAATATCAAATTTACATAGGTCCCAAGTCATTGTATTTAATGCAGGTTTTACAAAGCATTTGAATGGAAATAAGTATTTAGGTGCGGGCCATGAATTTTTGTTGTCTTCCCGAGAATTACCTTCAAGTACCTGAGATAAAACATGTTAAAAGAAAAGGTCAGCGATAACGCCGAGTGAATTCATAGAGTTTAATAAACCATCAATATAATATCGGTATGAAATTATTACCGAAACTCATTTTGTACAAATCATTTTAATAGGCCATAAAATAGCCAAAGTCATTTTATACAAATCCTTATCGAAAATCATAATATAGGCATTTTCCTTAAAAATCATTATACGAGCCAATGTCGTAAAAACATCATACAATACGTTTGATAACGTTGTATAGATTAAATAAAAACCGTTATATGAATATGGTTATATAAAACCAAAACACGAACATAATATCAATAGTATGACCCTGTATTGCTAGTCAGGCAATACATCGTAATTCGGTGCGTATAGGAGTATTTCGTTAATTGGATTATTATCAGCCGCATGACATTGTTACCTTACTAAACCAAACAACGGGTAGCTAGCCCGAAACTCAATTTGCCCATCTAAATTAGCGTGTCGTCACAAAGGTCACGCTATGGAAATCTTCTCATACATAAATTCGCTTACCAATCAATGTGGCACGAAGGGGATCAACCGTCAAGGCGCGAACTGGGGTGATCGTCCCCAAATAGTACTATTATATGCATAAGCGTCTACCAAATCCCGGTAGTTCACAATTCATGCTAATGGGACTTTTAGTGACATAACCTAACTTTAATAATCCATTTTATTTCATCTATCGGGTCCTTTAATCATTTATCGGGTCATACAATCGGGTCATACAATCATTCGGGTCCAAATCAATAAACAAACAATCGGGACAAATGGTGTCCTATTTTATCAAAACTAACATGTTATCTCCCTCGCGGGTTTATGAAACATTTCATAAAACAATTAAAAGAGTGCGAGGCTATTAACTCAGGTTGATGTGGGAAGGCGATTATCGGCGATTCGGATGTACGGTACGTGCTTCAATCACGGAAACCTAGACAAATAATACTCGTCTTAGGCTCATGTCCAATGACTTTATAAAAATAACAATTATGTATACATATGATGATTTTATATATATGATGATCAAGTCGATTTACATATTCTCATTTACTCATTTTAGTGTTATGTGTCGTTAACTTTTATACTAGTTTACTAGTTTTACCTATTTATATATTTTAAGTCCAATAAACTTATTATAAGTTCTTTAAATTGTATTAATCCATTTTATACTTATATTATCAGTATTTGTACTTTACATGTTGGGCCCAAATGGGTTAAGCCCAATAAATAAGTTTATAAGTGTTTTAGTCCATTTTGTTGTATTATTAATCCAATAACGTTAACTTAGCCCGTTAATGTCCGTATGTTATATAGTTCGGGTTTTATCGGTTTTTACTTGTTATATATGTCTATATATCAGTATATGAGTTTATAAAAGTTTACATTAGACGGGTCCAACCGTCTAAGTTTTATTTAACAAAAACGTTAATTTTACTGTAATAGCCGAAAAAGTCGTAAAAATCATGTTTATAGTTTTATAACTTATAAAACTTATCAAACTACCATTTTTGTAAAATGTCCATTTATTTATTCTTATACATATTTATATAAATGTATTATATAAGTTAGTGGGTTTTAATTCACATTTTATACTATTTTTATTTGTGTGCTTATATAATACTATTATACTTTAATTTCCAAAATCTGATTTTTATCTTCATCTTCACCATTTTTATCATATCTAGAGTTTTACAATGAATTAGAAGCTAATTTTTGGATGGCATCATCTTCATATTATGTGCTACAATTAACTTAGTCATAGCTACTGATCATTTTAAGTTTATCTATGCTTAACAGTCCCTACAAAACAGCTTATTCAGATTAGCACACTCATCTTGTTTTGATCATATCTCACTCATTTTAATGATTCCATTGCATGGCCAACTCTCACATTGTATAACATCTTGTACTTACTGTAAATAGATTCTACCATGCAAGTTTATCAGTTCAATTTTTAGTTACATGCTGTTTTTATACAGCCAACTAAATAAGCATGATTTTAGCCTTATTTCTCATGGTTATTAACCTTTTTAAGCATATTTATCAACACTTGATCCCCACACAACATTTTTATCATCATATATTCATCATATACATATACAACAAGAAAGAAAATACATTTGATCTTTACAAAAATAACAAGAGAAAATGGAGAGGATGATCTTCTTTACCAACCAAGAGTATATCTTGTTTTTGGAAGACAAGAACTTGATGAACACCAAATGTAACTCCAAGATCATCAAACACCAAGAAAATAAGTTGAGAAATAAGCCCTGGGACACAAGAAAATCACCTCCTTTGTTGTTAAAATGGCCACCAAGTGATCAAGGCTTCAAGGTAACTCCAAGATATAGCTAGATAACAAGTATTTTGTGGCTAGAAAAGATCAAGAAGGGGTGTGTGTTCTTGAAGTGGGACGGCAATGGTGGTGTTTTGAGAGAGAATTGAGATTGTTTGCATGAGTGAAAATGGTGGTATGTGTTTAGGTAGTTGTTTTAGCTAGAAAGTAGCTTAAAGTGTAAGCTTAACTTTCACTTATAAGTTACAAGCTAACATGATGCCACATCTTTGATGTGGTGTCATGTGTGAGCTGTCCCTTGCTATAGTGGGGTGGGATAATGTATTTTGTCCCACATCACTAATTTACGGTATTCCTCGATTCTAGTTTTCTCGATTTGCGTACCCTCGGGTCATTTCACGAAAAATGTTTTTTATAAATTATGAATCAACGGCACAAAACGAATCTAATAAAAATTGTCTCATCAAAAACGGAGTTCGAAAACGTAAATACGTAATCCTAAGGTTTCCGGTTTAGTCGTAAAGGACGTTAAAATAAAATCGTAAGTCCTAATCTCTTCTCGTAAATTTGTGAGTTTATGAACCAACACAAATTTAAAACTCCAAAATAATATTCACGGATAAATTTATTTTCTGAAATGTCGGACTGTTACCAAAGACGGTGTATTTAAATGTGAGCACGTAACGTAGAATCCTCCGGTTTAAACGTAGTCGATGCTACTTCAAGACGTAAATCCAAATTTCTTCCCAAAAATAAGTGAGTTCATAATATAACATTAAAATAATATTTTCATATCAATATTGAGAATAAACTATCAACCACAAATTGACGGATTGTCACATATTTTGTGAGAATCAGCTGTTGATCGAAAATCTCTACTCATAAACTCTCCATGGCCATCTTTACCAACCCACGTGAAAGCAATTTGAAGTGACCACTGATTGAATGAACCAGATACATCAAACATGAACCAGATACATCAAACGTGAAAGCAATTAAGCTTGCACTATTGTTGAATGAAGAATGGTGGAGAAATCTCTAAGTACTCAATGCATCACTGAAGAAGTCTATAAGCACAACACCTCTTGAAATTATCCACGTCGACTAAGCGCGTGACACTGAGTACAACAATGTAACCCCTTTAAGTGATAGTTATCCGAGTCATCAACCAACCACCCCGAACCCGTAAACTAGATAACCAAGTCGTCATTCTAAGATTAACCACGAGCAAGTTATCTTTGAAGATAAAATAAATACACGCCTTCGAAAAATCCGTCTTCAACGTCACGGAATTAATACCCGATCAAACAAATCTGTAGCCACTAAAAAATCGCCCAAATTTTTCTTGGTCTCGTCTCAAATAAATTCTCGTCACATTTGTCACGTCACTTTGTCACGTCACTTGTTGTCTCGACACATTGTCACGTCGCGATTATAACCGATGGCTTAAAAAGTTACTAGTAAAATTAAATTAACAAAATTACTAGTAAAATTCCACTAGCCCATGACAACCAAATCTGTTCCAAGCCCAGCCTAGCCCATTAAACAAATAAGCCAACACATACCCAAGTCTGGATAAAAGCAAGCCGACCCAAAAAAATTGAGAACCCGATCCATTAAGAAGAAAAACAGGGTATACAACACTTAACCCTAAATATTAGGTTAACCCTAATCCTTTTCCATCCGCCCCCGTCCTATTGTTTTCTTCGTCTCATCCTAATCTCAAAACCTCCTCCTCTTTTTATCTCTCCCCATCTTAATCTATAACAGATCAATACAATCACACTCTCTTACAAAACCAAAAACGAATCTTATCACAAGAATCATCACTAATCTCGTAACCCAATCACAACAAGATCAGTTAAGACGAATCCAAAATCACGACATCAAGATCAGTTGAAGGATCTCTGGTAGGTAATTGATTGCATGTTGGTTTATGTGTTTGAATAGAAATAAAGAACTGATTATAACATGGTTGTTATACATCATTCTTAGATTTCGTAGATTAAAAGTGGTTAATTCCAAACATTAGATCTGTGAAGATTAGTTTCCGATGTATAGATCTTAATAAGATCTTGTTATATCTTTGAAAGATATAAGTCGAAACATAAACTGAGATCATAATTAAGTTTTGAGTTTAGCTGTTGATTAGATGTAGACAGTTGTCTCAGATGGTGTAGTGACGAAGGGGTTGTATGGGTCACGGTTGTTTTCTAATGTTACCAAATGCAAACAAAACATCATTCCGCAATATCCATCATTTCGAGTCTGGGTGTGTTATAATTTTTGAATCATATCCATCATTTCGCAACCATGCCATGGTCATGATTCGGCAACCATGCCAAGGACATGATTTCGCAATGTTGAAATCTACAAGATTTCGCAACTTGAAATCATTTAGATTTCGCAACTTGAAATCAGAGAAATTTCGCAACCTAAAATTCGCATCCTGAAATCAATGATTTCGCAAAGACGGAAATCAATGATTACGCAACTTTTAGAAATCAAAGATTTCGCAATGCAGAAGATCTGATCCAAAAAGTACTATTTCCGTGATTTTTTTAGATCTGTGTCCTTTTCTAATCTTCATATCAGTTCATCTTCAAGATGAACCCAGAAAACTGGAAAAAATCTGTTTAATAACATCATAACTGTGTGTCAAATCTGAAAAGAAACAAAGGTGTTTGAAACCAGATCTTGAACTTTTGGACCATGAATGAGGAATAGCGTGAAACCAGATCTTAAAAACTACCAAATCTCGAAAAACTCAGATCTCAAAAATAGAGAAAAAGTAAAAGGATTGACCAGAGACTAAAAAGGTTAAACCGTGGACTTATGAATGATACCAGATACATTGACTTGAGAACTGTGACAATGAAACAACTGATAAAGACAGTGACAAAAAATTATAATAGATTTAGACAACAAAAAACGTTAACAAAGATTTTTAAGTTAGATTAGACCAAAAAAATATTAGACCACCAAATCATACAATAAAAACACATCAATCCAAGGATAGAACCGAAGCTCTGATACCAATTGTGGGTTTGCTATTATAGATCCGGTGGTCTAACATGGTGGTAAATGGTAGTGGAAGCAATTGTTGAGAGAGAGAGATAAGAGAGGTTGTGTGAAAGAAAGAAAAATATATTAAAACTGAAAATGAACACAAGCAACACCCCTCCTTGGAAGCTAATGAGGGGTATATATAGTCACACACGAACCTTAAATTATACATTGTACCTAATCTAGTCTAAGCGTGTGTGACTACGATAACTAATGGGAATTCTTAAATGTCGTCACATAAAGTGAGTTTCCAACACTTCAGCTTTTCCAATGGTGACTTCATTCATGGCAAGATCGTTGAGAAGAATCTTTAGCCTTATGTACGTATGTTGTACTTTTTAACCTTCAAGTGCCTTGAAATCATTAAACTGAAGCCTGAGTGCCTGAGTCTTGGGTTCTCTGGTTTCAGAGGGTCCTTCGTGGCCTAGGATGAGGTCTGTCCACATTTGTTTGGCTGTTGGACATTGGATTACTGATTTCATGATGTGTTTTGGGAGACATGAGATGATAATGCTTTTGAGACGTTTATTTTGGTTTGCCAATTTCCTATCAGCTAGAGTCCATTACTTGAGAGGTTAGGGAAGAGGATTCTCATCAGTAGAGGTAAGCGCCATGGGAATATATGGTCCATTTTCTAGAATTTCTAGAAGAAATGGTTCAAGTCCATCTAGATAGACAAGAAATTGACTTTTCCAACTTGCAATGTCATCTTCATCAAACACTAGTACATTGGTAACATGGGAACCACCTATTGAATCAAGAAGTTGAGGAAGATCGTCTCTATTTTGAGTGGGGGTTACTCTTGGTGAAGGTTACTCTAGGTGGTGGTGGTGGGGTGTTGCTCGTTTCAAGCATGGTGGATCTTGATTATAAAACTTAGAACGATGCTTATGAAGGTTTTAATATCAAACACCGCTCTGACACCAATTGAAAGTCCCTAAAACTAGCTTGAAACGGATAAGAAGGATGATTAACACAAGTAAATACTTTTCAAACGTAGTACTTTATTATTGTATAACAAGTATTACATGTGTTATGGATAACACAGTTTGAGGACAATGTGTTGTGTATACTTTGGACAAAATAAAGCAAACTCAAGAACACAGGCACAACTGTTCTTTCTCTGAGTTGTAAAGAGTTAATGTGTGAAATCTAACAAAGTGAACAACATTAACTCTAGCCTACCTATCCTATTTATAGTGGTACGAGGTTGACTATTAGTACTGGTTGATGGTGACTACACAAAACAGACAATGTCAGACATCTGTCATAAGATGCTCTTCTATTCTTGGTAGGCTGCCACAACGCTTTAAGGAAACAGAGCTGACATAGTTTCCTTTTTCTTCATTCCTTGTACTTTAGGCTGTAAAACTTCCCGCCTAAACACTTAGGTATGTCCAAAGTGTACTGAGTGTTAACAGGGTATTTGCCACCCCTATTAAAACTCAACCACTCAGAGTCCTTGATACATCTTGGCTGTTATCCAACATAGCCAATGAGTATGTGTTCATGTAATCTTCGACTTCCTTGACAATGTATCTGACATGGACTCCTCTGTGGTTGCTCACAGAGACTTAGAACTCTGTGAGTCTTGGGTTACATGCCTGTCTCCTTGGCACAGGCAAGTTAATATCAAACAGCTTAATTTAAGTTTAAATCTATGACTAAAGGAATACTAATAGACTTAGATTCCCAACACTTTTGAATAAAACATTATCTTAAAATTACAGTTTATTAAAAACATTTATCACTTATAAATTAAAGTGAGTTTTAAGAAAGTTATAAATCTTTGATCACTTAGTTAGGTTAAGAACTTTTTTATTCATACCTTAAGTGATTATGGATGAAATAAAAAATACTTGAACTAAAGAATTCAATTTTCATTGTTTTTGTAAATGCTTGTTTTTGTATATTGTTGTAATCAAAACAAAGCAAAACCGAAAAATGCAAGTAACATTTTTAGGAATCATTGCATTAAAAATCTCCCATTTTTGATTGCGAAAACATATAAACTCAATCAAGTATAAAAAAAATATTTCGAAGACGATTTTATTTCATTTCTCCCCCTTTGTCGAAGCAAAAAGGTAGCCTAAGTCTTTGATGAAGAAAAGAAACGACTTTGCTAAAGCTCTCCTTGCTGCTTACTCCCTCTTGCTTGGGGCACCAAGATATCAAGCTATGGTGACAAGCTACATAGAATGGTTAGAAGAAAGAAAGAAACACCCAACAAGATATAGTAATAGTCACAAAAAAATTCCAAGATCCATAGATAAATCATGTTAAACAACAACATGAAAAGATACAAGGAAAAAAAAATCATACAAGGATGTATGAAACATAAGCCTAAAACTTAAGAATAATTTTAATCTTAGTTACACTAGAGATCTAATATTTTCTTAATTAGATGTCTTATTAATAAGCAAGCCATTTGCTTAATTAGAAGACAATATGGTAGCAGAATATGGTGGTGGAGGATTGGTGATGTTCTTGTAGTCATAGTTAAGAGAGGGCTTGACTATAAGACATTTGATTTAATTTAACTAATCATATATGTGAGACATGGATGATATTGACAAAAAAAGACAATATGCTCATGATGCATGGCATTATCATGTGATGGAGGAAGAACATAAAAGGGAAGTGGTGGAAAAGAAGAGTTTCCAAAATCAATTTCCTTAGAAGGAGAAAAGATTTGATTTTGTGTATTCTTGTGTGAATTTGGGTTAAGAGAGATTGGAGAAAATTATGGCGAATCAAGGCTTTTATTTAGTGAATAAGACATTTTTGCTTTGGTATGGAAGTGATGCCAAAGTGTTTGGGTTAAGTAGAAAAAGCACAGGATATTATAGGAGTGGTCAAAAGTTTGAAAGTAAAATTCCAGTAAGTGTTGGAACAGTTTAGGTGGTTTAGAAAAAAACGAATTAAGTGTGACTGGCCAAGGCTCACTAAGCATGCATGCGATTCCTTAAATATAGGGAACCGCTAACAATTAATGATCCATGGACAGTGTGTGTGTTTTAGAGGATGAGGGAATTTTTTTTCAATTCAGCAAATCCTGAAATTCTATTCTAACTTATCTTAAGGTTATGCTAAAGAGAAAATAAAGACTAAGAAACACACAAGAACCCAAAAAACATGACTTTGACCAAAAGACTTTTGTTTGAAAGTTAAATGGATGTTGGAGGTTGATAGTAGTAAAAATACACTCTTTTAGGAAAAAGAGTATAAGTGGTAAGTATTAAGTGTACGTTTAGGAAAATGTAAACACTTATGACCCAAATATGAGTTCGTTCAACAAGGAGGATTAATGTGTGTGTCAAACTTGTAATATTTTTAATTAATATTTATAGGATGAAAAAGATCTAAAAGAAATGGCGGATTACGCTAAAAATTAAGCTACGACGTATAAAACCTAAAATTGTAAAAATCGATTAAATCAAAACTTTACCTAAAAATTACCAAATATTTGAATTAAAACCCTAAAAATATGTCTGAGGTTTACAAATAAGTAAAACTTATTGTAACTTTTTAAATTAATTAATATTTAATTTTTAAATGCTAATTAAAGCCATAAAAATTAAATAAATTAACAAAAAGCCCAAACTAAGCTTTTAAAACTTTTAAACCTCAAAAATATTATAACTAAACTAAAAAGTATTTTCACAAAAATTTAAACTTATTAATTCTGTTTTAAACCCTAAAAACAAATTTTTATTTAAAAATGTAAAACTAGAAAACGTGAAGAAAATAAAATTAGACCTAAAAATTAACAAAATTCACCAAAAAGTCCTAAATAATATAACTAAGATATAAAAACCAACAAAACTTTTTTAAACCTTTTAAATAATTTTATATTAAGTTTTAAAGATTAATAAAGAACCTTAAAAATCAAATAAAACATTAAAAAGTCCAATTAACGTTTTATAGTTTCTAAACCTTTATTATACTAAATAAATACTAAAAAGTATTTTTTTTTATAATTTTTACTAACCTAAATCTATTTTTAAATGAATTAAAATTAAATCTTAATTAAAATAATGCTAATAATTAATTTAATAATGTGAAAAATATGAAAAATAGTGGTATGAGTCAAATCTCATATCAATTATAACATATAAAACCCCTATAACACAAGGAAATTACCAAGTTTTAATGTGATAAAATGGAATTACGTGGTATTCTTTGTTGTTTGTGATTGTGTAGGTTAAATGATACGATTTGGTGCAAACACGGATTTCAAGGCTCAAATATGAAGAAAGAAGACAAAAGAAGGATTAAAGTGTCTAAGTCAACAAGTCAAGAAACTGAAGATGTGATATCTTGAAGATTAAGGAATTTATATGACAAGTTTGCAAGTTTGTACAAGTTACAAGAAGAACTGCCAAAGTTACAAGATTAAGGGCCAATTCTACCATTTGCAGAAAGTTTGGTGATCCGTGTGAGGGCCTATCAACCAATTAGATTGCTTTATTTGCTTCACATGGATTGAGGAATAAAATGATTAATCTCCTGGAATTTAATGAGGGCAATATCAACAATATTCGCAATTTAAAACCCACCACTTATCTCAGCCAATCATGACGCGCGTTTACTCTTCACACGGATTCAATTTATATTTGATCCGTGTGAAGGTGTGAGAGCCAACAGAAAGATGCCACGTCATCAAGTTTTAATAAGCAAATTTACAAGACGGAAGATTAAGTATTAAGCCACATGGAGCCCTCTGATTTGCTGGGACACGTCATTAACTTCTCAGCTCACTCTAATCTAGCCTATAAATATAGAATTTCACCCTCACTTGTATTCATTCAGTTTTTTGTTCTTAACTGTGTGTTTTACACACATTTGTAATAGGCAGTAACTCTCTCACAATTACTATAACTTTCCTTACCTTTCATAATCATTTAGTTAGTTAGCTGATTCGATTGTAAGACTTTGTAACCATTTTACATCTCCATTAATAAGACTAAAACTCTTCCTCATTTCGTTATCAATTCTACATTCAGTTTGGAATCCAAAGTTGTTACATTTCATGAAGTTGTTACGAAGCTGTTATGATGATTTCATGGCAATCAATCCTTTCTCAAATGCGTAGATGATTCGTTCTGTTTGATACTTGAAGTCCATAAATTCCAGCAGTTTAATTTGAAGAGTACTATTCTTTGTTCTTGATCAAGACTACTTGATCAAGATAAGATTGTTGAGTTCAAGCGTTACGGATGTTTATTCAGTTCGTGTAGAACAAATGCTCGACCTTGGTGCAGTAGATGAGATCGATGAATGATGTTAAGCTTATGCAATTGGTAACGATCTGCGAAGTTCAGCTCTATTTTTAGGAACGTTAGAAGTTGTAACTTTAAAGTTTTAAGAGTAGATCGTTCTCTTTTGATTGAGATCCATTACGAGTAAACTATGAGTTTGGGAGCTTATAGAAGAGGAGTAGAGCTTTGTCATCAAATGTGGTGCTCGACTTAAGTAAGCTCAGTGCTACGCATCGTCGTCAACGGATGATATGAGTGAAATTTCATATCAATTATAACATATTAAACCCTAAAAACACAAACAAAAATACTAGATTTTATGTGTAAAAGCAGTATTATGGGGTATTCTTTGTTGTTTATGATTTTGTAGGTAAAAGATACAATTTGGTACAAACACAAATTCCAAGGCATTATTGTTGAAGAAAAGACAAAAGAAGGACTCAAGATGAAAAGTCTACAAAGTCAAAGGACCTTTCTTGCCAAGCTGCCAAAATTGAGGGACTAAAAGTGCAAATTTAACAAAGTCAAACAAAGTCAAAAGACCTCAAGTAAAAGTCAACTTCAGTCAAATGGTCAAAGTTTGTTGGGTCCACTAGTTGTAGATCTTGCAGCCTGCTAAGGATGGTGAACGACTTCTGTAATCACAAGTCTATTCACAGAGAGACTCTAATGAAATATAAAGTATTAGTGCGGAATACAAATACTAAGAACAAGAAGAAACAGAATAACTAGATAAATAACTTGATCCTTTCTAAGGATTTCTACTATATTGATATGAATTAAGAACTGATCAAGGTGTGTCTAACCCTTCTACCAATGGGTTCCTTTTATACTACAAGGAAACCCTAAAATACATTAAACACAAAACGTGCAACTACTGATATGCATATCCTTTCCTAAGATATTTCATACATATCCTAACAAACTACTAAAAATACTATTATTTGACTTTCCACAAGACTAGGAGCACGTGTTGCTCCTACTACTACTAGGACCAGGAGGAACTACATACCTCCTAGTTTATCTATTACAAATAACCAATTACATAGGTCCTAACAATCCTCCCCTAAACTTGAATTTGACTGGTTGAGTTCAAGTTTCTTGGTAGATCTTGCAAAAATAGCTCGAGGATTGAAATAGCATAGCAACAAAATAACCATCATCAGCGAAGAAACAAAGCATGTTGCAACTAAGAACTCTGAGAAGCTTCTTGAAAGCTTGGAAAACATCTGCACTTGTTGAATCTTTACAGCAACATGAACAGATGTGACAAGCCTTTACCAAGTATCTGCTCGCTCTTCGGCTAGCTAGTCTTTGTGGTGGAATCAAGCATCACCCTGGGAGACCAGAACCCTACCCAACTCTTAGAACGTAAATCAATGGTGAGTGGGAGTACCCTGATGATTTTGGGCAAAACATCACAGCCGTCAACGGATTTGATTTAAGTCATTACCAGAAGCCGTACCCTTCCGGACTATCCAACTCTTAGCAATAAAGCATCGGTGAGCTGAAAATCCTATAGCTTTGAGCAAGCTATTACACCTATCAACGGATTTTATGAAAGTCTTTACCAAGAGCCGTACCCCTTGGACTAGCCACTTTTCAGTCTAGGACAAAGGCAAGTGAAAACCATCCAATTTTGGGTAAACTGGCAACCATCAACAGATTTGATAATCACACCAGAGCCGTACCCTCATGGTGAATCAACTCTTTCTTGTCTGTGAGATATGGTGAGTTGAACACCATTTGTTGCGTGGAAGGATTCCAACACCAGAAGTACACAACAAAACAGCCCAAGTGTAAAAAGTGTTCTTAATGGAAAAGTATAAGGAGATATTATATTATGTACATGCTTTGAAAGTTTAATTATAAGGTTTAAGTATAAGCGTATATTATATAAAAGTATGTTTTTTAAATAATGAGAGTGTTAGTCACCAATCACTATACATATTGGTGAAAAGAATGTATAAGAAATCAAAAGTATAGAATAAACATACCAACTACTAACCAGAAGCAGCAACCTTGTCTGCAAGAAGCCAGGCTTGAATAGATTCAACCAACATGGTGGTCATAGCAGACTCATTACCAGAAGGAGCATTTGACACCACCAGGTGACACTCCAACATAGCTTCCATACTAGCAATGGTAAGTAGATAATTCAGATCCACAAGCATGAATACCTTAACACCAGATTCCAGCTCTAACACATGCACACCACACCCGTTATACAATTTCTACCTAGAGATGACCCATCGGGGTTGTTCCGTCCAAATCCCAGCACTAGGAGTACCAGGAGGACAATCCAACATAACCTTCAAGTCCCCTCAAAGGACCAAACCAGGCCAGTTAGGAACAACACTAGGAGGGGCAGGGATAGCAGCATCAACCAACCTATAAAAAGCATAAGATCATGACGTTCCACCCAATATAATATGCTTTGCAGCCCGGAGAAATATTTGTGGTAGCCATCACTTGTCTTGATCATATGAGTAAATGTACCAGCAACAATGGGGGATGGTTGAATTTCCCAATGCATAATCCTTCCACGACCAAGTGGGATATCATCATCGTTGTTAAAAGAGGTATCAATTAAGTGTATAGGGTCCCTCTTCTCCCAAGGAACAGCCTTGCCACGGCGAGCCGTGTTCTTGGGAATAGACCTGCGAGGTGTAGGCGAAGATGGTTCCTCCTTAACCTTGACATGAATAGCAGTAGCAGTACCAGAAGGAGAGGGATGATCATCATCCTGAATGGTCAAGTCAACAAGCATAGGATCGGTATCAGCTTCATCAACAAAAGTTGTAGGTGTTGGCTCAGGAACCGGTAGAGGAGTAGGATCAACAGCAGGGGTGGTAGAAGCATCAACATGAGACGAAGGGGTGGCATCAACTTGTGGAGAGGGACAAGAGGGAATAGCAGAAGTACCCTCATCAGCAGTGGGGATGGTAGATGTACCCTCATAATGAGCACCGAAGGATGGAGTGGGAGCATTCCTAGGAGTGGGGTTTGAACAACAGGAGGAGGTGGGCGAAAGATGGAATTTGCAGGCTTTGGCACATCCTTCTGCTGAATCATCTTGTTGTACAAGTCCTTAAGATCATCATCAGATAACTTCTTGACCCTCTTTATAGGCCATCCATAAGTAAAATAAGCTTCGGACTGGTTCTTAACATATTGCTGCATGAGCTTCTTTTGTTTAGCATAGGAAAGAGGTCTGTTGCGGCGTAGTTGACGTAGTTGAGCAACCAAATCTTCCCTTTTCCTTTGAACCAGAGACATAGCCCGTTTCACACCATTCCCTTGGTTCACATCCGCACCCAAGACATCAGTAAACTGAGAGACATCGGAGGTGAGTATGGTAACAACATCTATCCAGTCTTTGTTGTCCCAAAACATCGCATTGTGCTTCACCTGTTCATAGCGTTGTTTCTTCAAAGCTTCATCATCAGTCGCAGTCGCTGTAGCAGCCGCAACCTCTTGCTCAAGTTCCTCTTGTAATTTCTGGGCAGCCTCCTCTCCCAACCTTTCTTCCTCCATTTGTCTACGTGTTCTCTTTCTAGGAGAGGAAGGTGCATCGGTCATTGGGGCTTTACCCTTGTTAGCATGAGAGGGACCAGGAGTTGAAGTTGAAGGACCAGAGGTGTCAGTCCTTGGCATGGGGCCAACAACAGAAGTGGGAATTTTGGAAGCACTAGGAGGAGCAGGTATGTCCTCACTAGGCTTTGCTAGAAAGGCGGCTTTGGCCAAAACAGTTAGACCATCCTCCTCGTCCTCATCAGAATCAGTAAGAACAAGCTTCTTCTTTTGGCGCCTCAGCAACTTCTCCAATGTCTTTAGTCAATCAGCTAAAGGGAGCACAAAATCCCTAGTGAGCTTACGGTGCTTGTTTAGCTCATCCTCCAGAGATAGTATCTTTGCATAGTACCTATGCACCAAAGCAAGTAATAAAGTGAGAGTAACTGGTTCCCCAGCTTCCCCACCAAGAGGACTTGGTTTTGGGGATGCTTCATTGGGGCCAGAAACAAAGGATTGGTCAGCCTTGGGATCATGAGAGCTAGAAGGCTCCTCAGTAGAAGGGTGAACATGACTAGGAGGGGGAGAATCAAGAAAGGGGGACACATGTGGGTGAGCGGAAGAAGTAGCCTTCGAGGTAAATGGCATTTCTACCACCACCTCTCTAGCAAAACTGGCGAATGATAGAGTCATACACAGTAGGGCAAACAGTTAAAGCATACCTGATGTGAGATGCTTAAATGAACTCCAAGATGTCCAAAAACTCCCCTCTATTAGGGCCTTCGCCGAGGTAGGCGACCTTGTTGTGATCAGGTTTGTATTGAAGAGCATCCATGGATGATGATTGAATATTGACAGGTGAATGCAAGAAGATGGTTAAGGGTACGAGCATGTGTGTTTAAGTTGTGATAATTGAGTCAAATGATCCTATTGACCATAAATAATGGTTAGGGAAACTGTTCATTGACCCCTAATTATGGGGGTTGCCCTTTCCAAGCTAAGGCATTTATTGTATGTTACAACTGCCCTTTAATCCATTAATAGAGAATCCTAGTTACCAAAAAGATATGTAAATAGAGGCACCAGAAGTAACTTTCGTTGACTGAAAGTCAAAATGACGAGTAGTCAACACTAGGAGCAGCGAGTGGTCAACAAAAGTCAACATAATGAACAGTGACCCGAAGAGATACTATAAGCCAAACACAAGTGGATAAGTAGGGTTATTGACCCACTAGGAGCAGAAGAGTTCCACTAGGAGTAACCAAATCCTTCCACCAGTAGTTGCACACACAGAAAAAACCCATGTAAAATGTCGAAAGAAGCTACCAGAAGTAAGAATATACAAGTATACATGTACAACAAGCCTCCCCTTACGCTTTGCCTCCCCTCAATCCTAGACCTTAAGGATTGACCATACCAATGTGAACCACCAAGTGGTTGAACCTTGGACCATCAAATGCTTTAGTCAACAAATCAGCAACATTATCATCCGTATGTACCTTGAGAACCTGAATCAGCTTCTTTTCATTGGCATCACGTACAAAATGGTGCCGAATCTCTATATGCTTGGTTCTTTGATGAAACACCAGATTCTTCACAATGCAGATAGTGCTTTGATTGTTAATGAAGATTTTGGTGTTCATAAAATTAAACCCATAATCTAACATTTGGTTTTGTATCCATAAGACTTGTCCACAAGAACTAGCAGCAGCTACATATTCAGCATATGTTGAGGAAGGCTACTATTGTCTGTTTCTTACATTACCATGAGATAAGCCCGCATCCCAAAAACTGACAACCACCAGTAGTTGACTTCCTATCATTATTAGCACCTACATAATCACGATCACTATAGGCTTCAAAAACAAAAGGGGATTCCCTTGGATACCATAAGCCTAGCTTGGGTTGTGCTTTGATAGACTAGAAGATTTTCTTGGCAGCATTCAAATTGGACACGGTAGGTGCCTCCAGCAAACATAATTTCGGGCGTGAAGCAGTCAAATACATGAGTGAGTCAATCATGGACCTGTACAAATGAACATTAACAGGAGGATCTGGCTCATTCTTGAGTTTGACTTTAGTTACCTCATAAGGTGTTGTTGCTTGTCTAAGAGGTTCCACATCAAACTTCTGAATAATGTCATGAACATATTTGTTCTTACTAATTAAGATACCATCCGGCTGCTGCTTTACTTGGAGGCCAAGGAAAAATGTGAGTTCGCCCAAGGCACTCCTCTGAAATTCTCCTTTCATCAGCTCCTCAAACTCATCACACCATTCCTTCTTAGTATAACTGGAGATAATATCATCCACATATACCTGAACCAAGATGATGTCTTTGGTATTCCTCTTAAGGAACAATGTTTTGTCAATAGTGCCTCTTCTGTAGCCATGCTTCAACAAGAAGGTAGATAGATGCTCATACCATGCCCTAGGAGCTTGATGAAGTCCATAAAGAGAAACTTGTAGACCTTCTTAGGATGAAGTGGATCCACAAAGTCCTTAGGTTGAGGGACATATACTTCTTCGTCAATTTTTCCATATAGAAATGTGATATGAGTGATTTTACTCATATCAATTGTAACCTAAAACAATGAATTAATGCATAAAATGTTCAAATATGCCTTGTATATGTTTGTTTTTCGTTCCATGTGTGTAGGTACCAAAGTTCGCGAAAACCGACAAAACCGGCACGAGTTTGAAGAAAAAGATTGCCAAAGCCAAATACGAGCTCGATTTTAGCAGATTTGATATTTATGAAGACAAATGGCCAAGTGGACCCACATTTGTGTAATGGGCCTAAAAGCCCATTAATTTGTTATGTTGCTACTTTATCAAAGCCCATAATTTTGGCCCAAAGTGAAATGTATGAAACGGTTGGAAGTTTTATGGGTCGAAAATGTTTAAAGGCCCATCATAAATCATATAAACGAGTGGAGTCTCAAAAGTCCAAAGCCCATGAAGAATGAATAAAAACGTTTGTAAAGTTTTTATAAATTCTCAATCAGTTAACATGTACTCACAAACGTGTTTACACACGTGACTTACTTTCACACCACTCAAACCTGTCGATACAAACAATGCACTTATCTCCCATCTTCCCCAAAAATTAAACTAGACGCAACCTATACTATTCATCAAAACCCTAATTGATAAATCACTCAAATTAATTTGGGTGTTTTGGTTTGCACGTGTGATTCACACGAGTTGACATTAATTCCCCAAGGAAATCGGAAGCAAGAAGTGGATGGCATCTTTGACGTGGAACCATACGAGTGGCCTTGACATCACATCATTCTTAATCCACCAATCAAGACAAGCCAAGTCAGCCACAAACTAGCACAACTAGCACACTGGATTGCCACGTTGGCAATCCGTGTGCTAGATTGGCTATTATCAACCATTTGATCAAGATTGGATGAAAGAGAATAAGAAAGATCCCCTTTGGACGGCTGAGATGAAGATATCTGCTCAACAAACTCTCCATAGTAGGCCTTGGGTTTGCCTATAAAAACCCACAAAATTATTGTAATCATCATCCCTTTTTTCTTTTCTTAATGTTGTTATGTCAAAATAGATTTAGGTTAATGTAAATTTCTTTCAATGGTATTGTAGTATTTTGGCTTGAATTAATAAAAAGTTTTTTATTTTGCATCTCTTGTTCTTACTCTCGTCTTAAATTACTGTTTAAATTAGTCTCGATATATTTTCGTTCTTGTTATCACAATTGAATTTTTGTGGAATGAATCTTATTATTAATTTAAATCTAAATTGATTATAATGATTTAAATATTATTTGATTAAGCTTCTTTGATAACTTTTAATAAATAATATAAGAAAGATTGGGGAAATGATCTAACCCACTGTTAGATTAGAAAAATATTAAGAATCGAATGTTTTTGGTGTTTAATGGTGGTAGAGATGCGGTTTAACAAGTCAGCTCAGCGCTGCACTTCTTCTCAACGGACATCTCCAATAGGTTCTACTTCTTCTTAATTTTATTGTTTTATTTACTTGACTGGTAATAATGTTCATGATTTATGACCTTGAATTTTGAGTGATTATTTGTTGTATGCTTGTAGTGTTATAATCTGCTTTTATTTTCATATGTTTAAGCTGCTAAATAGATTTGGGTACTCTGGTGAACTTGTTGTGACTTGCTGACACTAGATTTGTGTAGTCGTATCGTCTGTTGAGATTTGATTTATTAGTTAATTTATCTGTTGGTATAGTATGCTTTCATGAATGATTGACTGATTTATATGTTTAAGTGCCAAGAGATAGTTTGTTTGAGGTTTCATCCAGGTGGATATTTGTTTTTACTTAGTTTGACCTGATTGAAGTAAAATCTAGGCTACTGTTGCACGTGAATTTTTGGTTTGCTAAGCATATGTTTAGTTATTAGCTGCTATTTAGTAGGAGTAATCACTGTGATATTGAGGAGTTGTTTTGATTATTTCTTTTAGAGTTGTTCTTCTAGTCTGCTGATGTCTAGGGGTTTTGTATTTCTGTGATAGCATTTGCTGATATTAGGGAGTTGGAATTTTCATCAGTCTGATCCTTATTTGAATTTGTGGAAATTTACTTGATTTATTTCTGTTTTAAAATGGTACCTTACGTTTGTTTAGTTGCTCTGCTTTTCTTCATTGCTATATTTGATGATTCTGTTTATTAGTTTCCCTTTCCATCTGTTGATTTAGTTAAGACTGTACTGGATCTGATAGTTGTGCTGATTTTTGCTGATAGATTACTTAGTTGAATGATAGTTGAATTGTAATTGTTGTTATATTATAGCCGTCTTATAGTGTTACTTTTCTGAGTTTTGATTGTGTTTATGTTATAAGCATCATGCTATCAGATTTATCTGGTCTGATGACTCAAAACTGATACCTATCAGTTTCCAAAACAAAAGTTTCATCAACTAGTCACTCATGTGACGTCTTTTTAAGTTTTCTGTCGAAAAATAACAATTACAAAAAAATGTTGTCCTCAAGGGGACTTGAACCCGTGACCTCACGGTTCAACACCATTCACGTTTACCATCTGAGCTGAGAGCACTTTTTAGTTTACTTTCAGTCATTTAATTAATATAGTAATCATGTTTCTAGCAGTTTTGATTTAAGTTGTAGTTTAACTAATTTCCGTTTAAATAAATTGTAATTAATATTTTTATTAAAGTAATTTTTTAGTTTAAAAAAATATAATAAATAGTTTCAAAATAAACTAAAATAAAAATAAAAATTAATATAAAAAAATGTTTTTATTAATTTTAAAAGTTTAATTAGTTTTTTTAATAATTAGATTTTTATTATGTTAGATTGAAATAAAAATAGTTTTAAAAATAGATTTGGTTAATTAAGGGAGTAGAAGTAATTTTTATTAGATTTAATTAGCTTAAAGAGTTTAAATAGATTTTTAAATTGAGTAAAAGTATTTTAATTGAATAGGTTAAATTTATAATTGATTTTTAAATAGACTGTTTATTTTAAATAGTTTAAAAGTTTTAATATTTAAATAATTGTCCATTAGATTTATTCGGAGTTACGATTCATGCACTTTAGGATAAAATTAAATAATTTTAAGTTGATAGATTTAATTTTATTAGTTTAAAAACCGATAACCAATTCGAATCAATTGTCCAAATCGATACAAAACGTCTCAAATTCATAAGATCTTCGTGTACAACGAACTTGGTTCATCCACGTGTTTAATTGATTTCGTCTTTGGTAATTTTAGTCTATTACTTTTTCCTAAAGGTAAATTACTAATTTATCCTATAACGTATCTAATTATCACATATACTATCATCGACACATCAAAAATTTTGGCGCCGCTGCCGGGGATCTTGTGTACGATTCGTTTCGTGGAGATTTGTTGATCGTTGATTTGAAGACCCTTTCCGTCCTCGGAAAGTTTTGTTATTTTTCTCTTATTATAGTATGTATCGTTTTTCTCGTTTTTTTGTGATTAATATATTGTATTACGTAGCATAATAAATTTACTTACTTTCCAAATAAGACCTTAGTTGGGATTTCATCACCTAGCTGTTGTATTCGAATCCAAAACAAAAGTAAAAAGGCAAAATAGATAAATACTAATAAGAAGTTTGAACTCGATTTATACAAACTATAAGGTGGGTATAAGGCGACGTGCTATAAAAGGTCGTCTAAGGAAAAAGGTTTTTAAGTGCTTTGTGCCATATCGTTTCCCCGCTTGCTTGTGCGTATATTGAGAGGGAGAACCGATTATTGGTTTGCCAACTCAAGTAGTATTAAATCTTATTTTTGTAGTTTACTTATTGAACCTCGAGACGTTTAGGTTTTCACCTATCGTTTCAAAGTCGACCGAGGGTAATTTACTTCCATAGTAGTTATCCTTATTCCTTGTTTTTATCGATCATTTTTTATTGAGCAATACCAAATAAAATACCAAAAATAATCTTCTTCTTGTCTAATTTCTTTTCTTCAATCCTCTAAATTCTCGTCTTTGTTGTGTATGCAATTACGTTCTTCTCGACTTGTGATTGATTTTAATAGGCTTGAAAATATTCCTCGTAGAAATAGAAATCGTCAACAACGAATAGTGGAACCCGAGCTTCCACCTATTGTTGTAGAGATGGCCGATAACCGAATAATGGAGGAATTGCTCCGTGCACCCACCGAAGGGTATGGGGAAGCAATCGTTGTGCCGGCTATTTTGGCGGATCATTTTGAGATTAAGACGGGTCTTTTATCGGTCATTCGTGCCGACCGATTTCGTGGCAATGAGACCGATAGCCCGCACTCTCACATTCCGAATTTTCATCATATTACCTGGACTCTCAAGTTTAGAGATGTGCCGAATGACGCGATTAAGCTCATGCTTTTTCCGCACTCGCTCGAGGGTATTGCTAAGATTTGGTATGAGAAAGAACCACCGGGTTCGATCTTGACATGGGATGATTTAGTGTCTAAGTTCATGAATTATTTCTTTCCACCATCCAAAACAACACACTTTAAGAACGAGAACACTAAATTTGAACAAAAAGTGCATGAATTGTTTGGGGTTGCTTGGGAAAGATTTAAAGATTTGTTGAGACAATGTCCACACCACGGTTTCTCGGAATTGCATCAAATAAATACTTTTTATAATGGGCTTAATATGATTGAACACGATTCTTTAAATGCCGCCGCGGGTGGTAATCTTTTAAGAAAAACTCTGAGAGACGCGTGGGGTATAATTGAGAATAAGTCTAGAGCACAATATTCACGAAACACACCGGGTGTTTCCAATGTGAATTCATTTAATCCCGAGATTGCTAGATTGGACTCTAAGATTGACACGATCTTGAATGAGCTTAGGAAGAATCCTCATGGATCGATTAATATGGTTGAGAATGTTTGTGTATCATGTGGTAGAGCACATCCTAATTGTGCTTGTTTAACCACGGGGTTTGATCAAGCTAGTGCTTTTGCCGCGACAGGAACTTATGGATCCAACGGTCAAGTTCCTCGTCAAAATCATGTTGTTCCACCGGGTTTTCCACCGGTTCAAAATAGGTACAACAATGGAATTAATGGGAGTAATTTTAACCGTGGTAACAAATGGAATTTCAATCAAGGAAATGGGATAAATGCTAATCAAAACAATCAAGGTTTTCAAAGCAATACTCAAAATGATTTGTCAAGCTACATTAAAACGAATGAGGAAAATTTGAAAGCTTTTCAAAATAACATTCAAGGACAAATGGCAACTTTGAAAAATGAGTTTCAAAACACGATTAAAGGGCAAAACAATAAAATTAAGCTTAATCAACAAAGACTTGAACAAAACCAAAACCGTTTTGAGCAAAGATTAGAGCAAAGTCAAAATCGTATGCAACAAAGTTTGGAACAAGGTCAAAATAAATTGTTATCGATGTTTGAATCTTTTATGACCAAACCTTCCTCTTCTTCGGGTGGTCTACCTAGTAATACCATTCCAAACCCGAAGGGTGAGATGAAAGCTATAACCACACGTAGTGGGAAAGCTTTAGACGGACCTTTGCTTCCACATGTGAGTACCTCTCCGGTGAGGGAAGTGGATCAAGAACCCGAGGTGGTTAAAGAAAAGGAAATTCCTATTCCACCAAAGGTTGACCAATTGCCTATTCCGGAACCCGAGCTTCCGAAGACTAAACCCACACTACCCTACCCTTCGAGACTTAACCAAGAGAAGCTCCGCGAAAATTCCAATGCTCAAATGACTACTTTTTTAGAGATGTTTAAGAATCTTTATATTAATGTTAGTTTCGCGGATGCATTGCTTTACATGCCTAAGTTTGCTTCGACTATTTAGAAATTGATGAATGATAAAGGGAAATTGGTTGAAGTATCTACATCTTTAGATGCTATTTGTTACGTGGTTCTTACACAAAAGCTTCCCAAAAAGCTAGGAGACCCGGGCAAGTTTGTGATACCATGTGATTTCCCTAATATGGAAGAATGCTTAGCTTTAGCCGATCTTGGTGCTAGCAATAATTTGATGCCTTTTTCCGTGTGGAAAATGTTATCACTTCCCGAGCTTACACCTACTAAGATGACTCTCGAGCTAGGGATCGATCGATCGCCTTACCAAAAGGTATAGCCGAGGATGTGTTTGTCAAAGTAGGGAAACTCGTCTTTCCAATGGACTTTGTAGTTTGCGATTATCCCGAAGATTCTTGTGTACCACTTATTTTCGGAAGACCGTTTTTGATGACGGCTAGTGCTTTAGTTGACATGAAAGCGGGGAAATTAACTTTAAGAGTTGATGTTGAAAATATCATGTTTGATATTGGTCATGTCTCTAAATATTCTTCCAAGTATTACGAGGAATCAATTAATCAAATCGATGTGATTGATGTTGCTTGTGAAGAATATTCTCAAGAAGTGCTTGGATTCTCGGCTTCTTCTAAAAGTGGCAATCCCACTTCTTCGAATCCTATTATCTCTTTGGCTAAACCTCCACTCACTCCATTTGAGGGAGGTGACTTCGTTCTTGAAGAGCTTGAGAATAATGGTTATTCAAAAATTGATAAGGAGATTGATGATTACCTTAGCACACCATTTGATCCTAGTGACTTTGATAGTGAGAATTTTGATCCTGAGGGAGATATTGCACTAATTGAAAAATTGTTGAATATAGATCCTTTTGAATCACCACCTATGGAATTAAAATTTGTGAGTGAAAATGAAACTAAAGTGAAAACATCTATTGAGGAAGCACCCGAATTAGAACTTAAGGAACTTCCCGCTCATTTGGAGTATGCGTTTCTTGAGGGAACATATAAGTTACCGGTGATTATTGCTAAGGGATTAAAGGAAAATGAAAAGGATGAACTTATTAAAGTGCTTAAGAAACATAAACGGGCCATTGCATGGAAAATCTCCGACATTAAGGGTATAGATCCAAAATTTTGTACTCATAAAATTCTAATGGAGAATGATTATAAACCCGCTATCTAAAATCAAAGAAGGGTCAATCCAAAGATTCATGAGGTGATCAAAAAGGAAGTCACTAAACTTCTAGACGCCAGAATGATCTACCCTATCTCGGATAGTCCATGGGTTAGCCCCGTGCATCGTGTTCCAAAGAAAGGAGGAATGACAGTTGTTACTAATGAGGATAATGAATTGATTACTACTAGACTTGTGACTGGTTGGCGTGTTTGTATTGACTATAGGAAGCTTAATGATGCCACTAGGAAGGATCATTTTCCATTACCTTTTATGGATCAAATGTTAGAGAGACTAGCGGGGAATGAATTTTATTGCTTTTTGGATGGATTTTCCGGCTATTTCCGAATCCCTATTGACCCTCGTGATCAAGAAAATACCACATTCACTTGTCCTTATGGAACATTTGCTTATCGTCGCATGCCTTTTGGACTATACAATGCTCCGGGGACGTTCCAAAGGTGTATGATGGCCATTTTCCATGATATGATTGAGAAAACCATGGAAGTCTTCATGGATGACTTTTCGGTTTTTGGGGAATCTTTCACTTCATGTCTCTCTAACCTTGAAAGAATGTTGCAACGTTGTGAGGAAACAAATCTTGTGCTTAATAATGAAAAATGTCACTTCATGTGCAAAGAGGGAATTGTGTTAGGACATAAGATCTCTAAGGCCGGTATTGAGGTTGATAGGGCTAAAATCGACGTGATTGCCAAATTACCTCCACCCACCACCGATAAGGGAGTTAGGAGTTTTCTCGGCCATGTCGGCTTCTATAGACGTTTCATACAAGACTTCTCTAAGATAGCTCGGCCTATGACCCATCTTTTGGAAAAAGAGACTCCTTTCATCTTTTCGGATGAGTGTATTCAAGCCTTTGAGATGCTTAAAAAGAAATTAACCGAATCTCCGATTTTAGTTGCTCCGGATTGGGACCTACCTTTTGAAATTATGTGTGATGCTAGTGATTACACGGTAGGTGCGGTTTTGGGGCAACGTAAGTCAAACATTTCTTGCCTATACATTATGCAAGTAAGACTATGACGGATGCTCAAACAAAGTATACTACAACGGAAAAGGAGTTTCTTGCCGTTGTGTATGCTTTTGAAAAGTTTAGACCATATCTCGTCTTGGCTCAAACCATATTGTATATGGACCACTCGGCTATCAAATATCTTCTTAATAAACAAGATGCTAAGCCGAGGTTGCTCTGGTGGATTCTCCTCCTTCAAGAATTTAATGTCAAAATTCTAGACAATAAAGGAGCCGAGAATCTCGCGGCCGATGATTTATCTCGACTTGAGAATCCTCACCAAAGAGATCGAGAGAACAAGGAAATCAATGAAACATTTCCTCTCGAGACGCTTGGTATGATTGCATTTCGTGGTGATGATAGTACCCATGGTTTGCGGACATCGCAAATTACCATGCGGGGAAGTTTGTTTATCAAGGGTATGTCGTCCCAACAAAAACGAAAGTTTTTCAAGGATATATCCTATTACTTTTGGGACGACCCCTATTTGTTTCGTGTGTGCGCGGATCAAGTGATTCGTAGGTGCGTTTTTGGCAAAGAAGATCAAGATATCCTTAAATCTTGTCATGAAGGACCCACCGGGGGACATCATGGTGCCAACGCCACCACGAAGAAAGTCTTTGATGCCACCTTCTTTTGGCCTTCCATATATCGTGATGCCCAAGACTTGATCAAGACTTGTGATGCTTGTCAACGTCAAGGAAAGAACTCATAAAGGGATGAAATGCCTCAAAACATTATCCAAGTTTGTGAAATCTTTGACATTTGGGGGATCTATTTTATGGGGCCATTTCCATCTTCGAAAGGAAATAAATACATTATCGTAGCCGTGGACTATTTGTCTAAATGGGTCGAAGCTAAGGTTTGCCCACGAATGATGCTCGAGTTGTGGTGAACTTTTTGAAACAACTCTTCGCTAGGTTTGGAACTCCGCGGGCTATTATAAGTGATCGTGGGACCCAATTTTGTAATGAACAATTTGAAAAAGTTCTAAAGAAATATGGTGTCACTCATCGACTTTCTACGACTTATCACCCTAAAACGAGTGGTCAAGTGGAGGTTTCAAACCGAGCTCTTAAAAGTATTTTGGAGCGTTCTATTGGAGAAAATCGCACTTCATGGTCGGATAAATTGGACGATGCATTGTGGGCTTTCCGTACGGCTTACAAGACACCAATTGGTTGTACACCATTTAGGTTGGTCTACTGAAAAGCATGCCACTTGCCAATTGAACTCAAACATAAGGCGTATTGGGCTCTTAAGCATTGTAACTTTGATTTGAGGACCGCGGGTGATCATCGCAAGGTTCAATTGAATGAACTAAGTGAATTAAGGGATCAAGCTTATGAAAATTCTTTGATCTATAAAGAGAAGACTAAGAGGATTCATGACTCTAAGATCAATAACCGCATTTTCAATGTTGGTGATCAAGTCCTCTTATTCAACTCTAGACTTAAGATTTTCTCGGGCAAGCTTAAATCCCGTTGGTCCGGACCATTCACCATTGCACAAGTTTTCCCTTATGGCACCGTTGAGCTAGCTCAAAAAGACGGGCCTAACTTTAAGGTGAATGGTCATCGTGTGAAACACTACTTTGGAGGGGACATACCTACGGAGGTTGTCCCGGATCTTCAAACTTTCCCTAATGACCAATGAATGCGGGGATCGAGTCGAGCTCATGACTCGGTTAACAAAAACGAGTTGCTTTGTGGGGGAGTCCCATACATTCTATCTTCTTTCTATTTTCTAACAACTAATAAGGCTTGATCTTTCAAGCTCGTGCTGGTGTTTTGTTGTGTTGTGATCTTAGGTATGACCCTTATCATTGAAGACTCTCGTTTTCGGTTTTTGCCGGTCCACTTGATCTTCCATTCTTTGAATGCCAAAAAGGGGCACACTCTTTATCCCTTGATTTTTATCGACTAACGTTTTATCTTGAGGCATAAATAATAAACGGCTTATAGATTTGCGTGCTCTTTCCATGTTAGGATTTTACATTAGACTCTTCGTGTTTTAGCAAGGGGGTGTTACTCTTGAGCTAAGAAACATTAAGGACAATGTTTGGTTTTAGCATGGGGGAGTCAATCGATATAATCGCTTGCAATTGCTTTTTTCGTGTCCAAACGTAATCATTTTTCTTATTTTTCATAAAATTTTAAATTTTTAGTGTTATTTTAAGTTTTTAATAAAGAAAATAAGTGTTTTTGACACAAATGTAGGCTTTCCGTTGGTGAAAATAAAAATAGTTTTTGACTCGACTTGGTTTTTACCTTAGCTTTTCCTTAACGTATTTGAATTAAGTTTTGCTAGGCTTTTATATAGGGAGCTTTAAAACGCGAAAGTCTTAATTCATACGGGTTAAGAACAAGAACTTTTCGCATGTTCCTATAATTGATCCTAGAAAGTCGTTTATCAAGGGAACTTTAAAACGCAAATTCTAAAACTTGAAAGAGTATAAGAAGATACAAGATCCTATAAATGACTTGAAAACCCAAAACTTTGATTTAATAGGCTAAGTATCCATTGATTTCACATTTTTGAAATTTTACAATATGGAGAACAAGTGATGATAGAGTTCAATCATAAGTTTCTAAGGTTTATTCTTCTTTGTGCCAGTATTTTTGTGTTTGATTTAATCTCCTCGTATTTATTTTCCACACTTGAATAATAATTGCTTAATAAATGAAGTTTTTAGCGGTTTAGGCTTGATATCTTAACTCGTAACTCCTTATTTTTCTTCCCTTGTAATTAAAGTGAGAACACATTAAGGGTGTCAGCGTCATGGACTTTTGATCATGGGATTACGGAAATTTGGCTTACTATACATATTATATTAATAAAGAAGAATAAATAAAAACATGTTCTCTAGGAGCCTTCGGGTGGGAGTCATGTAGCACTAACCTTGTCATTAGAGCCTTAGGGTGTATGACAAGGGGACGTGTTGAATAAAAATTGCTTCATCATCATGAGCCATAAGGTGGGATGGTGAATGTCAATTCCCTTATTTTTTTCCAAGGAGCCTTCGGGTGTGAATTTTAAATAAGGAGCACAATTGCATCTTAAAGAGCCACAAGGTGTTATGATGTAGTTGTTGCTAACTCCATTAATAAGGTCATAATTGACTTTGGAGGTTTTTATTGTTGATTTTAAGTAATCCTATTAGCCAAGTTTCGGGTCCGGGGATTTATCCCTCAAATCGTGTTAAGTTATCCTTGATGTGGGCTTTCTTTAGTGACAACGGTTTTTGAAGTCGAGGTTAGGTTTTGAGTATTGAGATTACACCGTTTTTGCCTTCATTTTTGGACTAATAAATATCAAATAAAGTCAAATGAGCCTTTGGGTGAATGACAAATAAAATCTAGAGATACAATTAGGAATAATAGGAGATTGAGTTTAACACAAATTACTTGTATGAGTTGGTTTAATTTTGGGGCTTATGATTGACAATGATCTTGTTTTTGCACTTAGCATGGAAAAGTAAAAAGTCGAGGAGGATGAATCTATTTGAGTTTTATGATCCTAAAAGTTATTTTTCAAATAATGAAAGCAATACATTATGTCTTTGCAAAAATAAGTCAAAAAGTTGAATAATGGTGTAGTTAGTGTTTTATTTTATCATTGTGTGAGGACACGGCAATTGCATAGCAAGGGGGAGTTTGATATGAGTGATTTTACTCATATCAATTGTAGCCTAAAACAATGAATTAATGCATAAAATGTTCAAATATGCCTTGTATATGTTTGTTTTTCGTTCCATGTGTGTAGGTACCAAAGTTCGCGAAAACCGGCAAAACCGGCACGAGTTTGAAGAAAAAGATTGACAAAGCCAAATACGAGCTCGATTTTAGCGGATTTGATATTTATGAAGAAAAATGGCCAAGTGGGACCCACATTTGGGTAATGGGCCTAAAAGCCCATTATTTTGTTATGTTGCTACTTTATCAAAGCCCATAATTTGGGCCCAAAGTGAAATGTATGAAACGAATGGAAGTTTTATGGGTCGAAAATGTTTAAAGGCCCATCATAAATCATATAAACGAATGGAGTCTCAAAAGTCCAAAGCCCATGAAGAATAAATAAAAACGTTTGTAAAGTTTTTATAAATTCTCAATCAGTTAACATTTACTCACAAACGTGTTTACACACGTGACTTACTTTCACACCACTCAAACCTGTCGATACAAACAATGCACTTATCTCCCATCTTCCCCAAAAATTAAACCAGACGCAACCTATACTATTCATCAAAACCCTAATTGATAAATCACTCAAATTAATTTGGGGATTTTGGTTTGCACGTGTGATTCACACGAGTTGACATTAATTCCCCAAGGAAATCAGAAGCAAGAAGTAGATGGCATCTTTGACGTAACACCATACGAGTGGCCTTCACAGCACATCATTCTTAATCCACCAATCAAGACAAGCCAAGTCAGCCACAAACTAGCACAACTAGCACACTAGATTGCCACGTTGGCAATCCGTGTGCTAGATTGGCTATTATCAACCGTTTGATCAAGATTGGATGAAAGAGAATAAGAAAGATCCCCTTTGGACGGCTGAGATGAAGATATCTTCTCAACAAACTCTCTACAGTAGGCCTTGGGGTTGCCTATAAAAACCCATGATAGGTGTGTAAACACCCATCCTTTTTACCACTTAACTACAATAATAACCGAGCCAAAACGTGTATTTTATGTCGTAAATGTCGGAATTATACGTGGTTTGTGTTTTTGTTGTGATTTAGGACGAAAATGTGAAAAGGGGAGAAAACACGGGCATTCACGGGCTTTTATCGAAGAAAAAGACAAAAGACGAAGTCAAGAAATCAAGAGTGCAAAAAGAACGGAAGTCCAAGACCAATTCTGAAGATTTATCGAAGAAAAAGTCAAAAGAAGGAAGTTTAATTAAAGCCGAAGAACTCAAGTCTAATTTATTGAAGAATTACAAGACGAGTTTAAAGAAATCCCGAGACAAAGTCATTAAAGTCGAAGAACTAAGAAGATTAAGGACTTAATGATGCAATTAAAGGAAGAAGAAAGAGGGGAGGAAGCTTCCTAAGCACCTCCCTAATCCTCCTATAAATAGGATTCATTTTCATTCCATTTGTTTTTGTTGGCTAGAGTGACACTAGTTCTTCCACCATTTTAATTACCTTGCACTTTAATTACATGTCATTTAAATACATTGTCTTGCACCTTAAATTCATTTAATTTCAAGTAAGTTTCCTTTTAATTATTGTCAATCTTTACTTTTATTTTCAATCTCTTATCTTCCTTTCTTGTTAATCTTTAATCTTTATACTTTATGTTCATGTTTATGTTTTCGATGTTTTATTGATTTGATTAAAGTGGATTTTGATTATTTTGATTATTTTGATTATTATTGTTAGTTTTATTGTTTTGGATTGTTTGTTTATGATTAGTAGATGTTATTGGATTAGTCTTGTTTAATCTTGAAGGTCTACGTTTTCTAAGGATTTGGTAAATAATGGATGATCTATTGATTAGATGGTGGAAATGGGGAAGGAGGAAGATGAAGTGTAGAGAGAGAAAGGAGAGAAAAGAAAAGTAGAGAGAGAAAGTGATTAGATTAAAATGAAATGTTGTAAATGAATGAACCACCCCTCCTAACATGCTAGGAGGGGTATATATAGCCCACCCTACATGTGGGCTATATGGACTATACTTGCTATAAATTAGATCACGAGCCCATTACATTAATATATCGTTGGAGCGACCGATCCTTCATAAATACGTAAAAACGTATTTCCAACAATCTCCCCCTAAGGGAGGTCGCTCCAAGTTACAAAGTTCTAAATATTCTATAGCTCGTGATCTATGCTAATAATGATGTGACCGATACTTTCTTTGGGAAAACACATTTCCAACAATCTCCCCCTAAGGGAGGTCACACCATTTTACAAAATCTTAAACCTAGCATACTATGCTTGAGTCTTCAATCTTGTTCTTGTGAATATTCTTGATGTGATCTTTGACTTTAGTCTTGAGCATGTTTCCTTGCCTTGACCTTGTGCATTCATCACTTGTGAAATTTGCCTCTTCGTGACTTCATGTTCCACATACTTATACCTTTAAATTCTTGAAAGCTTCAGAGTTTGATACAGCGGAAGACTTGACCTTCAGACTTTCTTGAATTTGTTGTAGTACCAAGTGTATGTAGTATAAGCATGTGGTGACGACTTCTTCTGGATTATACACCGCAATGCCACCTTCTTGTTACGCTGCATAAGACAGTTAGCAACAAACCATATACACGGATGAAATGGCCTTGAACATTTCATTCTAATTCGGTAGCATTTTACCTCCGGTCGGTGAAGACCGTTGGACGATATTAAATATCGTACTTGTGGCAGGTAGTTTCAATAAAGAACCTCCTTGACAAGATTTCGCGGGTAAACCCGTTCTCTTTACTCGACCGTCCAAAGCTGACTGCGAACGTAAAGAGTTAATCATTTGGATAATATTATCCGCATGATTTGAAGCCGTCAATTCATGTTCCTGGAACAAGTGAAATTCAATTAAGAACCGCACCATCGTTGCTTTCCAGTTGTCACTAGCTTGATTCATAAAGAATCTTGCAAGTTACCTACCAAGTGCTGTTTGATGTTAACACTAGAAGGATTTCCACTCGTCACTGTGATCAATAAAGAGTCACTCTGAGTGTTCTGGCAAGATCATATGATAATGCGTAGAGGCCTGGAACGTGTTTAAATTCATTTAAGAATTAAACCACTGTTGCTTTCCAGTTATCACAAGTTTGATTCATAAAGAATCGCACAAGTCACCTACCATGAGCTTTTTGATATTCGCTCAAGAAGGATTTCCATCTTCATTGTAAATACTTTCGTATTACTCGGATGTTCAGGCAAGATCATGAAGATTTTGCGTATGACTCTTAAGAACTTTCTTACTTTTCACAGTGTGTGAAGAAGCAAGTAAACATGAAAGTGTGTCCTAATGAGATATTTGATGATCTCAAATGGCTCTAGACTCGATCGTGCATTTTGGATTTTAGTGATCGGAGGCTGGAGAGGAGTGCCACCTTTTCAATACCAATTTATTCGGAGTGAATAAATCAATAGATAATGTGTTTTCTCCGTGTGATTAAAACAAATATCTTTTGAGAGATACCTGAGTTAGCTGGGATGGGTTGTGCCTTGCATCACTGGGTCCATGATGTCTTTCTTCAATATCAAGAATCATTAAAAATGATCTCAATAGCATATGAATTGACCCGGTTTCTGCCTAAGGTTGTAAGGAGGGCTTCTTTCTTTACACCCTTTATCTTCACAATTCTTTTTCATTCTTCAACCCCTTCAATGCTTACCAATACGTCATAACTAGCACCTTGTTGTGATTGTTCCAGTGCTAACTTAAGTACTTGGTCGGCATTCAGCTACGTTCACAATCTTTCTCCATCTTTCCTAAGGACTACTATTTCTAGCTATGGAATGTCCTTGGGAAGATTCCTCCGGTTCTAGAGAAATCATTGGACTTTAACCTATCCTACCATCCTTATGTCACTACAACCTTCACCGTCGTGAATAGAGATGTTTTGGGTAAGTGTATGTCACCATGAAATCCATTTTGAAGTGCAAATCCATTTTGCTCCCCCTTAACATATGCTACGATATTCGAAAACATTTCGCACATGTCGGGATGAGCTAACACGTTAAGTCAAACCATTTATGATTGATCATATCCCATATTAAATCACATTTTCTCCCCTATATTAAAAATATTAACCCAATCGATGTTTTTAATATCAATTGATTTAATAGCATTTTAAGAAAATTTGGGAAGAAAAATGCAAATCCAATTATCTTCATGATTTACACAAGCTCCCCCTCAAATTAATGAGGGTGTACTGAAACGTAAATTAAATACCTTTTAAACACAAGTGTAAGGTATTTATTACGTGCAAAGATCATATATAATAATGAAATCACAAGATTAACAATTTACGAGGTAGGACCTGAATGATGGAGAACATCATATGAAAGATTCACATGGTTCTTGTCCACGAATGTTGGTCACCTCGTCACGTCCCCGAGAAAATTAATTCCCGTTGTTGAGTCAAAGCTTTCCGGTGAAATGCTTGACTTGATTACGAAAAGCGGGTTGCTATCTGAAATAATAGCAAACCATATAGAGCATGTTTTAAATCTTTTAAACTTCTGCTCGAACTTTATTTACAACCCCGTGTCATTATTGAATGACATTTCTAGGTTCGTAAATATTATCGATTCCAGAAGACATGCTCGTTTTATCAAAACGTTTTTGAACACACAATTTTGAAAGATTTAGAAAAATCTTTTGAGAAATTCTTGAAAAATTGTGTTCAAAGTTTTGAAAAAACAATTACTTGAGCTTAAGATGTTGAATATCTTAAAAGCGAGCTCAAGTCCGAGAAGTTGTGAACTTCCCGTTGTTAAGGATAAGTTACCATCGGCGATAAACTTTCCTTTTATCTAAAGGACGAGTTCTAAGCTGACATTTGCTTAGAAGTCGTTTTCATGAGCTTGAAAACTTTGACTGTTTTAACGGAAAGCTCATGACCGAGAAAGGTTAATTTCTCGTTATGAGGAAAAGTTCTCTTATTTAAAAGATACACTTTCCTTTCTGAGCTTAAAACTTCGAATGTTTTAATACAAGCTCATGACCGAGAAAGGTGAATTTCTCGTTAAGAGGATAAGTTATCATAAAAGATAATCTTTCCTTTATTTTAAGTTCGAGTTACAGTCTGACATTTAACTGTAAGTCATTGTGCATGAGCTTAAAAACTTTGAATGTTTTCGATAAAAGCTCATGCCCGAGAAAAATTAATTTCTCGTTGTAAGGATAAGTTTATCATTGGCGATAAACTTTCCTGCCTTTGAAGAACGGGTTACAGACTGTCATCTATCTATAAGCCTTAATGCATGAGCTTAATAACTTGGAATGTTTTTGATATAAGCTCATGCCCGAGAAAAATGAATTTCTCGTTTTTAGGATAAGTTTATCATCGGCGATAAACTTTCCTTTCTTTGATGAGCGAGTTACAGTCTGTGATATGACTATAAGTCCTATCTATTGAAGGTCTACGTTTTCTAAGGATTTGGTAAATGATGGATGATCTATTGATTAGATGGTGGAAATGGGGAAGGAGGAAGATGAAGTGTAGAGAGAGAAAGGAGAGAAAAGAAAAGTAGAGAGAGAAAGTGATTAGATTAAAATGAAATGTTGTAAATGAATGAACCACCCCTCCTAACATGCTAGGAGGGGTATATATAGCCCACCCTACATGTGGGCTATATGGACTATACTTGCTATAAATTAGATCACGAGCCCATTACATTAATATATCGTTGGAGCGACCGATCCTTCATAAATACGTAAAAACGTATTTCCAACAATCTCCCCCTAAGGGAGGTCGCTCCAAGTTACAAAGTTCTAAATATTCTATAGCTCGTGATCTATGCTAATAATGATGTGACCGAGACTTTCTTTGGGAAAACACATTTCCAACAAATCTTTTGGTTTATTTTGATTAATTTTATCTAGATTCGTGTTGTTTTTGTATCCCGTGTTCTTCGTTCTTTCTGTTTCCCCAGGTATTCCGAATCAAGGACCAGCAAAGCACTTATTCCGAATCAAAGTTTTGTTTAGAAAGTTCTGAATCAGTGGAAGTTCTGAATCAAAGTTTTGTTCAGAAAGTTCCGAATCAGTGGAAGTTCCGAATCAAAGTTTTGTTCAGAAAGTTCCGAATCAGTTGAAGTTCCAAATCAAAGTTTTGTATAGAAAGTTCCGAATCAGTGGAAGTTCCAAATCAAAGTTTTGTTCAGAAAGTTCCGAATCAGTGGAAGTTCCGAATCAAAGTTTTGTTCAGAAAGTTCCGAATCAGTGGAAGTTCCAAATCAAAGTTTTGTTCAGAAAGTTCCGAATCAGTGGAAGTTCTGAATCAAAGATTTGTTCAGAAAGTTCCGAATCAGCAATTTCTTCCGAATCAAAGGTGTTCATTCGGAATAGTGAATATTCCGAGTAAGTGACATATTCCGGATGAACCATTATTCCGAGTAAGCATTTTATTCCGGATCAAGGGTTTTGGTAAATATTCCGAGTGAAGAAGAATCATTTTGAACGAAGGTGACATTCCGGATGAGTGATTATTCCGAACGAAGGATTATTCCAAATGAGCTCTTTTCAGGTTCTTTTTAGTTTCAGTGTTTAAGATTTTATTTTTAAGCTTTACTTTTCCCGCCTTTTTACTTAGTTGCACTTTAAGTTTACTTGCCTTAGATTTATTTTAAGCCTTGCCTTAGTTTTAAGTTTTAGTTGCGTTTTAAGTTTGCCTTAGATAGTTTTAAGTTTGCGTTATTTACTTTTAAGCGCCTTTTAATTTTTCGTCACGCTTTTAAATTCCCGTCATTTATTTTAAATTAGATTTTAGATTTACTTTTAAGTCTTGCATTTTATTTTTCAACAACGACAAATATTTTTCTTAACCAAGAACAATTGAGTCACACTCAAAACCATTTTTCAATTCGATTAGACATACGACAAAGAACTTTTTAACCGAGTAAAATCTAGTTATCAAATGGCGCCGCTGCCGGCTCTTTTCGTAAAGATTAACGGCTTTCTGTGAGAGACGCGTTGCTTTTTGGGATCCGTTCACTTAGGAGCATTATTTTTCTTGCTTAAAAATTTCAAAAAAACCATAAAAATTAAAAATTGTTAAAAATCCATAAAAATTAAAAATTTTCAAAAATCCAAAAAGATTTTATTTTTATCTTTATAGTGTATATATATTCTCTTTGTGTTTGATATTGTTTTCTTTTGCTTTCGCAGGTTTATGCGTACTAGATCTTATAATTATCAAGAGCCCGAGACTCGAGAAGATTTGGTTATGGCAGGTGTGAACAACAACAATAATCCACCACACCTCAATAATAACAACAACAATGTTCTTCCACAGCCCGATCTTCGGACAATGGAGGAGCTTTGTAAACCCACCATGTTTGGACGAGGAGGACCGATTGCGGCGATGCAAATCACGGCTCCGGAGTTTTCGTTGAAGCATCACATGATCCAGAAAGTGCAAACTAATCCATTCGCCGGAATGCCTGATGATGATGCCAACAAACACCTCGACAAGTTCATTACTATCACTCAAAGCATGAAGTTGCCCGGTGCCACAATGGATGTTCTGCGCCTACAGCTCTTTCCACATACTTTATCACACCACGACGAGAAATGCTTTGATCGTCTCCCGAAAAATTCCATTCATACTTGGGATGGCATGACTCGACGCTTTTTGTCGCGCTACTTTCCACCATCCATGGTCACGAGCCTTCGCAATCAAATCAGCGGTTTCATGCAAGAACCCGATGAATCTCTCTTTGATGCTTGGGAAAGATATAATGTTTTGATCGATCGTTGTCCAAACCACAACATGCTCCCTGTGACCTTAATTGATACTTTCTACAACGGTTTGACTTTTCGTGATCGTGACACGATTACTGCAGCCGCTGGTGGCACATTTATGAAAAGACGACCCGAGGAGTGTAGAGAGCTTATTGAGAACATGACTACTCATAACAAAAATTGGGATTCCTCCGCTTCTTCAAGGAACCACCCGAGAGTCAATGTTTCTTCTACTTCAGCAAACCCCGACATGACCGAATTCACCCGCATGATGGCCAAAATAAACAAAAATATCTTGCTCCTCGGTACAAACCAACAACAAGTTAAAGTGGTGGCTAATCCTTGTGAGACATGCGGCGGTCCACACTCATACACTGATTGTCCTTCTACTCAAGGAAATCCGGAAAACGTGTATGCGGCTTATGGTAATTATTCACCAGAAAATTACCAAGCCCGACCTCAAGGGGATAAATTTGCTGAGTTACCGGTCAAACAACTACCTTTCACCCGGTTTTTCTCCTCAAAACCAAAACCCCAACAACAATTACAATAGAAGCAACCAAATCCCACCTCGAGCTTCTAATCCTTATCACCCACCCGCTCAACAAGACCCACCCATCAATCAAGATGTTGAAGCTTTGATGAGAACCCAAGGAGAGCAAATCAAGAATCTACAAATCCAAATTATCAATTTGAAAGGGATATCACCAAGCAAGGGAATGACATTAGATCCGAGCTTCGAGATAATAATCAATCCTCCTTCAGCAATCAAACGAATGATTTGAAGAATATGCTGGCTAGTTTCTTGCCCACCACTCAACCTTCTACTTCGAGTTCTCTACCTTCAAACACCGTCACCAATCCGCGAGCGAATGTGAGCGCTATTACTACCCATAGTGGAGTTACTTTAGTAGGACCACCTACCCCGCCCCCATCATCTACACCTCCTCCACCACCATTTATCCCTACTACTCCCACACCTAGTATTAGTACACCATTATCGTCTCCGCCTCGTCATGACGATGTACCAAAGAAGAACCCTTCAACATCTCAACCTTCACCTGTTACACCTCCACCACCCAACCCAAGCATTCCTTACCCTTCTTGACTCAACAAGGCTCGAATTTTGACAAAGAATGACATGCAAGTCGCTAAATTTTTGGAAAAGATTGCCGGCATGAAGATCACCTTTACCCTTGTTGAAGCTCTTGCTCAAATGCCACAATTTGTCAAGATGTTTAAGGAATTGCTTAACAAGAAGGAGTAGATGGTCGAGTTTGTTAATACTCGATTGAATGAAAATTGTTCTGCCGTCCTTCTTAAAGAACTTCCGGAGAAACTTGGAGATCCCGGTCGTTTTGTGCTACCTTGTACTTTTAACCAAACCGACAAATTTACTGCCTTAGCCGATCTCCGGGCAAGTATTAATTTGATGCCTCTAAGTGTTTGGAAAAAGTTATCATTGCCCGACCTTATACCCACAAAGATGACTCTTGAGTTAGCCAATCGCACTCTCGCTTACCCCGTTGGTATTGCCAAGATGTGTTCATTAAAGTTGGCACATTCACATTTCCGGTTGACTTTGTCGTTGTTGATTATGAAATGGACACTCGTATTCCGTTAATACTTGGACGCCCATTTTTGAGAACCGGTAGAGCTTTAATTGATGTGGATAAATGTGAGCTCATCTTAAGAGTCGGGGATGATGCACAAGTTTTTGAAATGGGGAAGCTTACAAGAAAATCCTATGGAAGAGAATCCCCGAATATGATTAATGTTCTTGATGATTTTGTCGTCTACAACAATCCTCTATTTGACTCTTGCAATGATAACCCACTTTTTCAAGATGATGTGAATGATTCTCTCTCCAATTTGGACCCTTCACCCATATATGATTCTCCACCGATCTTTGATGCTTATGATGATGATTCTAGCTCAGATTCAGATGATTATGATGATTTTATTTCCGAGTATCCCGACATGCCCACGTATGATGATTTTGATGAGGCCGATACTCTATCAAGTGATTCTTCTCATGATGAAGATCCTCCACAAACCATGCTTAATCCTACTTTGGATGACTACTCATTTGAGGAAGACTTCTCTACTTTTCTCAATATCTACTTCCCTCATGAGAGTGATGCTCCTCTTTTAGACTTTGATGATTATGGTCTTGATCCTTCTATGGATTTGAAGAAAATTCTTTCAAAGGAGAAGCAATCGGACGACACCAAAATCCGCGGCACGTATGATTTAACACCTCTTTGTCCACCTTCTGAGGACGAGGTTGTGCAGTTTCTTCGCGGATCTTCTTCAAATTCTGCTGAGCCTGAGTGCTATTTTCCCCTAAAGGAAAAGGTGTTCGACCCTGGTATCGATACTATTCAGCCATCTCAATATCCATCTGATGCAATAAAAGGAAAAATCTTTGGAACTTATGGAAATCTGCTTGCACCTCTTCACCCTTGCTACCACCGTGCTCCATCTTTGCTTAAGGGAACCTTGCCTACTCTTCTTTGGCTTGCTTTGTTCGCCTTAAGCTTGTGCTATTTGATGGACGAAAACTATGTATTTGATCCCGGTGGATATGTTTTATGCTTCTTCCTATGATAATCAAGGTCGAGTCAGGCTCACGACTCGGTGAACAAAAATCAAATGCTTCTTGGGAGGCAACCCATGTATCTATCTTTTAGCTTTCTTTATCCTAAGTGTAGGGGAGACCCGTTGGTGTTTGCTATTTCCTCTCTTCTAATATTTAGGGATTCGAGCGCTCAATGATCCACTCTTGATGATTTTTGACGACCCGTGATTCCGTGTTTCCGTCTTTCCGGTTCTATCCTAAACTCTTTTTGATTCATTATTTTATATTTTCCAATATTAAAATAGGAATCTCGTTAGTTGTCTTTTCCTTAGCAAGATTTAAACAACGTGCACAATGTCCTAAGTGTAGGGGAGTTTACTCCCACATGCTTAAACATTGAAGACAATGTTTATATTAAGTGTAGGGGGGACTTCTATCGAAGTTAAGTGGCCTTTTCCTTGCATTTGTCCTCATTTTAAGCGGAAAATCAATTTTTCAACATTTTTCAAAATTTTTGATCTATTTTGGCGTATTAGTTTTTCCCTTTGTATAGTTAGTTCCTTTCCTTGCTAGAATAAATTTTAATAAAGTGGTTTTAATTTTCAAACGTTGTGAATCTTTTGACTCAACCCGAGTTTACTCATCTAAGTTTACTCTAGCTAGTATCCTTAACGTGTTTAAGTCAAGTTTTGCTAGGCTTTTATATAGGGAGCTATAAAACGCGAAAGTCTTAACTCTCACGGGTTAAGAACAAGAACTTTTTCCAAGTTCCTATAATTGATCCTAGAGAGTCGTTTATCAAGGGAACTTTAATATGCGATTTCTAAACTTGAAAAAGTCTAAGAGTTTGCAAGATCCTATAGACGACTCGAAAACCCAAAACTTTGACTTAATAGGCTAAGTATCCACGAGTCTCATTCTTTGTGATTTTAAATTGTGGAGAATGAGAGATGATAGAGTCAATTATAAGTTTGGTATTCTTTCGTGAATTTATGTGAGTTAATTATAAGCCTATTCTCCCATCGCTTGTTAATAAATTTATCTGCAATAAATAAGGTTGTACGATTTGAAAAGTTACTTAGCTTCTAGCCCAAGATCGTTTAAAAGTTGCTCGGTAATGATTAGAGTTCATAGCCAAGGCATAACTTATTGAAGCGGGATGCGAAAATTGGCGAGTCCAAAAAGGTCCTAACAAGGCATGAGGGCTACATCTTGTTGCTAAAGATCCAAAATGATGTGAAGAATCATTTATCAAAGATTAATATGAAGGATCGAGACACACGACGAAAAGCAAATACTCCCGTAAAGATCATGGAAAGTCTATCCAAAAAGGCCCTAACAAGGTATGAGGATAAATAGATCTAAGTCCTAAAAGGAGGCGGATCGTTGTATATCAAAGTCCCAAAATAAAGATTGGAGAAAAATGAAGAAGTCGTGGTCCAAGTATGAAGAATCTCTCAAAACTTCAAGTGAAGAAATTCCTATTATGAAGAGAAGACCATTATTTCATGAAAGTCTCTCAAGATTTGAAGTATGAAGTCGCTGCCAAACATCGGTCCGAGAAAGGTCTCAAATCGCGAAGCGAGTTATGCCAAGATATGAACTTTTTGAGGTTCCGAGAAGCAGTTTTAAAAGATTTTGTCCTTTAGCTAACTATTGATTAAATCGTCCCACTTTATTTTCAGCCTTAATAACTATCGAAATAAGTCAACAATGCATCCTCGTGATCATTCAAGACAACAATAAAATATAAGAGATACACATAGGAATAAGGGAGTCTATGTGAATAATTGGCCCACATGAGTTCGTATTAGTTTGATAACTTATAATAACAATGATCTCATTTTTAAGCTTGGTTTGGAGAAAGTGAAAACTTGAGGATGATGATCATTCATGACATTTCCAAAACCCGAAGGTATGTTTTTGATTTCTTTACTTTGAATGCTTATAATTTTCTATCTCTTTAATAAAGGCCATTATGGATTGATTATGATGGAAAATGTAAATCGTGCTTTGTAGCTAATGCATTGCATGAGGACATTGCAATGGTCAAGTGTAGGGGATTTGATAGGTGTGTAAACGCCCATCCTTTTTACCACTTAACTACAATAATAACCGAGCCAAAATGTGTATTTTATGTCGTAAATGTCGGAATTATGCGTGGTTTGTGTTTTTGTTGTGATTTAGGACGAAAATGTGAAAAGGGGAGAAAACACGGGCATTCACGATCTTTTATCGAAGAAAAAGACAAAAGACGAAGTCAAGAAATCAAGAGTGCAAAAAGAACGGAAGTCCAAGACCAATTCTGAAGATTTGTCGAAGAAAAAGTCAAAAGAAGGAAGTTTACTTAAAGGCGAAGAACTCAAGTCTAATTTATTGAAGAATTACAAGACGAGTTTAAAGAAATCCCGAGACAAAGTTTTTAAAGTCGAAGAAATAATAAGATTAAGGACTTAATGATGCAATTAAAGAAAGAAGAAAGAGGGGAGGAAGCTTCCTAAGCACCTCCCTAATCCTCCTATAAATAGGATTCATTTTCATTCTATTTGTTTTTGTTGGCTAGAGTGACACTAGTTCTTCCACCATTTTAATTACCTTGCACTTTAATTACATGTTATTTAAATACATTGTCTTGCACCTTAAATTCATTTAATTTCAAGTAAGTTTCCTTTTAATTATTGTCAATCTTTACTTTTATTGTCAATCTCTTATCTTCCTTTCTTGTTAATCTTTAATCTTTATACTTTATGTTCATGTTTATGTTTTTTATGTTTTATCAATTTGATTAAAGTGGATTTCGATTATTTTGATTATTATTGTTAGTTTGATTGTTTTGGATTTTTTGTTTATGATTAGTAGATGTTATTGGATTAGTCTTGTTTAATCTTTTGGTTTATTTTGATTAATTTTATCTAGATTCGTGTTGTTTTTGTATCCCGTGTTCTTCGTTCTTTATGTTTCCCCAGGTATTCCGAATCAAGGACCAGCAAAGCACTTATTCTGAATCAAAGTTTTGTTCAGAAAGTTCCGAATCAGTGGAAGTTCCGAATTAAAGTTTTGTTCAGAAAGTTCCGAATCAGTGGAAGTTCCAAATCAAAGTTTTGTTCAGAAAGTTCCGAATCAGTGGAAGTTCCGAATCAAAGTTTTGTTCAGAAAGTTCCGAATCAGTGGAAGTTCCGAATCAAAGTTTTGTTCAGAAAGTTCCGAATCAGTGGAAGTTCCGAATCAAAGTTTTGTTCAGAAAGTTCCGAATAAGTGGAAGTTCCGAATCAAAGATTTGTTCAGAAAGTTCCGAATCAAAGTTTTGTTCAGAAAGTTCCGAATCAGTGGAAGTTCCGAATCAAAGTTTTGTTCAGCAAGTTCCAAATCAGTGGAAGTTCCGAATCAAAGTTTTGTTCAGAAAGTTCCGAATCAGTGGAAGTTCCGAATCAAAGTTTTGTTCAGAAAGTTCCGAATCAGTGGAAGTTCCGAATTAAAGATTTGTTCAGAAAGTTCCGAATCAGCAATTTCTTCTGAATCAAAGGTGTTCATTCGGAATACTGAATATTCCGGATAAGTGACATATTTCGGATGAACCATTATTCCGAGTAAGCATTTTATTCCCGATCAAGGGTTTTGGTAAATATTCCGAATGAAGAAGAATCATTCCGAACGAAGGTGACATTCCGGATGAGTGATTATTCCGAACGAAGGATTATTCCGAATGATCTGTTTTCAGGTTCTTTTTAGTTTCAGTTTTTAAGTTTTTATTTTTAAGCTTTACTTTTCCCGCCTTTTTACTTAGTTGCACTTTAAGTTTACTTGCCTTAGATTTATTATAAGCCTTGCCTTAGTTTTAAGTTTCAGTTGCGTTTTAAGTTTGCCTTAGATAGTTTTAAGTTTGCGTTATTTACTTTTAAGCGCCTTTTAATTTTTCGTCACGCTTTTAAATTCCCGTCATTTATTTTAAATTAGATTTTAGATTTACTTTTAACTTTTGCATTTTATTTTTCAACAACGACAAATATTTTTCTTAACCAAGAACAATTGAGTCACACTCAAAACCATTTTTCAATTCGATTAGACATACGACAAAGAACTTTTTAACCGAGTAAAATCTAGTTATCAACCCACAAAATTATTGTAATCATCATCCCTTTTTCTTTTCTTAATGTTGTTATGTCAAAATAGATTTAGGTTAATGTAATTTTCTTTCAATGGTATTGTAGTATTTTGGCTTGAATTAATAAAAAGTTTTTTATTTTGCATCTCTTGTTCTTACTCTCGTCTTAAATTACTGTTTAAATTTGTCTCGATATATTTTCGTTCTTGTTATCACGGTTGAATTTTTGTGGAATGAATCTTATTATTAATTTAAATCTAAATTGATTATAATGATTTAAATATTATTTGATTAAGCTTCTTTGATAGCTTTTAATAAATAATATAAGAAAGATTGGGGTAATGATCTAACCCACTGTTAGATTAGAAAAATATTAAGAATCGAATGTTTTTGGTGTTTAATGGTGGTAGAGATGCGGTTTAACAAGTCAGCTCAGCGCTGCACTTCTTCTCAACGGACATCTCCAATAGGTTCTACTTCTTCTTAATTTTATTGTTTTATTTACTTGACTGGTAATAATGTTCATGATTTAGGACCTTGAATTTTGAGTGATTATTTGCTGTATGCTTGTAGTGTTATAATCTGCTTTTATTTTCATATGTTTAAGCTGCTAAATGGATTTGGGTACTCTGGTGAACTTGTTGTGACTTGCTGACACTAGATTTACGTAGTCGTATCGTCTACTGAGATTTGATTTATTAGTTAATTTATCTGTTGGTATAGTATGCTTTCATGAATGATTCACTGATTTATATGTTTAAGTGCCAAGAGATAGTTTGTTTGAGGTTTCATCCAGGTGGATATTTGTTTTTACTCAGTTTGACCTGATTGAAGTAAAATCTAGGCTTTTGCACGTGAATTTTTGGTCTGCTAAGCGTATGTTTAGTTATTAGCTGCTATTTAGTAGGAGTAATCACTGTGATATTGAGGAGCTGTTTTGATTATTTGTTTTAGAGTTGTTCTTCTAGTCTGCTGATGTCTAGGGGTTTTGTATTTCTGTGATAGCATTTGCTGATATTAGGGAGTTGGAATTTTCATCAGTTTGATCCTTATTTGAATTTGTGGAAATTTACTTGAGTTATTTCTGTTTTAAAATGGTACTGTACGTTTGTTTAGTTGCTCTGCTTTTCTTCATTGCTATATTTGATGATTCTGTTTATTAGTTTCCCTTGCCATCTGTTGATTTAGTTAAGACTGTATTGGATCTGATAGTTGTGTTGATTTTTGCTGATAGATTACTTAGTTGAATGATAGTTGAATTGTAATTGCTGTTATATTATAGCCGTCTTATAGTGTTACTTTTCTGAGTTTTGATTGTGTTTATGTTATAAGCATTATGCTATTAGATTTATCTGCTCTGATGACTCAAAACTGATACCTATCAGTTTCAAAAACAAAAGTTTCATCAACTAGTCACTCATGTGACGTCTTTTTATGTTTTCTGTCGAAAAATAATAATTCCAAAAAAATGTTGTCCTCAAGGGGACTTGAACCCGTGACCTCACGGTTCAACACCATTCACGTTTACCATCTGAGATGAGAGCTCTTTTGAGTTTACTTTCAGTCATTTAATTAATATAGTAATCTTGTATCTAGCAGTTTTGATTTAAGTTGTAGTTTAACTAATTTCCGTTTAAATAAATTGTAATTAATATTTTTATTAAAGTAATTTTTTAGTTTAAAAAAAATAATAAATAGTTTCAAAATAAACTAAAATAAAAATAAATATAAATATAAAAAATGTTTTTATTAATTCTAAAAGTTTAATTAGTTTTTTTAATAATTAGATTTTTATTATTTTAGATTTAAATAAAAATAGTTTTGGTTAATTAAGGGAGTAGAAGTAATTTTTATTAGATTTAATTAGCTTAAAGAGTTTAAATAGATTTTTAAATAGAGTAAAAGTATTTTAATTGAATAGGTTAAATTTATAATTGATTTTTAAATAGATTGTTTATTTTAAATAGTTTAAAAGTTTTAATATTTAAATAATTGTCCATTAGATTTATTCGGGGTTACGATTCATGCACTTTAGGATAAAATTAAATAATTTTAAGTTGATAGATTTAATTTTTTTAGTTTAAAAACCGATAACCAATTCGAATCAATTGTCGAAATCGATACAAAACGTCTCAAATTCATAAGATCTTCTTGTACAACGAACTTGGTTCATCCACGTGTTTAATTGATTTCGTCTTTGGTAATTTTAGTCTATTACTTTTTCCTAAAGGTAATTTACTAATTTACCCTATAACGTATCTAATTATCACATATACTATCATCGACAAATCAAAATACACTCTTGACATCCATCTGAAATACTGTAAAGCCAATATAAGAAGCAAAAGCCAAAAACAGACGAATGGCCTCAATTCGTGCAACAGGAGCAAAAACTTCATTATAGTCAATGCCTTCAAGCTGAGTGTGGCCTTGTGCTACTAGTCTATCCTTATTCCTCACCACAATACCCTTTGCATCTTTCTTGTTTTTGAGAATCTATTTGGTACCAATTGCTGTCTTTCCATCTGGTAAATCAACTAGGATCCAAACATTATGAAACAAGAATTGCTGCATCTCCTCCTACATAGCTTCTACCCAACTTTGATCCTCAAGATCATGTGAGACAGACCTAGGTTCCACTTGTGACAGAAAACAAGCAAACAAACAGTGAAGAGAATATGTGTGATTATTTCGCTTTTGTATTCAATGTAGCTCACAAGAGCATGATGACCAGAAGTTGCTTTCTTATGCATGTCGCGAGTCTTGACAGTAGAACCATGATCTCCTATGATTTGAGTAGTAGGATGCACTATATGGATTTGCTGAATAGGAGTAAGAGCTACTTCCACTTCTGGTGCTAAGTTAGTAAGATCCCCAACAATGCCATCATCATATGAAGCAGAGTCAAAAATTCCTTCTATTGATTGCTTATGAATATCATCCAGCTTAGTTGAAGACTTATTTTGATAGTTTCTAATACTAAGATTTTCACTAAGTATCAAAGTTCGTTGAATCCGATCTTTTCGAATTGATTATTGGTAGAAAAGTGCGACTCAATTGTTCTTAGTGAAAAATTAAATAGTTTGGTTGATTATCTATTTTTAAACTATAAATAAATAATTATCGTTGAGTAAAATCAAAACTTCTAAAAATTAAACCACAAATAAAAGCTTGCAATTCTTTGGAAATTAAAACGTAAATGATTAAAAACTTGAAAACTTGTTTAAAATAAACTAAGTAAAAAGTGGTGGGAAAAGTTAAATTTGAAAACTAAGGAAAACAAAACAAAAGCCTGAGTCAGATCGCAATGCGATCGCACTCAAATTGTACCCAGATCGCACTCAATGCGATCGCAACTTAGAAATCAGATCACACTTAGTGCGATGGACAAGAGTGATCGCAACCACCGATCGCACTCACGATCGCAACAAGTGGATCATGGTGTAGATCGTGGTCTGATCGTAACACAATGATCGCAATCAATGCGATCGTAACAAGGCATTGTGACACGATCGCACCCACAGATCGCAATGACTGATCGTGGTGTGGATCGTACTAGGGAAAAACGAATGGATCGCAGTCAATGCGATCGTAACCGGATGATCGTAACCAGCAAAACCCTTCCAAGATCGTAATGAAAAATAAGAGCAATTTAAGCTGAAATGAATAAGCAGTTAAACCGAAAAGCACTACCAACTTTTAGACAAGAATAATTAAGCACAAATACGAAGACTCTTGGAATCTAAACACATGAACTTAACAACACGAGCATTAAAAAGATAAACTTTTTAAGAAGTTTAAAAGTTAATAAGCTAAACATGCGAATAAGCCAATAAGCACAAAGAACTTAAAGCTCAAACCGTATGAAAGCTTATGTAGGAATAAAAAGATTAACTTTTTAATCACGAAACATCAAGATCAAACACAATCTTTAATATTTCGGATCAAAGTAAACCAAAATCAAGAAATGTAGAAAGAGATTAAAGAACAAAAATCTTAACTTGAACTTGATTAATGAAATCCAAATACAAGAATGATTAAAAGCTTAAACTTGAAAAATAAAGAAAAAGATGAAACTTAGTGAGAGAAAGTTTGAAACTTTCTCTCTCTAAAAACTAGAAAAAAAATGAAAACTAGCTAATCAAAAACTAACAACACCCTCCTAATGTGTTTAGGAGGGTATTTATAGGCAAATGGGGAATGCATGTGTGCTTTCTTATTTCTTTCATTTGTTCTCGACTTGATTTAAATTCTTTGTCTTTCTTGACGTCGTCTCGGGATTTGTCAATGTAATTTGAACTCGTCTTATAAATTTCTTCTATAATTAGACTTGAGTTCTTCAACTTCATTAAACTTCCGTCTTTAGACTTTTTCTTCGATAAATCTTCAGAATTGGCCTTGGACTTCCGTTCTTTTTGCACTCTTGATCTTTTGACTTCGTCTTTTCTCGTTTTCTTCGATAAAATCCCGTGTTTTCTTCCTTTTTCATCTTTTGGTTCTAAAACACAATAAAAACACAAACCACGCATAATTCTGACTTTTACAAATAAAATACACGTTTTGGTCTTGTTATTATTGGAAATAAGTGGTAAAAGGATAAGTGTTTTAACACTTATTAGTTTCCTAGGTCAGAAGGACCAGAGAACCTAGTTGTGGAAGTTAGATCACTAATAGGACATCCAATAGGAGTTGAAATTGCACTAGGCGTTATAATAGGCTCACTAGGAGTTAGATCACTAATAGGACATCCAATAGGAGTTAGATCAAACTTATTAAATCCCCTACACTTGACCAATGCAATGCATTAATTTAAAAGCACGGTTTACATTTTCCATCATAAAAAACCCACCTTGGCCTTTATTAATTACTAAACATTAAGGAAAATAAAAAGATAGAAACAAGTAATGAAATCAAAGACTTACATTGGGGTTTTAGCTGCCATGAACGTTATCATTCTCAAGTTTCACGTTCCCCATACCAAGCTTAAAAACGAGATCATTGTTATTATAAGTTAGCAAACTAACACGAATTCATGTGGGCTAATTATTTACATAGACTCCCTTATTCCTAGGTGTATCTCTTATATTTTAATTTGTTCTTAAATGATCATGAGGATGCATTGTTTGACTTATTTTGATAGTTATTTAGGCTGAAAATAAAGTGGGACGATTTAATCAATAGTTAGCTAAAGGACAAAATCTTTTAAAACTGCTTCTCGGGACCTCTTAAAGTTCATATCTTGGCATAACTTGCTTCACGATTTGAGACCTTTCTCGGACCGATATTTGGCAGCGACTTCATACTTCAAATCTTGTGAGACGTTCTTGAAATCATGGTCTTCTCTTCACAATAGGAATTTCTTCACTTGAACTTTTTGAGAGATTCTTCATATTTGGACCACGACTTCTTCATTTTTCTCCAATCATTATTTTGGACTTTGATATACAACAATCCGCCTCCTTTTAGGACTTGGATCTATTTACCCTCATACCTTGTTAGGGCCATTTTGGATAGACTTCTCAATGATCTTTTAGGGAGTTTTTCTTTTCGTCGTGTGTCTCCATCCTTCATATTGATTTTTGATAAATGATTCTTCACATCACTTTTGGATCTTTAGCAACAAAATGTAGCCCTCATGCCTCGTTAGGGCCTTTTTGGACTCGCCAATCTTCGCATCCCGTTTCAATAAGTTATGCCTTGGCTATGAACTCTAATTAATACCGAGCAACTTTTAAACGATCTTGTGCTAGAAGCTAAGTAACTTTTCAAATCGTAAAACCTTACTTATTACAGATAAATTTATTAGCAAGCGATGGGAGAATAGGCTTATAATCAACTCATATAAATTCACGAAAGAATACCAAACTTATAATTGACTCTGTCATCTCTCGTTCTCCACAGTTTAAAATCTCAAGGAATGAGACTCGTGGATGCTTAGCCAATTAAATCAAAGTTTTGGGTTTTCGAGTCATCTATAGGATCTTGCAAACTCTTACACTTTTTCAAGTTTAGAAATCGCATTTTAAAGTTCCTAATAAGTGTGTAAACACTTATCCTTTTCCCACTAAAATCAAGGAAAAACAAGACCTAATGATGTGTTTAATGTCGTAAAAGTCGAAATTACGCGCGGTTTTGTGTTTTTGTGATAAATAGGTACAAATGATCAAAAGAAGAGAAAACACGGGATTTCACGGTCAAATGTTGAAGAAAAGCCCAAAAAGAGACGAACACAAAGTCAAAAGACAAAAAGTGTGTCGGAGATCACGAAACCCGACAAAATCGATACGTTTTGAAGAAATAAACAAGAAAGCCAAAATCGAGCTCGATTTTAGCGGATTAAATATTTTTGAAATTATTCGAGCATTGTGGGTCCCATATTGGATAAATGGGCTCGAAAACCCATTTAAAAATTTAAATTTTCCACTATTTGATAAATAAGCCCAAAACTTAATTGGCCCAAATTCTCGGTTCAAAATTCATTTCTTGGGCCAAGCCCAATAACCATTTCACATAAATAATAAGACGGAAGGAACTTTTTGGCTACAAGCCCAAATTATGGGACGGAGGATTATTTATAACACTTTGGTCAAATCCTCAAAATCAACACATGTTTTTTTTTATCAAACGCATTACTTGCCTCTCCCCTCACACGTGTAAGCAAACAATCATTCTCACCCACTCGTATTATTAATAAAACATTTACCCCACTCATTCTTTAAAAACAAAGTATTTTCATCTCCTTCATTCTCTCTTTTTTACACAGCCAACCATAAAAACCCTAATTTAAATCACCAAAAAAATTACCAAGTAAATTTTTGGGGGTTTTATTAAAAGTGTGTAATTCACACACTTGGGGATTAAATCCCCAAGTTTTTCACAAGATCCACCAACTGTGGTCCTCATCTCCTCAACCGACATGGCTCATCCTCCCTTTTTGATTGGTTAATACACATCACAACTCCAAACCCTCCAATCAAATCAAAGCCATGTTGGCAATCTGTGGCAAGAGTTAATTACAACCGTTGATCAAGTAAAGAAAAGAGAGAGAAGAAAAGAAACGGCCATGATTCAAGACCTTGGGCACCAAGTTTAGGGTTTTCTCTATAAAAACCCATTCATTGTAATTCATTGGAGAAGCACAACATTTTTCTTTCTTTTAATTTACTGTTTTTTTTTTAATTTTAGGAGTAGAATAAATTAGTTTTAATTTTCTGAAAATTACTTTTAGGATTTAAATTGTAATTTTAATTTCCAGTATTGTAATTTTTTATATTAATTAATGAAAAGTTTGATTTAATTCATTTAAGTCTCTTTTTAATTTACTGTCAAGTTTTAAATTTCATCTTCAATCTATTTTTTATTGAATATTACTGTTCGAGTTTTTTGTTATGTTTACTGTTTAAATTCATTCGGTTAATTAAAAAAATAATAATAAAAAAATAAAAATAAAATATATATATGTCACTGTTCGGTTCGAGTAGAAGAATAGCTTTCGGTTCGTGATTATCGATGATGTTGATGATTTGGTTCGAAGGTGGTGTTTGTTCAGTTTCGATAAGACGGCTCAGCGCCGATCTTCATCCCAACGGATTCATCACTAGGTACTCATTATTTTTCTTTGTTTTTCATTTTTAAGTTATAGCTTTTGGTTTATTTGATTAATGTTAAATCTGCTTATGCTTTAGTTGCTTTTGAATCTGCTTTTAATTGTTAAAGTTTCTGTTTGGTTTGTTTGGTTTAACAAATTTATTTTGTTTATTTGTTTTTTTTATTATAGCTTATTCGCCTTTATATTTGTCTGCTTACTGGTTTTTCAGCTTATTTAGGCTTATGTTTTTCTTATAGTTGCTGATTTTGCTCTATTGGTTTGTCTGTGTAAATTTCCTACAATTCCAAAAATATATTAAAAAGCAACAAAAAGAATTGTCTGTCCTGGGGTTCGAACCCAGGACCTCTCGCATAGCAACCCAACGACCCAACCAATAAGCTATACATCTTTTTGTGTTAATCTATGCGTCATTAATTTAATATAGGGTTTAATTTCCTGGCAGATTTCTTTAATTAAGTTTAATTCAAGTTTTAGTTTATTTAATTTTAATTTAAATAGTTTTATATAAATTTACTTTAATTCAATTTTAAAAATAAAAAGATAAAAAAATAATTTTTTATTTAAATTTCTTTTATGATTTTAAAATACTTTTCATTTTATTTTGCTTATTTAAAAATAGTTTTTATTATTAAAAGTCTTTAGTTTAAAATAAATTAGTTTTCAATTAAAGTTTTAGTTTTAAAATTATTAGATTTAAAAGTTAATTTTGTTTAAGTTTTAAACAGTTTTATATTTTCAATTTAAATTAGTTTTTAAATTAAATTAGCTTTAAAATAGTTTTAATTAAATTAGTTTTTAATTTTAAATAGATTTAGTTTATAATTCCAAAATTTTACGTTTACCTAAAACAAAGTAAGTCGAAACGTTAATCGGTAATAAAATTCGAGTCGAGTCGAGGAACGATAATAGAAAATAAAAAGGGTTAACAAAATCTCTTTATCAGTTCCCTTGATAAACAACTCTCTAGGATCAATTATAGGAACTTGCAAAAAGTTCTTGTTCTTAACCCATGAGAGTTAAGACTTTCGCGTTTTAAAGTTCCCTATATAAAAGCCTAGCAAAACTTGACTTAAACATGTTAAGGATACTAGCTAGAGTAAACTTAGATAAGTAAACTCGGCTTGAGTCAAAATATTCACGACTTTGGAAAATTAAAACCACTTTATTGAAAATTTATTCTAGCAAAGAAAGTAAATAATGATAACAAAGGAAAACTACAAGGCCATAATAGATTAAAAATTTTGAAAATGTCGAAAAATCAATTTTTCCGGTTAAAATGAGGACAAATTCATGGAAAAGACCACTTACTTCGATAAAAGTCCCCCCTACACTTGATATAAACATTGTCCACAATGTTTAAGTATGTGGGAGTAAACTGCCCTACAGTTAGGACATTGTGCACTTTGTTTAAATCTTGCTAAGGAAAGGACAACTAAAGTGATTTCAATGTGAACATATAAGATATAAAATATTGAATCACGACAGTTTAGGATAGAACTAGGAAGAAGGGTACACGGGATCACGGTTTGTCACAAGTCATCGAGAATGGATCTTTGAAGCTTTAATCCCTGCATAGAAGAAGAGACAAGACAACAAACACATACGGGGCTCCCCCTACACTGATTATGAAAACGATAAACGATAGATCAACGTGTTGCCTACCGAGAAGCGCTTGTTTTCGATAACCGACTCACGAGCCTGAATCGACCCAGAACTTAATTCAAGGGAAACGTGGTGAGGGATGGAATCATCTCATGAGAGATGTCCTCACCAAAGTACAACTTCACGCGTTGGCCATTAACCTTAAAATTGGGCCCATTTGGCTGAGAAAGCTCAATGGTGCCATATGGGAAGACTTTGGCGACGGTGAATGGACCAGACCAGCGGCTCTTCAACTTTCCCGAGAAGATCTTCAACTGAGAGTTAAAAAGTAAGACTTGATCACCAACGTGGAACTCTCGGTTCTTAATCCTTGCATCATGGATGATCTTGGTCTTCTCCTTGCAGATCAACAAGTTCTCATAAGCTTCATTCCTTAGTTCGTTGAGCTCGTTGAGTTGAATCTTCTGAAGATCGCCGACTTTGTTGATGTCGAAGTTAGCCCACTTCAAGGCCCAATATGCCTTATGTTCCAGCACGATAGGGAGGTGGCATGCTTTCCTGTACACAAGACGATAAGGTGTAAAACCAATCGGGGTCTTATAAGCGGTACAGAAAGCCCACAAAGCATCATCTAACTTATTGGCCCACGCAGCACGATGCTCTCCCACAGTACGCTCCAAAATTCGCTTCAATCCACGGTTGGAAATCTCGGCTTGACCATTGGTTTGGGGATGATAGGTGGTGGAAAGACGGTGATTGACACCATACTTAGCCATGACTCTTGTGAATTGATCATTGCAAAAACGAGTCCCGCGGTCACTGATGATAGCACGAGGAACACCTAATCGGGCAAACAGCTGCTTTAAAAAGTTCACAACCACCCTCGCATCGTTCGTAGGGAGAGCCTTAGCTTCAACCCATTTGGAAACGTAGTCAACGGCTACGAGGATGTACTTGTTCCCTTTAGATGATGGAAATGGCCCCATAAAGTCGATGCCCCCTCATCAAAGATTTCACATTCTTGTATGAAATTTTTAGGCATCTCATCTTTATGTGTGATCTTCCCTTGTCTTTGGCAAGCATCACAATGTTTAACCATTTCATGAGCGTCATGATAAATGGTGGGCCAATAAAATCCAGAGTCGAATACTTTCTTCGCGGTGTAATTGGGACCAAAGTGACCACCGGTGGGTCCTTTATGGCAAGCATCAAGGATTTGTAAAGCTGCCGGCCCATCAACACATCGACGAATGACAAGATCCACACATTATTTGAAAAGGTAAGGGTCGTCCCAAAAATAGTGTTCAATGTCTTTAAAGAACTTTTTATTTTGTTAGGACGTTAACCCTTCCTTGAGAATTCCACCCGCTAAGTAGTTTGCAATGTCCGCAAACCACGGGGTTTCATCAAGATTTAAATATAAAGACATTAAGGTATCAAGTGGAAAAGAGTCATTGATCTCTTGGATCGGATGATCCCCTTGATAAGGATCCTCAAGTCGACTCAGATGATCCGCGACTAGGTTTTCGGCTCCCTTCTTGTCACGAATTTCAATGTTGAATTCTTGAAGGAGCAAAACCCAACAAAGAAGTCTTGGCTTAGAATCTTGTTTAGTCAACAAGTACTTCAACGCGGAATGATCGGTGTACACGATGGTGGTAGAAAGAACAAGATAGGGGCGACACTATTCAGAAGCATACACTACAGCTAAAAGCTCTTTTTCGGTAGTGGTATAATGCAATTGAGCCCCCGTCATTGTCTTTCTAGCATAATGGATTGGTTGGAAGTGTTTGTTCACTCTATGGCCCAAAACCGCTCCAATAGCAAAGTCGCTAGCGTCACACATCAATTCAAAAGGTAGCTCCCAATTAGGGGTAACCAAGACCGGTGCCTTAGTTAGCTTGTCCTTAAGAAGATTGAAGGATTCAAGACACTCTTTAGAAAGATAAAAGGAGTATCTTTTTCTAAGAGGTGGGTCATCGGGCGAGCGATTTTAGAAAAATCTTGAATGAATCGACGATAGAAGCCGCATGACCGAGGAAACTTCTCACACCCTTCACGGTTGAAGGTGGAGGTAATTTGGCTATGACATCCACTTTAGCACGGTCCACTTCAAGACCGGCTTTTGAGATTTTATGTCCAAGCACAATGCCTTCTTTTACCATAAAATGGCATTTTTCCCAATTTAGAACAAGGCGAGTGTCTTCACACCGCTTAAACATGCGTTCCAAATTGGCAAGGCAATGAGAGAAAGAATCACCATAGACCGAGAAATCATCCATGAAGACTTCCATAGTTTCTTCAACCATGTCATGGAAGATAGCCATCATACACCTTTGGAAAGTCCCAAGAGAATTGCATAAGCCGAAAGGCATTCTTTTATAAGCAAATGTTCCGTAAGGACAAGTGAATGTGGTTTTCTCTTGGTCTTTGGGATCGATGGGAATATGAAAATACCTGGAGAAACCATCTAAGAAGCAGTAATAGTCATTACCTGCTAGACGTTCAAGCATTTGGTCCATGAAAGGAAGGGGAAAATGATCCTTTCTCGTAGCATCATTGAGTTTGTGATAGTCTATACAAACTCTCCACCCTGTAACGAGACGAGTAGGAATCAACTCGTTGTTTTCATTGGGCACAACGGTGATTCCGCCTTTCTTAGGCACATAATGGACGGGACTAACCCATTGTGAATCCGATATAGGGTAGATCATTCCCGCATCAAGAAGTTTGATAACCTCTTTTTTGATAATGTCATGGATCTTGGGATTCACCCTTCTTTGGCTTTGAATAGTGGGTTTAAAGTCGTCCTCCATGAGAATTTTATGTGTGCAAAAGTGAGGATCAATTCCACGAATATCGGATATTTTCCAAGTAATCACTTTCTTGTGATTCTTCAGCACGGCGATAAGTCGAGATTTGTCTTCCTCTTTCAAGTCCTTTGCGATGATGACAGGTGTCTTCTTGTTGTCTTCAAGGAAAACTTACTCGATATGAGACGGTAAGTCCTTAAGCTCTAAATCCGAAGTATTTTCGATGGAAGGCATAGTCAAATTCAGTTCATCGATAGAGATATCCTTAGGAGACGGTGGATAAATATGGTCCTCATTGAGAAGTTTCTCAATGGTACGAATGTCTTCATCCCAATTGGAGGGAGAATCGTCATATTGTAAATCCACATCTCCCAAAGTTGCTTCAAAGTTTTTGAAAAGGAAATCACTTTCTCCAAATGGAGTTAGTGAAGGAGCAATAGAGGCAACAGTCTCAACAGTGGGTAGAGAAGAAGAACCACTTTTACAAGTGTCTTTGAAATGTTCTTCATAAGCCTCATCAAGAACGTCAATGAAATTAACACTCTCGTTTTCAGAAGGTTGCTTAGAAAGTTTACCCATGTTGAAAACGATTTTATCGTCACCAACTCTCATGATTAATTCGCCCGCGGCTACATCAATGAGAGTGCGACCGGTCCTCAAGAATGGACGTCCAACGATTAATGGAACACGGAGGTCCATCTCGTAGTCAACGACAACAAAATCCGCCGGAAAGGTGAATTTGTCGATGCCGACGAAGACATCTTCGACTATCCCCACTGGATAAGCAACCGTACGGTTAGCTAATTCCAAACTCATTCGTGTGGGGACTAGCTCGGGTAGAGACAATTGTTTCCAAACCCGTAAAGGCATTAAGTTTATACTAGCACCTAGATCGGCTAGGGCCATACAATTCTCTACCCCGGGGAAGTTGCAAGGAATCAAGAAACGACCTGGATCACCAAGTTTGGTGGGTAATTTCCTTAAGAGCACTGCAGAGTAATTCTCATTAAGTTGGGTCTGAGCAATATCGAGAAGTTTCTGCTTATCACAGAGAAGATCTTTAAACATTTTAGCATATTTCAGCATGTGAGCGAGAGCCTCAGCAAAGGAGATATTGACATTCAGTTGTTTAAACATTTTAAGAAAGTTAGAAACCTGAATATCATCCTTGTTCTTCAATTTCTCTTTCCTCAACCTCGAAGGATAAGGTATATTGGGTTGAGATGAAGGCTTTGGGATAGAATTCTCACTCACATCCTTGGGTGATGGAGGGGTGGAAGTAGAAGGTGGTGGAATTGTAGAAGGAGACTCGTTTGCCTTAGTCACAATCACCGGTGTAGGTGTAGGAAGCTCGGGTTCCTTTAAACCTTTTGATAGGTGTGAAAACACCCATCCTTTTACCACTTATTTCTGGCTAAAACGAGACCAAAACGCGTATTTAATATCATTTGTTTGGAATTATGCGTGGTTTTTGTGTTTATTGTGTTTTCAGAGCCAACCGGATGGATATTTGAGAAAACATGGGATTGTACGGGATTTATCGAAGAAAAAGACTCCAGACGACGTCTATTGTCCAAGAGATGCAAAAGCTTTGAAGTCAATGGGCCTATTTGAAGATTTATCGAAGAAAAGGACCAAAGATGGAAGATTTACATATGTCGAAAAAACTCAAGTATATTAAACGAAGAAATTAAAAGACGAGTTGAATTTAATCGTCGACAAATCCCAAATCAGAATCGAAAACGTCAACTTTTCTGAAATGACGAGAAGACAAGAAGAAAGGGAGAAAGCCCACTCACCAACCAATTGGAAGACCTATATAAAGAGATCCCCTCACACAATTTAGGCAGTTTTGAGTTTTTCTCTTTTCTTTCTCTTTGTTTCGTAGGGAAGAAGCCAACACCACTAAGGTGTTGGTGATTTTGATTCTTGTTTTTACAAATCTTGTAGTTTTAATCTTTTCCTTTGATTGTTTAAACCTTAATCATCAATATAATCTTTTCATTTCATCTTGTTCATCTTGTTCTTTGATTCAAAGTTTTAAAGTTCTTATTTAGTTGATTTTGATCTTCAAAAGTTAGTGGGTTTTGTGTTTTTAATGTTTTGATATGTTGTCTATGGTTATTAAATGATTAGTGATTAGTTTTTTTAAGTTTTGGTTAAAAACTTGGTTGATTTTGGCTTAAAAACGTATCCCCTGTTTTCTTTCTGTTACTGTTCTTCATTTCCCCAGAAATTCCGAATCAACTACTGTTCATCATTTATTCCGTATCAAGTTGCTTCATCCGGAACATTTCATTTATTCCGGATCAGTGCCCTTCGTTCGGAATATTTATTATTCCGAGTCAAGCTCCTTCATCGGGAATATCCATTATTCCGGATCAACATCCTTCAACCGGAATATTTCATTTATTCCGGATCAAAGCTCTTCGTTCAGAATATCCAAACATTCTGGGTCAACTCCTTCGTTCGGAATACTCCTATATTCAAGATCAGTCACTTTTTGTTAAACATTCCGAATCAACCCTTTCATCCGGAATAACCTTTTATTCCGGATCAACCATATTATTACGCATGAAGTTGTTATTCCGCATGAAGCTTATTTCCCATTTATTCCGAATAAACCTTGTATTCCGAATGAACCATCCTTGTTGATTATTCCGGATAAGCACTTCTTCAGTTATTCCACATCAACAACATTATTCCGAATGAAGCAAGTTTTCAGTAAGGTTATTCTACTGTTTAATCGTTTAAGTGTTCAATTTTAATTCAAGTTTTACTTCAAGCATTTACCTTTTTAATAGAATAGAAAACCAAACCCTCTATTTGTCACCAAGAACAATCATTCCACTTTGAGCTGTGATCAATTCGAGAAGATTCCGAGAGATTAATATTGAACCCCATCAAAAAGCCCTTGTATCAAATGGCGCCGCTGCTGGCTCTTCTCGTTAAGATTAACAGTTATGTGAAAACTTGGATTTTGGGATCCGTTCGCCGTGAACGTTACTTTTTCATTAAAATTTCAAAAATTCTAAAAAATATAAAATTTTCAAAAATAAAAAAAAAATTAAAAAACCATAAAAACCAAAAATATTTCATGTTTGCTTTGTTAGTTCTTTTGCAGGTGCATGCGTACACGATCAACGTCTTATCAAGAGCCCGAGCCTCTCGAAGACTTAGACATGGCCGGTGAACACAACAACAACAATAACCCACCTCAAAACAATAACAACAATAACAATCCACCTCTCAACAACAATAATAACAACAACAATGAGCCTCTACCGGACAATCGCCCTATGATTGAACTTTTGCAAGCACATGTAGACGGCAACAATGATCCAATTGTCATACCCGCGATTGCAGCCAACAACTTTGAGCTCAAATCCGGCTTTATTCAGATGGTCTCCGCTCAACCATTCTTGGGGTGTACCATTGATGATCCTCATGACCACATCAAAAGGTTCTTGCAACTTACGAATACAGTCAAATTCAATGGTGTACCACAAGAGGTAATCCGTTTACAACTTTTTCCTTTCTCCTTAGAGGGACAAGCCCGACATTGGCTTGCAAAGGAACCGCCACAAAGTATTCTGACGTGGACGAATTTGGAGACCAAATTTATCAACTACTTTTTCCCACCCTCTCGTACTACCGCTTTGCGGAATGAAATTATTAATTTTGAACAAAAGTACGATGAGTCTTTTAGTGAATCTTGGGAACGTTTTAAAGATCTTTTAAGAAAGTTCCCACAACATGGTTTTACCAAAGTGCACCAAATTAATACTTTTTATAATGGTTTAAGCATGAATGACCAAGATTCACTAAACAGTGCCTCGGGGGGTAATATTTTGGTTAAGACTTCTAATGTCGCTTGGGATATTATCGAGAATAAGTCTAGAGTGCAAACCAATAGTGTGCGGACCAATGCCGCTAGTGCTAGTACTTGACAAAGTTACTACGCTTCTTGAATCGCTTGTTACCCACACCGCTAACAATACCAACAGCATCAATGTTAAAAATGCTCAAGAAGCTCAATTCAATGTTGTTAGCCAACCATGTGAAATATGTGGGGGTCCTCACTCTTACACCATTTGTACCACCACCCAAGACTATCCTTCTGAGAATTTTAATGCAGCATATGGTACCTATCCTCCGGCCTCTTATCAAGCTCGTCCTCAAGGTGACCGCAACTTGCTTAGCTACCGCTCAAACAACTTTCTTTCCCCACCCGGTTTTCCTCCTAACAACCCAAACCAACAACAAAACCTTAATCGCTCTCCTCAACAACAACCTCGTGCACCATACCAACCACCTCACAAACAACCATATCCACCTCAAAGAAACAACCAAGTTTACCAACAACCTGGTTATCAACCACCCGCCTACAATGCTCCTCCTAACCAACCCACCGCATTACACCAAGATATTGGAACCTACATGAGGACTAATGATGTGATCGTGGACAATCTCCAGCATGAAGTGCTCAACTTGAAAGCAGACATGGTGAAACAAGGGAACGATCTGAGAGCTGATATGAGAAACACTTTGGCAAGTCAAACGAATGACTTAAGGAACATGATGGCTAGTTTCTTCCAAGGTAATCAACCCTCTTATTCGGGTACTCTTCCGAGTAACACCGTTGCGAATCCAAGAGGGGAGATGAAAGCAATCACCACTCGCAGTGGCAAAGGTACCAAGGAACCCGAGCTTCCTATACCTCCACTGGTGATTGTGACTAAGGAAAACGAGTCACCTGCTCCTATTCCTCATCCTTCTACTTCCCCAATTTCTCCACCTCTTACTTCTACCCCTCCTCCACCCAAGGATGTGAGTGATCCTACTAATCCAAAGCCTTCCTCTTCTTCCGATATACCTTATCCCTCAAGGTTGAGGAAAGAGAAGCTCAAAAGCAAGGACGATATTCAGGTTTCAAACTTTCTCAAAATGTTTAAACAATTGAATTTCAACATCTCCTTCGCTAAGGCTCTCGCTCACATGCCTAAGTACGCAAAAATGTTCAAAGATCTTCTTAGCGACAAGGAGAATCTTCTTGATATCGCTAACACCCAACTTAATGAGAATTGCTCTACAATGCTCTTAAGGAAATTGCCAACTAAACTTGGTGATCCGGGTCGTTTCTTAATCCCTTGCAACTTACCGGGAGTAGAGAATTGCATGGTCCTAGCCGATCTAGGTGCCAGTATTAATTTAATGCCTCTAAGCGTTTGGAAGCAATTATCTCTCCCTGAGCTAGTCCCCACCAAAATGACTTTGGAATTAGCTAACCGTACGGTTGCTTATCCAGTGAGGATAGCGGAAGACGTTTTTGTAGGAGTCGACAAATTCATTTTTCCTGCCGATTTCGTCGTGGTCGACTACGATATGGACCCTCGTATGCCATTAATCGTTGGACGTCCATTCTTAAGGACCGGTCGCACTCTCATCGATGTGGGTGAGCTTATCATGAGAGTGGGTGACGATAAAATCGTCTTCAACATGGGAAAGCTTTCTAAACAGCCTTATTCATATGAGAGTGTTAATTGTATCGACGTTCTTGATGAGGCTTGTGAAGAACACTTCATAGATGCTTGTAAAAGTATTCCTACCTCTCCTCCCAATGTTGAGACCGTTTCCTCTATTGATTCATCATTATCTCTATTTGGTGAAAGTGATTTCCTTTGGAATGATTTGGAAGCCACCATGGGAGATGTGAACTTAGAACATGACGATTCTCCCACCGATTGGGATGAAGACATTCGTCTCATTGAGAACCTTCTCAAAGAGGACCACATTTCTCCACCATCTCCCAAGGTTATTGCTATCGATGAACCGACTTTGAATCCGCCTCCCATGGAAAATCCTCTGGATTTAGAACTTAAGGAGTTGCCGCCCCATCTCGAGTACGTGTTCCTTGAAGATAAGAAGAAGTCGCCCGTCATCATTGCTAACGACTTGAAAGAAGAAGAGAAATCTTGCCTCATCGTCGTGCTTAAAGATCATAAGAAGGCAATTGCTTGGAAAATTTCTGATATCCGTGGAATTGATCCAAACTTTTGTACTCACAAGATTCTCATGGAAGATGACTTTAAACCCGCAATCCAGAGCCAAAGAAGGGTTAATCCTCGCATTCACGACGTCATCAAACAAGAGGTTATCAAACTTCTTGATGCCGGCTTGATTTACCCTATTTCGGATTCGCCATGGGTAAGTACCGTCCATTGTGTGCCCAAGAAGGGCGGAATAACCGTTGTTCCCAATGAAAACAACGAGTTGATTCCCACTCGTCTCGTTACTGGGTGGAGAGTTTGTATCGACTATCGCAAGCTCAATGATGCCACGAGGAAAGATCATTTTCCTCTTCCTTTCATGGATCAAATGCTCGAGCGCCTAGCTGGTAATGACTATTACTGCTTTTTAGACGGTTTCTCTGGGTATTTTCAAATTCCCATCGATCCCAAAGACCAAGAAAAGACCACATTCACTTATCCCTACAGAACATTTGCTTACAAACGTATGCCTTTCGGTTTATGCAATGCTCCAGGGACGTTCCAAAGGTGTATGATAGCTATCTTCTATGACATGGTTGAAGAAACTATGGAAGTATTCATGGATGGTTTCTCGGTTTATGGCAATTCTTTCTCTGCTTGCCTTGCCAATTTAGAACGTATGCTTAAGCGGTGCGAAGACACTCGCCTTGTTCTTAATTGGGAAAATGCCATTTCATGGTAAAAGAGGGCATCGTGCTAGGACACAAAATCTCCAAAGCCGGTCTTGAAGTAGACCGTGCTAAAGTTGATGTTATCGCTAAGTTGCCTCCACCTTCAGCCGTGAAGGGTGTGAGAAGTTTCCTGGGTCATGCGGGCTTCTACCGTCGCTTTATCAAAGATTTTTCTAAAATTGCTCGCCCGATGACCCACCTTTTGGAAAAAGATACTCCTTTTATCTTTTCCAATGAGTGTATTGAAGCCTTCAACTTGCTTAAGGATAAGCTAACTAAGGCACCGGTCTTGGTTACCCCTAATTGGGAGCTGCCTTTCGAGTTGATGTGTGATGCTAGCGACTTTGCTATTGGAGCGGTTTTGCGCCAAAGAGTGAACAAACACTTCCAACCGATCCATTACGCTAGCAAGACAATGACGGGGGCTCAATTGCATTACACGACAACAGAAAAAGAGCTTTTAGCTGTTGTCTATGCCTTTGAAAAGTTTCGCCCCTATCTTGTCCTTTCTACCACAATCGTTTATGCCGATCATTCCGCGTTGAAGTACTTGTTAACTAAACAAGATTCCAAACCAATACTTCTTCGCTGGGTTTTGCTACTTCAAGAATTTAAAATCGAAATTCGTGATAAGAAGGGAGCTGAAAACCTAGCCGTGGATCATCTCAGCAGACTTGAGGATCCTTTCCAAGGGGATCATCCGAACAAAGAGATCAATGACTCTTTTCCCCTGGAGACCTTAATGTCTATCAACTCGAGTAATGATGAAGCCCCGTGGTTTGCGGACATTGCAAACTACTTGGCGGGTGGAATTCTCATCGACGGGTTAACATCCCAGCAAAAGAAAAAGTTCTTCAAAGACATTAAGACTTACTTTTGGGATGACCCGTATCTATTCAAACAATGCGCTGATTTGATTATTCGCTGATGTGTTGATGGACCGGCAGCTTTAGACATTCTCGAAGCTTGCCACAAAGGACCCACCGGTGGTCACTTTGGTCCCAACTACACCGCCAAAAAAGTGTTTGACTCGGGATTTTATTGGCCCACTATTTATCATGATGCTCACGAGATGGTTAAACATTGTGATGCTTGCCAAAAACAAGGCAAGATCACACATAAAGATGAGATGCCTCAAAATTTCATACAAGAATGTGAAATCTTTGATGTTTGGGGTATCGACTTTATGGGGCCATTCCCTTCAACTAAAGGAAACAAATACATCCTTGTAGCCGTTGACTACGTTTCTAAATGGGTTGAAGCCAAAGCTTTACCCACTAACGACGCAAGGGTGGTTTGTAACTTTTTGAAATCGTTGTTCGCTAGATTCGGTGTGCCTCGTGCCATTATTAGTGACCGCGGGACTCATTTTTGCAATGATCAATTTGCAAGAGTCATGGCTAAGTATGGTGTAAATCATCGTCTTTCCACCGCCTACCACCCACAAACTAATGGCCAGGCTGAAATCTCTAACCGAGGATTAAAGCGAATTCTTGAACGAACCGTGGGAGAGCATCGTGCCTCATGGGCCGATAAACTTGATGATGCTTTGTGGGCTTTCCGTACCGCATACAAGACTTCGATTGGTTGTACACCATATCGTCTCGTGTACGGGAAAGCATGCCACCTCCCCATTGAGTTGGAGCACAAGTCTTACTGGGCCTTGAAGTGGGCTAATTTTGATATCAACAAAGCCGGTGACCTACGCAAGATCCAACTCAATGAGCTCAATGAACTCCGTAATGAGGCTTATAAAAATTCTTTGATCTATAAGGAAAGGACTAAGCTCATTCACGACTCTAAGATTAAGAACCGAGAGTTACAAGTTGGAGACAAAGTGTTACTCTTTAACTCTCGGTTGAAAATCTTTTCGGGCAAGCTGAAATCTCGTTGGTCCGGCCCATTCACCATTGCCCAAATTTTTCCATATGGTACTCTCGAGCTCGCTCATCCTAATGGGCCTAATTTTAGGGTGAATGGCCAACGAGTGAAGTTGTACTTTGGTGAGGACATCTCTCATGAGATGATTCCATCCCTCACCACGTTTCCCATGAACTAATTTTGGGTCGAGTCAGGCTCGTGACTCGGTTATCAAAAACAAGCGCTCCTCGGGAGGCAGCCCGAGTATCTATCCTTTTCCGTTTTAACCTCCTAAGTGTAGGGGGACCTCTATAGGTTGTTTGTGTTTTTCTGGTGATGTGATTACAGGGATAAGTGCACTCTTGGAATCTCTGAAGAACCGTGCTCCCGTGTTATCCGAAATCCGGTTCTATCTCTCAACTATCGTGATTCAATTTTCTTCATACTCACATTTGAAATTGATCACTTTAGCAGTCTCTTCCTTAGCTTGATTTAACCAACGTGCACAATGTCATAAGTGTAGGGGAGACTTTTCCCACATGCTTAAACATTGAGGACAATGTTTATCTTAAGTGTAGGGGGACTTCTATCGAAGTTTTAAGTGGACTTTTCCATTAAAATGCCTTCATTTAACCGGAAAATCATCTTTTTCAGCATTTTTCAAATTTTTAATTAACTTTGGCCATTTAGTCGTAATTTTTAAATTTTTATCGTTGCTTTCATATGTATATATCCCGCAATAAAGTCAAAATTATTAATAAAGTGGTGTAGCTAGTTTTGAAATCTTTGACATATTAGGCCCGTTGCGATTATTTTGACTCAACCCGAATAGACTTATCCAAGTTTATTCTAGCTAGTATCCTTAACCATGTAGACCTTAATTGGTTTAATAGGCTAAGCATCCACGAGTCTCATTACTTGAGATTTTAAATTGTGGAGAACGAGAAATGATAGAGTCAATTATAAGTCGGTATTCTTGCACAAGCTCACTTGGTGTAATTATCTGCCTATTCTCCCATCACTTGCTAATAATTTATCTGCAATAAGTAACGTCGTACGATTTGAAAAGTTACTTAGCTTCTAGCCCAAGATCGTTTAAAAGTTGCTCGGTAATGATAAGAGTTCATAGCCAAGGCATAACTTATGAAGCGGGGCGCGAAGATTGGCGAGTCCGAAAAGGCCCTAACAAGGCATGAGGATCCAATCTTATTGCTAAAGATCCAAGGTGATGTGAAAAGCATTATTCCCAAAATCAATATGAAGGATCAAGACTCACGACGAAAAGCAATCAACTCCCATAAAGATCATGGAGAAATCTATTCGAAAAGACCCTAACAAGGTATGAGGATAAATAGATCCAAGTCTGAAAAGGAGGCGGATCGTTGTATCTCAAAATCCCAATTAGCGATTGAAGAAATAATCATGAAGTCGTGGTCAACAAAGTTGGAGTACCCCTCAAAAGTCTCCAAGTGAAGAAACTCTATTAACGATGAGAAGACCATTATCTCAAGCACGTCTCTCAAGATATGAAGTATGAAGTACATGCCAAATATCGGCCCGAGAAAGGTCTCAAATCATGAAGCGAGTTATGCCAAGATATGAACTTTTTGATATCCCGAGAAGCAATTTTAAGAGATTTTGTCCTTTAGCTAACTATTGATCAAATCAACCTACTTTGCTTTCAGCCTAAATAAACTATCGAAATAAGTCCAAAAATGCATCTTCATGATCATTCTAAGACAAAAATAAAATATAAGAGATACACCTAGGAATAAGGGAGTTTAAGCATATAATTAAGCCATGTGTGTAAGTGTTTGATTTGCTAACTTATAATAACAATGATCTCGTTTTTAAGCTTAGTTTGGGGAACGTGAAACTTGAGGGTGATAAATCTTCGCAGCACCAAAGCCCTAATGTAAGTCCTTGATCTCTTTGCAAGTTATTTCCATATAGCTATTTTTAAGTGAAAATGGTTTTCTATCCTTTTGTTTACTTTAAAGTTTTAATTTCTCTTAGTACTTTAATTTTTGTTTAGTAGTATTTTAATAAGGCCAAGGTTGATTGATTATGAGAAGAGTGTAAAATTGCTTTATCACTAAGCATTGCATGAGGGCATGGCAATGGTTAAGTGTAGGGGATTTGATAGGTGTGAAAACACCCATCCTTTTACCACTTATTTCTGGCTAAAACGAGACCAAAACGCGTATTTAATATCATTTGTTTGGAATTATGCGTGGTTTTTGTGTTTATTGTGTTTTCAGAGCCAACCGGATGGATATTTGAGAAAACATGGGATTGTACGGGATTTATCGAAGAAAAAGACTGAAGACGAAGTCTATTGTCCAAGAGATGCAAAAGATTTGAAGTCAATGAGCCTATTTTAAGATTTATCGAAGAAAAGGACCAAAGATGGAAGATTTACATATGTCGAAGAAACTCAAGTCTATTAAACGAAGAAATTAAAAGACGAGTTGAATTTAATCGTCGACAAATCCCGAATCAGAATCGAAAACGTCAACTTTTCTAAAAAGACGAGAAGACAAGAAGAAAGAGAGAAAGCCCACTCACCAACCAAATAAAGACCTATATAAAGAGATCCCCTCACACAATTTAGGCAGTTTTGAGTTTTTCTCTTTTCTTTCTCTTTGTTTCGTAGGGAAGAAGCCAACACCACTAAGGTGTTGGTGATTTTGATTCTTGTTTTTACAAATCTTGTAGTTTTAATCTTTTCCTTTGATTTTTTAAACCTTAATCATCAATATAATCTTTTCATTTCATCTTGTTCATCTTGTTCTTTGATTCAAAGTTTTAAAGTTCTTATTTAGTTGATTTTGATCTTCAAAAGTTAGTGGGTTTTGTGTTTTTAATGTTTTGATATGTTGTCTATGGTTAGTAAATGATTAGTGGTTAGTTTTGTTTAAGTTTTGGTTAAAAACTTGGTTGATTTTGGCTTAAAAACGTAGCCCCTGTTTTCTTTCTGTTACTGTTCTTCATTTCCCCATAAATTCCGAATCAACTACTGTTCATCATTTATTCCGTATCAAGTTGCTTCATCCGGAACATTTCATTTATTCCGGATCAGTGCCCTTCGTTCGGAATATTTATTATTCCGAGTCAAGCACCTTCATCCGGAATATCCATTATTCCGGATCAACATCCTTCATCCGGAATATTTCATTTATTCCGGATCAAAGCTCTTTGTTCGGAATATCCAAACATTCCGGATCAACTCCTTCGTTCGGAATACTCCTATATTCCGGATCAGTTACTTTTTGTTAAACATTCTGAATCAACCCTTTCATCTGGAATAACCTTTTATTCTGGATCAACCATATTATTCCGCATGAAGTTGTTATTCCGCATGAAGCTTATTTCCCATTTATTCCGAATAAACCTTGTATTCCGAATGAACCATCCTTGTTGATTATTCCGGATAAGCACTTCTTCAGTTATTCCACATCAACAACATTATTCTGAATGAAGCAAGTTTTCAGTAAGGTTATTCTACTGTTTAATTGTTTAAGTGTTCAATTTTAATTCAAGTTTTACTTCAAGCATTTACCTTTTTAATAGAATAGAAAACCAAACCCTCTATTTGTCACCAAGAACAATCATTCAACTTTGAGCTGTGATCAATTCGATAAGATTCCGAGAGACATAATTCTGAACCCAATGAAAAATCTTGTATCACCTTTTCCACTTCGAGTGGTGATTGCTTTCATCTCCCCTCTTGGATTAGCAATGGTGTTACTCGGAAGAGAACCCAAACCAGAGCTTGATTACTTAGGAAGAAACTAGCCATCATGTTCCTTAAGTCATTCGTTTGGCTTGCAAAAGAGTTTCGCATATCGGCTCGAAGATCATTCCCTTGTTTCACCATATCTGCTTTCATGTTGGCCATTTCCCGCTGAAGATTCTGCACTATCGCATCATTAGTCCTCATGTAAGTTTCAACCTCGTGATTAAAGACGGTGGGTTGGTTGGGAGGAGGAGTATGGTAGGCAGGTGGTTGATAAGCGGGTTATTGGTAAACTTGGTTGTTTCTTTGAGATGGATATGGGGTTCTTTGGCTTTGATATTGATTTGGAGCACGAGGTTTGTTTTGATTGTTGCGATTGAGGTTGTTTGGGTTTTGTGGGGGAAAACCGGGTGGTGATAGATAGTTGTTTGAGCGCTAGCTGAGCAAATTGCGGTCACCTTGAGGACGTGCTTGATAGCCTCCCATGGAATATGTACCGTTGGCGGCATACACATTTTCCGGATTGTCATGAGTCGAAGGACAATCGGTGTATGAGTGAGATCCCCCTCATATTTCACATGATTGACTCAAAGCATTAGCTTGGGCAGTGATTTGTTTGGCATTGTTGGCGGTTTGGAGAGCAAGTGATTCAACAAGCGAAGTAAGCTTATCAATTCTCTTGTTGCTCTCATTAGTGCTAGCACTAGCCACATTAGTCCGAACACTCTTGCTTTGCAATCTAGACTTGTTCTCAATAATATCCCAAGCGGCATTAGAAGACTTAACCAAAATATTACCCCTCGAGGCACTATTTAGTGAATCTTAGTCATTCATGCTTAAACCATTATAAAAAGTATTAATTTGATGTACTTTTGTGAAACCATGTTGAGGACACTTTCTTAAAAGTTCCTTAAAATGGTCCCAAGATTCACTAAATGTCTCACCGTACTTTTGTTCAAATGTAATGATTTCATTCCGCAAAGCGGTAGTACGTGAGGGTGGGAAAAAGTAATTGATGAATTTGGTCTCTAAATCCGTCCACGTAAGAATACTTTGTGGCGGTTCCTTATCAAGCCAATTTCGGGCTTGTCCCTCTAAGGAGAAAGGAAAAAGTTACAAGCGAATCACCTCTTGTGAAACCCCATTATACTTGACCGTATTAGTGAGTTGAAGGAACCTTTTTATATGGTCATGAGTATCATCAAGCGAACGCCCCAAGAAAGGGTGAGCATAGACCATTTGAATGAAGCCGGATTTAAGCTCAAAGTTGTTGGCTCCAATCTCGGGTATGACAATAGCATCAGTGTTGCCCTCTACGTGCGATTGCAAAAGCTCGATCATTGGTTGATTGTCCATGGTGACAATAGGTGGAGTAATGACTTCGGCTTGAGCTACTTTCTTCTTACGAGCACGAGTACGCATACACACCTACAAAAGGAAAAACAAAATAGACAAGAAATATTTTTGGTTTTTATATGTTTTTCTATTTTTTGGATTTTTTAAAATTTTTAATTTTTATGGATTTTTGAAAATTTATAAGCAAGAAAAATAACGTACAAAAGTGAACGGATCCCAAAATCCAACGCGTCTCTCACTAAAAACCGTTAATCTTAACGAAAAGAGCCGGCAACGGCGCCATTTAATACTAACATTTTCACTAAGTATCAAAGTTCGTTGAATCCGATCTTTTCGAATTGATTATTGGTAAAAAAGTGTGACTCAATTGTTCTTGGTGGAAAATTAAATAGTTTGGTTGATTATCTATTTTTAAACTAAAAGTAAATAATTGTCGTTGAGTAAAATAAAAACTTTTAAAAATTAAACCACAAATAAAAGCGTGCAATTCTTTGGAAATTAAAACGTAAATGATTAAAAACTTGAAAACTTGTTTAAAATAAACTAAGTAAAAAGTGGTGGGAAAAGTTAAATTTGAAAACTAAGGAAAACAAAACAAAAGTCGGAGTCAGATCGCAATGCGATCGCACTCAAATTGTACCCAGATCGCACTCAATGCGATCGCAACTTAGAAATCATATCACACTTAGTGCGATGGACAAGAGTGATCGCAACCACCGATTGCACTCACGATCGCAACAAGTGGATCGTGGTGTAGATCGTGGTCTGATCGTAACACAATGATCGCAATCAATGCGATCGTAACAAGGAATTGTGACACGATTGCACCCACAGATCGCAATGAGTGATCGTGGTGTGGATCGTACCAGGGAAAACGAATGGATCGCAGTCAATGCGATCGTAACCGGATGATCGTAACCAGCAAAACCCTTCCAAGATCGTAATGAAAAATAAGAGCAATTTAAGCTGAAATGAATAAGCAGTTAAACCGAAAAGCACTACCAACTTTTAGACAAGAATAATTAAGAACAAATACGAAGACTCTTGGAATCTAAACACATGAACTTAACAACACGAGCTTTAAAAAGATAAACTTTTTAAGAAAGTTTAAAAGTTAATAAGCTAAACATACGAATAAGCCAATAAGCACAAAGAACTTAAAGCTCAAACCGTATGAAAGCTTATGTAGGAATAAAAAGATTAACTATTTAATCACGAAAACATCAAGATCAAACACAATCTTTAATATTTCGGATCAAAGTAAACCAAAATCAAGAAATGTAGAAAGAGATTAAAGAACAAAAAGCTTAACTTGAACTTGATTAATGAAATCCAAATACAAGAATGATTAAAAGCTTAAACTTGAAAAATAAAGAAAAAGATGAAACTTAGTGAGAGAAAGAAACTTTCTCTCTCTAAAAACTATAAAGAAAAATGAAAATGAAAACTAGCTAACCAAAAACTAACAACACCCTCCTAATGTGTTTAGGAGGGTATTTATAGGCAAATGGGGAATGCATGTGTGCTTTCTTCTTTCTTTCATTTCTTTTCGACTTGATTTAAATTCTTTGTCTTTCTTGACGTCGTCTCGGGATTTGTCGATGTAATTTGAACTCGTCTTATAAATTTCTTCTATAATTTGACTTGAGTTCTTCAACATCATTAAACTTCTGTCTTTTGACTTTTTCTTCGATAAATCTTCAGAATAGGCCTTGGACATCCGTTCTTTTTGCACTATTGATCTTTTAACTTCGTCTTTTCTCCTTTTCTTCGATAAAAGCCCGTGTTTTCTTCCTTTTTCATCTTTTGGTCCCAAAACACAATAAAAACACAAACCACACATAATTCCGACTTTTACGACATAAAATACACGTTTTGGTCTTGTTATTATTGGAAATAAGTGGTAAAAGGATATGTGTTTTAACACTTATTAGTTTCCTAGGTCAGAAGGACCAGAGAACCTAGTTGTGGAAGTTAGATCACTAATAGGACATCCAATAGGAGTTGAAATTGCACTAGGCGTTACAATAGGCTCACTAGGAGTAGCTGGTACAACAGGAGTATCCAAAGGGAACTCAAATCCTCCTAGGGTAGCTGCAGTAGTAACATCTTGTTGTTGCTTAAGTAGTGTATCAAGAGCTCATTGTGAGTCAAGAATGTCTGATGAAGTAGCACCATCAAGAGTAGTAGAGTTTTCGGGAGCGACTATGGTGGAATAGGATGGTATGACAAAAATGTCATAATCCTCATCTGAGTCTGAAAAGCTAGTAGTAGCACCTGCACTAGAAGACACAAATACTTGTGGACCTGCATGTTGGTTAGTTTTGAAACGAAAATATCCCAATGAGTCGCTGAGATAGTCAAGATCAAAATACCATTCAGGACCTTTGCCTTGGATGTTTGTCTTCTGCTCAAAGTACCTTAGATTGATAGATTCAATGACACGCTTGACAGTGAGATTGTAGACCCTATAGGCTCTTGAGTAAGCTGAATATCCTATAATGAAGCCTTCATTCTCCTTGCCATCAAATTTCCCCAAATAGTCACTAGTGTTGAGAATGGTGACAGGATAGCCAAATGGTTTCAAATGAGTAATGCTTGGGACTTTGGTTATGAGTAGCTCATAGGGAGTCTTCGTATGTGGATTGGTAATGGAAACCCTATTCAACACATAACACGCAGTGTGGACAGCTTCTGTCCAAAACATAGTCAGAAGCTTGGAATCAGCAAGCATGGTTCTTGCAGCTTCTATAAGGGTCATGTTCTTCCTTTCTGCAATACCATTTTGTTGAGGAGTCTTGGTAGCATTGTAGTCTCTTTTGATACCTTTGGAATTGCAAAGTGCTATGAGGTCTGCAATTTTGAACTCAGTCCCATTGTCACACCTAATCCCTTTTACTTTCTTGGACAACTGATTTTCAATTAGGGCAATGAAGTCTTTAAGAATGGGGTAGGTCTCACTTTTAGCAGCCAGAAAGAAAACCCATGAAAACCTGCTATAACCATCAGTTACCACAAGGCAGTAGTATTTATGATCAATGCTCCTAATGGAGGTATGACCAAACAGATCCATATGTAGTAACTACAAAGGTTCAGTTATTAAGCTGAGAGCAGTAATGGCTTTGATGGATGCTTTGTGTTGTTTGCCTTTTCTGCAAGCAAGGCAATTGATGTCATTCTTGAAAGTTTTGGGAGGTAAACCAAAGACCAGGTTCATAATTGCTATCTTTTGAATGGTCTTGAAGTTTACATGTCCCATCCTTCTATGCTATTTAGTGGCTTCATCTTCGGATGCTTTGGCAACCAAGCAAGCTAGTTGACCAATAGGATTAACTTCATTCAACTTGATACTATAGAGGTTATGTGATGTGTGGGAAACGTGTCGGTGTATTTTAATATAATATGTTATAGAGCAAGTAGTAGAAATTACCTTGAGGAAAAAGTAATAATCTAAAACTCGCTAAACACGGATTAATTAAACACGAGAGTGACCCGATTCGTTGTACACGAAGAAGTTGTGAAGTTGAGACGTTCGTTTTACTATGGACAATCGATTTGAATGGTTTTGGTTTATTAACTAAAAATCCTATGTTTTAATTAAAGTGAATGAACCGTTAATTAAATTAGACTACTAGTCGTGCTATCTAAAATCCTACTATCAGAAAATTAAACGACGAAGCTAAAAAAAATGTAAGACACGCGAATTACGAGAATCGAAGCGAATAAATATTTCATTAACTTGAACACTTCCTAATTTTTTTTTTAATTTTTTATTATTATAATTTTTTAATATATATAAATCTAGAAAATTTAAAATGTATTAAAATCTACTTTTTTTTATAAAACTACTTTTAACAATTTAACTAGACTTTGATAAAACTAATACTAAGTAAGTATACTATAAGACTAAGAAAATGTAAAGTTAATACAAGAATTTCTATTAGAGCAGATGGTGAGGTGTGGGTATGTTGCGTCTGACCTAAGGCAAAGGTCAGGGGTTCGAATCTAGTTGATGACAATTTTTTTAATTAATTTTCATGTGACAGATTTTTTAACCAAATGTCCCCTTAAAATCAAGAAAATATTGAGAAAAACACACCCCTGGTAACATGAATGATGGACAAAACGAATAATGACAGAATCACAGACCCAAACTATCCTATTTGCATAGCAACTAGAATGAAAAAAGCAGTAACTACAATATAACAAGTCAACTAGCGAGATATCAAAATATCACAGCAAGTATCAACCACGATTCGACAGTAGCAGTTAATAACATAAATCAGCACACTTAAGGCAATGCACATAATACACAACAATTATGTAACTAAAACATCAATATAAGTAACAATAGCAAATAAGAATACCACCAGTTCAGCAAGGAATGAAATTAGCGGAAATACACAGCGGCTAGCAGTTTAAAAGCAAGTACCCCAAACCAAAAGTCTTTTAAAACCAGTAACACGTTTATCAAATTAACTCATATCTCAGCAGACATAAATCAAACCATAACATTAACGCTACAGCTACAAATGAACGCACAACAACAACAAATTAATCACAACTACGTAATCTATCCGCAACAATTACATAGCGCAGCTACTACTTCAGTCATACTATAACTCCGACACATCATTAACAACAAATCAGCAGCAATAAATGAGTTGGCTATGATAGCAACTAGTTCTAACAGATAGTAAAAAAAACTATGTTTATTTAGCCCAAGACAGCTTTGCAAGTGAATTGATTAAAACACTTTATTCTCAATAACTAATGAAATAATATGCCTATTACTGGTTATTATAAACTCAGACCAAAATAATTAAAAAACTAAGTCCACATTCTTAAAAGTCGAATTAGTTAATAACCTCTTATGCCGAAACTACTCAAACTATCTAAACCATAAACCACTTCAATGTCATTCATAATCACAAAATATTAACTGAATTTATAAACCCATTTTCACAAATCATTCATCTTCATAAACTAGAATCACAACTGATAACATTTCTATAACAAGGTATCCAAAGTACATTACACTAAAGTATATTTTAACCGAAGAACACATCAGATATGATGTTACAGTACTTCTACAACTCCAAATATCAGATCATATTGGTAAATTCATCAGATACAATCAAACTTACAACAAACTCATGACAAAAAGTAACATCTCAGATTTATTCTAAGAGAAATCAAAGATCAGAACCAGATTTAGCTAGGTAATATAATGAATTCCAGATTCAAAGCTTAACAGAATAACTCTCCTAAACCTGCTTAGCAGAACAATTCACATAAACTTTTGTACATCCACAAATCAAAACACATGTCTAATCAATCATCTTATCACAAATTCATTAACTAAAACATCATCAGCTAGAATACATCATTCATTAAACAAGATCATAATCAAATATCCTTTAAATCAATTACAAAGTAAAATCATAAAAGCAAAACATCGTCATAAACAGATTCAATATCCATAAAAACAACTTAACAGATTCGAGTTCACATTAAACAAAACAAATTCAAATTCAGATTTAACAAAACGAAATCAAAGAACAAATGTTAAATCGATTTAAACAATGCTAGAAAACTATATAAGTAACATCGTATAAACTATAATATTTAAACTAAATTTAGAGGAATTAAAAAGTAGAACAAAAACCTTTTAGCAAAGCTCCTATCCAAACACATCATTTGTCTAAAGGCCTGAGTCTTCAACCCCAATAAAAACACTTAAATAAGCTTATTTCAAGCTTATTAATAATTCAAACCCACTGTTCACTTCTCCTAAGTGAGGCAACCTTCAACATGCTTTTTTAGCTTTAGATGTGATTTTTTTTTGCTTTCCCACTTTTTAGCTAAGTCATTCACATAAGCTATTCCATAAGCTTATATGAATGACTAAGTATTATAATGAAGAAATATTGACAGAAATTAGATTTAAAATGAGAACAATAACTTTTCAAGAACAATATAACTCTGAAAATTAAACTTTTATAAAAATTGAAAATATCATTACGTTAATAAAAGTAAATACAATTTTCACATCTATAAAAACATTATAACATTACAACTAAAAATGGATAGAAATTACAAGGAAATGAGGGGGTATTTATACTTGAAGATGAGGCTTGGGGTGAGGTGGATGAACGATTTTGAGCCTTTGGATGAGCATCTCACACTCCTCTTTCCTGTTAGTTATGATCCAACGATTCCTATTCATTCCAGATCACACAGATCACCAACGTGGCATAATTTGTGCTAGTTTGATGTTGATGTGTCAATGATTGACCAATCATAGCCTTTTGCTGACGAATTATTCATCCACGTTGGCACCTCGAACTAAGCATCTTTGTGTAAAACACGCGCCTTCATTCCCTCTTTCCTCTGAATCACGTGGCTTGACCTTCAATTCCCCTTGTTTGGACCTCCAATGAACCTTTTGTGATCTAGGGTTCATGTACTGGAAACTAGGAAGAGTTTTCCCCAATTCTTTCTTTCTCTCGTTTTTATTTTTTTCCTCTTTGTTTCTTTAGACTGAAAATGTTGCCCAAAGTTATAAATACCTTCACCCGTCTTATTTTCTTTCTTCTTTTGGGATTTGATTGGACCCAAGTATGGGTTTTATTCTTTTTCCATTTGGGCTTTATACAAAAAGCCTTTATACTTTGAATATTAATGGGCTTCCAGGCCCATTTAACTTAAATCCACGAATAAACGATCCTGACTCTTAGCTTTCGATAAAACTTCCAATCTCGTGTCGGTTTTTTTGCCGGTTTTGTGATCTTGGTACCTACACACATGAAACAACAAAACAAGAATATACGATACAATTTCATATAAAATATGCATTTTATGTTCGTTTTATTAGATAAATGATATGAGTGTTTATACTCATATCAAACTCCCCCTTGCTAAGAAATTGTCATGTCCTCATGCAATGTTAAGATAAGGCTTCTAAATACTTTATTTTCAACTTATGACACTTTATTTTACACAAAGACATAATGTATTGCTTTCATTATTGAAAAATAACTTTTGGGATCATAAAACTCGAATAGATTCATCGTCCTCGACTTTTCACTCATTCCATGGCAAGCTTAGAAACAAGATCATTGCAATCATAAATTCCAATGTTAAGACCACTCATATAAGTAATTTGTGTAAAACTCAATATCCTTTTTTCCTAGTTGTATCTCTAGATTTTAAAGATTGTCATTCACCCATAGGATCATTTGACTTATTTAATAATTATTAGTCAAAAAATGGAGGCAAAAACAGTGTAAACTCAACATTTAGAACCTAACCTCATCCTCGAAAACCGTTGTCACTAAAGAAAGCCCACATCAAGGATAACTTAACACAATTTTAGGAATGAATTCCCGGATCCGAAATTTGGCTTATTTGGACTACTTAAGCAACATTTATTCTTGAAAAGTCGTTTTCACTTTATAATAAAGTTAGCAACATTTACATCTGATGTGCATATTTCTACACTTGTATAGGAAAACAAAGCGTAAACCGGGCAAGTGACAAAAAGTCCAAGTTCGTTCTCGGCGGAGGTGTAGTTGTTAGGCCAATATAATAAATCAAGTTTTGATTAGTGTTGTTTTTGGGTTTAAAGAGAGAAAGTTAAAGACGAGTTACACTACGATTACACTACGACGTAAAACGTAAATGATGACGTAAATACGTAAAACGCGACGAAATTAAAAATTAAAGCTAAAAATTAATTATAAATTAAAACTAAGTTTAAATAATATAAATAAGAATAAAAATTCAATAAATAAATTTTAAAACCTTTTATTAATTAAATATTCAATTTTAAATGCTAATTAAAGCCCTAAAATTAAATATTGTAGAATCATAGTTTCTTAGGATTAAGCAAGTGTTTGATTATCTAATGAATGAAAGGGAGAAGGACGAACTAGAGAGAGAAAGGTAGAGAGAGAAAGGAGAGAGAATGGAAGAAAGATGGAAATGAATAAAATAACAAAGTGTTCAACACCTCCTAACATGCTAGGAGGGGGTTTATATAGCCACCCTACATGTAGGCTTTGGTGGGCTATATGTTTACATATTGGATCATGAGCCTATTACTTGAATCTATATTTGGAGTGACCGATCCTTTCTAAATACTTAAAAACGTATTTCCAACAATCTCCCCCTAAGGGAGGTCACTCCAAGTTACAATGTCCTAAATAGTCTATAGCTCGTGATCTATGCTAACAATGATGTGACCGAGACTTTCTTTGGAAAAACGTATTTCCAACAATCTCCCCCTAAGGGAGGTCACACCATTTTACAATATCTTAAACCTAGCATACTATGCTTGAGTCTTCGATCTTGTTCTTGTGAATATGCAGATGAGATCTTTGACTTTAGTCTTGAGCATGTTTCCTTGCCATGACCTTGTGCATTCATCACTTGTGATATTTGCCTCCTCGTGACTTCATGTTCCACGTACTTATATTTTTATAAATTCTTGAAAGCTTCAGAGTTTGATACATCTGAAGACTTGACTTTTAGACTTTCTTGAATTTGTTGAAATATTAAGTGCATACAGTATAAGCATGTGGTGACAACGTCTTCTGGATTGTACACCGAAATGCCACGTTCTTGTTACGCTGCATAAGACAGTTAGCAACAAAACATATACACGGATGAAATGGCCTTAAACATTTCATTCTAATTCGGTAGCATTTTACCTCCGGTCGGTGAAGACCGTTGGACGATATAAAATATCGTACTTGTGACAGGTAGTTTCAATTAAGAACCTCCTTGACAAGATTTCGCGGGTAAACCCGTTCTCTTTATTCGACCGTCCAAACCTGACTGCGAACATAAAGAGTGAATCATTTGGATAATATTACCCGCATGATTTGAAGCCGTCAATTCATGTTCCTGGAACAAGTGAACTTCAATTAAGAACCGCACCATCTTTGCTTTCCAGTTGTCACGAGCTTGATTCGTATAGAATCTTGCAAGTTACCTACCAAGTGCTGTTTGAGGTTAACACTAGAAGGATTTCCACTCATCACTGTGAACACTGAGGTATCACTCGAAGTTTTCTGGCAAGATCACTAAGATATTGCATAGAGGCCTGGAACGTGTTTAAATTCAGTTAAGAATTAAACCACTGTTGCTTTCCAGTTATCACAAGCTTGATTCATAAATAATCGCACATGTCACCTACCATGAGCTTTTTGATATTCGCTCAAGAAGGATTTCCATCTTCATTGTAAATACTTTCGTATTACATGGATGTTCAGGCAAGTTCATGAAGATTTTGCGTAGGAGTCTTAAAATCTATCTTACTTTTCATAGTGTGTGAAGAAGCAAGGAATTATGAAAGTGTGTCCTAATGAGATATTTGATGATCTCAAATGGCTCTAGACTCGATCGTGCATTTTGGATTTTAGTGATCGGAGGCTGGAGAGGAGTGCCACCATTTCAATACTAATTTATTCTGAGTGAATAAATCAATAGATAATGCGTTGTCTCCGTGTGATTAAAACAAATATCTTTTGAGAGATATATGAGTTAGCTGGGATGGGTTGTGCATTGCATCACTAGGTCCATGATGTCTTATCTTCAATATCAAGCATCATTAAAAAATAGATCTCAATAGCATATGTATTGACCTGGTTTCTGCCTAAGGTTGTAAGGAGGGCTTTTTCTTTACACCCTTTATCATTACAATTCTTTTTCATTCTTCAACCCCTTCAATGCTTACCAATACGTCATAACTAGCACCTTGTAGTGATTGTTCCAGTGCTAACTTAAGTACTTGGTCGGCCTTCAGCTACATTCACAATCTTTCTCCATCTTTCCTAAGGACTACTATTTCTAGCTATGGAATGTCCTTGGGAAGATTCCTCCGGTTCTAGAAGAATCATTGGACTTAACCTATTCTACCATCCTTATGTCACCACAATCTTCATCGTCGTGAAATAAATAGGTTGTGGGTAAGTATAAATCACCATGAAATCCATTTTGAAGTGAAAATCCATTTAGCTCCCCTTAACATATGCCACGATATTCGAACACATTTCCCACATGTCGGGATGAGCCAGCACATTAAGACAAACCATTATTGATCTCAATATTAAATCACATTTTCTCCCCCATATTAACCCAATCGATGTTTTTAATATCAATTGATTTAATAGCATTTTAAGAAATTTTGGGTAGAAAAATGCAAATCCAATTATCTTTATGATTTTCACAAGAAACCCCTCAAATAAATGAGGATGTACTTGAAACGTAAATAAATTACCTTTTAAACACAAGTGTAAGGTATTTATCACGTGCAAAGATCATACACGATAATGTATTCCCAAGATTAGCAATTTACGAGGTTGGACCTGAAAGATGGAGAACATCATATGATAAAATCACATGGTTCTTGGTCACGAATGTTGGTCGCCTCGTCACGTCTGAAGTTATCTCTTGACTCCATGTGTACGATTGATATCGTTGTCTTGACACCAATATGTGAGCTTGGCACTTTCAGCGTCAAAGATTCTGAGTACTGGACAATTGCTCCACCTCAATTGTTGACCCGTGTTCTATTGAAAGACTTGTAGTCGCCGTTTGAGTAGTCGCATCGTTGAGTATGTAGATATCAATTTTAAATTGCTACGGTTGGTGGAGATGATAACTTCATAAAAACAAGATTTCTCTTGTTTTAACAAATAAATGCACTGACACGTATATATATTCGTGTTAAATTGTGTTATTCCGTAAACACAATCCCTTACATAGTTATAAAATAAACCATTCCCGAGAAAATTAATTCCCGTTGTTGAGTCAAAGCGTTCTGGTGAAATGCTTGACTTGAGTATGAAAAGCGGGTTACAATCGAAAATAATAGCAAGCCATTTTGAGCATGTTTTAAAACGTTTGAACTTCTGCTTGAACTTTATTTACAACCCCGTGTCATTATTGAATGACATTTCTAGTATCGTAAATATTATAGATTCCAAAAGACATGCTCTTTTTATCAAAACATTTTTGAACACACAATTTTGAAAGATTTAGAAAAACCTTTTGAGAAATTCTCATAAAATTATGTTCATTGTTTTGAAAAGCAATTACTTGAGCTTAAGATGTTGAATATCTTACAAAACGAGCTAAAGTCTGAGAAGTTATAAACTTCATGTTGTGAGGATAAGTTTATCATCGGCGATAAACCTTCCTTTTAACTGAAGAACGAGTCCTAAGTTGACATTTACTTAGAAGTCGTTTTCATGAGCTTGAAAAAACTTTGAATGTTTTAACGTCAAGCTCATGACCGAGAAAGATGAATTTCTCGTTAAGAAGAAAAGTTCTCTTATTTAAAAGATACACTTTACTTTATGAGCTTAAAACTTGGAATGTTTTAATACAAGCTCATGACCGAGAAAAATTAATTTCCCGTTACGAGGATAATTATCATAAAAGATAAGCTTTTTTTAAAATTGAAGTCCGAGTTACAGTCTGATATTTAACTGTAAGTCATTATGCATGAGCTTAAAAACTTCGAATGTTTTTAATATAAGCTCATGCCCGAGAAAAATTAATTTCTCGTTGTAAGGATAAGTTTATCATCGGCGATAAACTTTCCTTTCTTTGATGTCCGGGGCATAAACTGAAATGTAATTATACGCCATTTACACGAGCTTAAAATTTTTGAATAGTTTTAATGTAAGCTCGTGTCCGATAAAAATTAATTTCTCATTAATGAGGATAAGTTTATCATCGGCGATAAACTTTCCTTTCTTAGAATCGCGGGTTACAATCTGACATGTGACTGTAAGCCGTTTTGCATGAGCTTAAAAACTTCGAATGTTTTTAACATAAGATCATGCCCGAGAAAAATTAATTTCTCGTTGTGAGGGTAAGTTATCGTTGACAAGATAAACTTCCCTTTATCTGAAGTCCGGGTCATTGTCTGACATTTAACAATGAACCATTTTACACGAGCTTAAAACCGTTGAATAGTTTTAATGTAAGCTCGTGTCCGAGAAAAATTAATTTCTCGTTTTAAGGGTAAGTTATCGTTGCATAGATAAGCTTCCCTTTCTTTGAAGTCCGGTTCATCGTCTTTCATTTAACGAGGAGCCATATACACGAGCTTAAAACTTTTGAATAGTTTTATATTAAGATCGTGTCCGAGAAAAATTAATTTCTCGTTTTGAGGGTAAGTTATCGTTGACGAGATAGACTTCCCTTTCTCTGAAGTTCGGGTCACAGACTGTGATTTGACTGTGATCCATTGTGCATGAGCTTAAAAACTTGGAATGTTTTTTGAAATAAGCTCATGCCCGAGAAAAATTAATTTCTCGTTGTAAGGATAAGTTTATCATCGACGATAAACTTTCCTTTCTTTGATGAATGAGTTACAGTCTGTGATGTGACTATAAGTTCTGTACACGAGCTAAAAACCTCTGAATAGTTTAAATGTAAGCTCGTGTCCGAGAAAACTTAATTTCTCGTTTTGAGGATAAGTTATCATCAGGAGGAACTTTCCTGTCTTTTGAGATCGAGTTATGGTCTGTAATGTGACTGTAAGTCATATACACTTTAAGCTTAACTGCCAATCCCCTGAGACATTTGTTTCTTAGATATCAGCTTCTTCAGCAACCAAACTCTGAGAGTGTCCTTAATTTAATGGTATACAATGATTGGACCGCTGTGTTCTTGTTGGAAGTGGACTTTGGTACCTGCATTCTCATTAGGAGTTTGTATGCTTTTATGCGGGTTAGTGATATCTATCTTAGAACCATTCGGGGATTCATAGTTTTCTTTTCTTGTGCTAGAGGTGACCTGAGGAGATGATTCATTTATCTTAGTTGGCAAATGTTTCCTTTTATAGAACACCTTAAGTTCAGGCTTAAGTGATGTGTCATCTTCTACAATTTCCTCCCTAGTAGTCTTAGTAGAATCGGAGACTATCCTAGTTAAAGGGCACTCGTTTCCTACAATAGTGAAAGTTCTACAAGTGGGGAGCCACATTTTACCAATGTGTTTGATTTTAGCGACCCACTGGGATTTAAGTCTAGCACGGGATTTCACCTCATTAAGTAATTTTTTGATACAAGAATCATGATTGGCTTTAAAGACACATTTCCTACATGTTTTATAAGTAGCATATTTAATGTCTGAGTAAGATCTAGAATTCCTAGATGATTGATTGATGCTCCTAGGATGTGACATGCTACGGTTAGCAGTATTGGGTAAACTAGAAGGCATCTGACTAGGTTTGAAATTCCTATCTCTTACTTGTGTCTTTTGCTTAGCTTCCCTTAGACCAAATGTATGGCGAACGTCATTTGAACTAGTTCGAGACGTGTTCTTTGGACTATGTCTAGGGAGACTAGAGGCAATCATGTGATTAGGTCTTGCAAAAACCTTTTTAGTCACATTGGGCCTAGACGGTGGAGTGATTGTTCTAGAAATATGAGCCATATCAACTTGGGAGGCAAACCGCGATCTCGAGGATTGTGGTCGCTCGGATCTAGATGTAGTCGGTTGTCTAACGAACTGATTTGTAGGCGGTTTCCCCAAGATTGATGGTTTTTCAAGCTTAGTGTCCACACTAGTTCCTTTAGTTTTCCTCAACTCGTTTTTCAGAGCCGCTATTGCAAAAACCTTTTCCTATACTTGAGCTTTTAACGTCTCATTTTCTATGAGCAATTCATCTTGGGATGCCACCTTAGATTCAAGAAACTTAATTTGTTTCAAAAGATTATCCTTTTCAGCTTTAGAATCTAGAACTGTTTAATCCAATTTTCGTTCAAGAACAACGTTTGATTTTTCAAGTTTTTCAAAATATGATTCAAATTTCTCCGTTTTCTTCGAAAATTCAATTTTTGCATCCTCAAGCTCTTTTGATTTCTGAGCTAAAATCATTTCAAGCTCTTCATTCCTAGAAGCAGAATTGGTTAACGTAGCAGTCATAAAGCATATATCATGATCTTTAGCATTCTGATCATTTTCTCCCTCATTATGACTCACATCGGATGAATCAGAAGTGGTATTGATATCACTCTTTTCCATCCCATGTTCAGCATAGATAGGGTCGGAATGCTCAACATACTGTAAATCATTGTTAGATACAGTATTCTATTGTACCCCAACTATTAGCTCTTCGTCATGCATGCTTGAATCATGTTGTCGTGATGCAATGACGCTGTTATCATTGTTAACCAATGTGGTCTCGTTTGAGTCATCCGTAAGACCATTTGTTTTCTCTGGCATCTGCAACGGATTTTCTTGTATTCCACTATCATGCTCTAGTTGAAGTTGTGAACTTTCATAAATCAAAAGTGCAATAGATTTCATGAAATCGAGCAATCTATCAGTGAAGTCTTTAACCTCTATTTGTGTGTCTTCAAGGAATGACTGGCAGATCGTTGAAGCTTCAACCTTGGCAGGATCAATTGAAAGAAACTCGAAAAATGTTGCTCTAGAACTTGAAGTGAATGTGAGAATTCAATTTGATTAATGTCTTCTTTGTTGATCTGCTCTAGTAGTTGGTTAAATTTGAGGAGCATTTGGTGGACGAAAATGGTACGATCTTGACCGAAGGGTGTCACAAATCCGCTACCATATTTAATTAGAGAAATGTCCGACAGACGGGACCGAAGTAGTCTAAATAAAGTCATTCTACTTTCTCTAGCTTTAACTTTCATTAGATGCAATTCTTCCTCTTGAAACGTCGAAGTCAACGATTCCATTAAACCGTGAAGTCGAATTTACAAGATTTTACACACCAACGAATAAACCGTAAAAAAATCTTGTATCCCTTGTTTGTGTGGTGTTATTTTTCTTAAACAATCCACGAACACGGACGATTGTACCCAATTAAATTATAAATCAACCCGATACCATCGATTATACTGGTGAAAGAGGAAATAGAAATTCGACTATATCATCAAATGACACCAAATGAGATATATACCCGAGTAATTTTCGAATGACACCAAATCGAATGAGTGATTATAAAATAACACCAAATGTGATGTTAATATTATACCCGAGTAAGCCAATTCACCCACGTTTACTTTAACTAAAAAGTAAACAAACCTCAAACAAAACAAATTCGGGAAAGATCGTTACTATATATTCAAATTTATTAAAAATATTTTCTATATTCGAAAATATTAAAAGATTTGGACTGACTTCACCAAATTTATCAGTGTTTGAAACATGTGTCCATCATAGAAACCCGAACCCACTATGTGTTTGTAACTTCCACCCTATTAAGTAAATATTAAAAGTGTAAGAGATATGGTACCTTCCGTCTTTCCTTTGTTACATGTGTACTTTTCACTATATCACATGGCCCAATATGACGTGATAACCCAAGTCAACAAAAACCATTAACAAAAACCAGCCACATTATAACTCTAATGATAACCTCTAATTTTTCTCACAGTTAATATGGCCTAATCCATCTACCTAAAACATACCGCCTCTTTTTTTTATTTATATGAAGCTTACAGCCACCAATTCCACAAACACAAATAAGAACCTCCGTCTCATCTCTTAACAAGATCATCCAAATGAAATGAAACCAATCTTAATCTATCTAATCATCTACGCAACCACAAGATTAAACCAATCTAATTGTCCCTTTTCAATAAACCGAATCTACCACAAGCACACAACAGACGCTACTTGATGTTACTTAATCCTCAACATGCAATACCAAGACGTCAAGATCTTACAATCAAAGGTCTCGGGTAGGTATTGATTTTATTTTATTTTCGGTTTGTCTTTGATCGATGATCGTTTTCTTTATGACTGAGATCATGTGTTTCGTTGTGTCTGTGAGTGTTTGTGGATGTGTTTATGTATGTGTCTAAGACTGAGAGCGAGAGGTTTGAAGCTTTGGAGTCGTGTTGAGTTTGTTGGGTTGGATCTCGTATTGGTCTTGTCGAGGTTGAGTTCCAAAGAAGAGTGAGTGTGTTTGTCGAGAGAGGAGTGAGTGTGTGGGTGTTGTGTGAGTCGAGTGGTTGTGTTCGAAGGTGTTCGAGGCTTGGGCATACGTCTGTGTCGAGAGATGTGTGAGTCAAGTCTTGTGTTGTTGAGTAACGTTAAGTGTCGAGTCTTAGTTTGATTGAGACAAAAATGAGACGGTTTGTTTTTGTTGTTGGTTGTCGAGTCGTGTCAAGGTTGTGGGTCTTTGAGTGGATTTGTTCGATGAGTTGAGGGTGGGTGGGTGTGGGAGTCTAGGGTGGTTGTGGTGTGTTGGACGAGTCTGAGTAGATAAGACGAGAGAGTGAATCTTGTCGAGGCTAGTCGTGGGTCTGTTTGGAAAGTCGAGTGTGAGTCAACGTCGAATCTAGGTTTCGAGTCGTATGTGTGGGAGTCTGGTCTGTTTGGTTTACCGAGTAAGTCAAGTCTATCGCAATGCCAGTCGAGTCTTGATTGTTAGGTCTTGATAATGTCTTGTTTAAATCGCAATATTGAGTCAAACTAAACAAAATTCATCACAATAACAATATTTCTCATCGCAATATTCAAACCAACTCCATCGCAGTCATAACAAACTCCATCGCAGTCAGAAAAAACTCCATCGTAGTCACACGATCACAGTCAAACGATCGCAGTCACACGATCGCAGTTCACGATCGCTGGTCGTGATCACAACTTCGATCGTAACTTCGATCGTAACTTCGATCGTAACTTCGATCGTGACTTCGGTCGTAACTTTGATCGTATGATGGCTATCGCAGTTTACAAACCCTAGGGTTTATGCGATCGTAATGAACAAACCTGGATGCTTCCGATGGAGTGTAAATCACAAATAACAGAAAGACTATATCTGTAATTCCGGATGAAGACAATACAACTGATATACTAGATAGGGTTTACAATACCAAAAGTTGACAAATTTTATTTTAATACCCTATTAAAAAACTAATACCCTATCACAATAATAGGTGATGACAAGAATCGAGACAATTTAACAACAATAGATAAAAACACAATATAAATTTAATACCCGTTTGTGAAAAAAACAGTACTCCGTATAATAAAAGTTGATAAGCAACAACAGGATAAAAAATAAAAATTTAATACCCTATAAAAATTGTTGACAAGAATTGTGACAGGAACAAGGATAAAATTTTTTATAATCGATCCAAGATTGTGACTTTATAAAAACTTTTGATCACCAAATCAATAGATAAAAACATACCAATCTAAAGAATCAACCAAAGCTCTTGATACTAATTGTAGGTCTAAATATTCTTAGACGAAAAATTGATATTTACACTAAAATAATGATTAAATAATGATTAAAAATAATAAAATAATGCTAAAAATCAATTAACTTTTTGAAAAATCATAAAACACTTATCTAAACAGTAGAAAAAAGAAAAAGTTTGAAAAATATAAATTTTTACCTAATAAGACAAAATCTGTTTGAATTAAAATCTATTTTAACTTAAATTAATTCTAAAAATTAAATAAATAAAGTAAACAGTGAAATTCCTTTTCTAAAAATCTTAAAATAATTTACTGAAACTTTGAAAATTTGAAAAACTAAAAAATACTACTTTTTGCACTAAAAGACAAAAACAGAAATTAATTAAACTAATTAAAATTGAATAAAATCTAAAAAATACCAAATGAACAATAAAATAAAATTAACTTAATGAAAAATCTCAAGATAAATTAACAGAATTAAGAAAATTAAAATGGAAGAAAAATACTCAAAAACACCCACCAAAGACAAAAAAAAGAGTAAACTAACAATGACACTTAACCTAGCTTTGTCTTCTAGCTAGTCAGTGGCAAGAGTACAACTAGCAGTGGGAAGTTTTTCTCACTGCTCTTAAACAGAAAAACGAAAAGTGATGATTTTTGTTTGTTTTGTTGGTTTTGTGGGAAATCAAAGGCACCCCCACAACCAGTTGGGTTGTGGGGAGTCACAGCAAGCAAGAAACAACCAAGTCTAAGCTCAAAAAATCACACTAAATGAATTTCAAACCACTAAAACTTGTTTAAATCACCACCAAATCACAAATAAACTATCATCAATCCTATATTATCACTGGTTCTAACTGACTACGAGACTTAACCAACTACTATTCAAAATCAAAACCTAGTTTAGCCTACTGATGAATATACATGTTTTTACCAAATAATGAACATGCAAACTTTCTTTCTTTGCTACCAAACTGAAACCAACCTACTGAATATCTAACAAATACCTATTTGGGGCATGTTTAACCAGTTATAACCTACTACCAGTGTCACTCAAGTCATGAAAAACCCACAACCAAACACCCATTTTACTGATGAAAATAAGATTTGCAAAGGATATTTAAGCTAAATGAAACCAAATTCTATATAAGCTTGGGGGGATGGTCATCCATATCCGACCCCGAGGGGCCAGGAGAAGGGGGCGGTGCTCCACTTCTCGGCTGAGGACCCCTTTTGTGAGATGAGCTAGGAGCCTTCTTCCCACTTTTCACCATATCCCACACGTTGGCGCGGCGATTGTTCCTGGTTGATTCCAACACCGGTCGTACGGCAGAGCCGTCGGACCTATCTCCTTCCTCACGAGATTGTAGTAATTCCTGCATAACATGATCCCCTATACGCTCGAACATATTCCGGGGTCGTGAGTTTTCCTCAAGGAGGTTTCGCTCATGCGGGCGCTCCTTCCTCTTCTTTTGAGTTTGAGGAGAGGCGCCGGATACGGCCCTGCCAAAGTTGAGCCTAGATTGGAGGTTCCTACCTAGGTTTAACCTTGACACGATACCTGGGACGATCCTCTCAAAGTTCTGCGTGAGAACACGAGCGATGTCCTCGTTACTAAATGGTTCCACTTCTACTTCTGCCTCGATTGATGGCATGCGCGGCTCCTTGTTAGGGGCATTAGGCGCACTCCCTGGATCAGGGTTATCCATGGTCATGGTTGGTGGTGGGGTATTGCCGGACGTGCCTGCCCCACCCAAAGACTGAAAAGCGTTTCGGTTATTTGGTCCGCCTGTTTGGCTGCCAGGAGACTGAGTGGGGATGAGTATCCCATCCCCCGTGGACTTCCGATTCACAGGATTCGCGTTCCTAGGGTTCCCTTGCGGATGTCCCTTCGTCATTAAAAATATCGGTGATTGAGGTTCTAGCTTAGTGTTTGGGTCCCACGGATGGTGCCAACTTATTGATACAAAAGTTGGATGATCCTTGCTAGACCCGAATTAGGCTTAATTCTGGTATGCTGGGCTCCGGATCTTGCACCAAGTGAATAACTTGCTGAGATCTTGCACACTAAAGCAACACCCGTTAGGCTTACCGTGGAAACGTATCCCACGATTAGACTCCAGCGTGAGAGTAAATAATCGGTTAGGGTTAAGAATCGAACGTGAGGTTAGAGTTTGGAGAATGTAATACCTTCGTGGAACCTTTGGGGGTTCCTTATACAGGCAGTGAAACCCTAATGGGCTCACTGTTACTTCGGCCCCAAGCATAAGATAATCACCATAATTAGCTTGACTGTTATCTTCTAAATATTGTTAGTGTATTGACAGGTGTGTAAACACCCATCCTTTTTACCGCTTAATTACAATAATAACCGAGCCAAAACGTGTATTTTATATCATTTATGTCGGAATTATGCATGGTTTGTGTTTTTGTTGCGATTTAGGACGAAAAGGTGAAAAGTGGAGAAAACACGGGCATTCACGGGCTTTTATTGAAGAAAAAGATGAAAGACGAAGTCAAGAAGTCAAGAGTGCAAAAAGAATGGAAGTCCAAGACCAATTCTGAAGATTTATTGAAGAAAGAGTCAAAAGACGGAAGTTTACTAAAAGCCGAAGAACTCAAGTCTTATTTATTGAAGAATTAAAAGAGGAGTTTAAAGAAATCCCGAGCCAAAAGTCATTAAAGTCCAAGATTAACAAAAGATTAAGAAGGGAAGGACTTAATGGTGCAATTAAGAAGAAATGAAGGAGGGGAGGAAGCTTCCTAAGCATTCCCTAATCCTCCCCTATATATAGATCATTAGGATAATCATTTCATTTTGTTGGCTAGAGTGACACTAGTTCTTCCACCTTTTAATTACTTGTTCTTTAAATACATGTCAATTTAAATACTTGTCTTGCACCTTAAATATATTTAATTTCATGTAAGTTTTCTTTTAATTCTTGTCAATCTTTACTTTTTATTGTCAATCTCTCATCTACCTTTCTTGTTTGGCTTATTTGATTAAAGGTTATGTTTTTATGCTTTTGATTGTTTTGGATCATTGATTTTTATAGCTTATTTGTGTTCATCTCTAAGTTTCTAAAGTTTTTATAAAAGTTATTTTTATATAAAAGGTTGATTTCGTACATTTTTTTATTTCGTGTTTTAAAAAAATTCTTTAAATTTCGGCTTATTAGCTTTTTCTTATACTGTTTTCATTAAGTTTTTTGTTGTGTGCTTACTCAGTTCATAGCTTTTTCGAACTAGCTTATTTCGTTTTCCTTTGCTATATTCCGATTACTACCCGTCGAAAAAGGGTTTTGCATTCCGACTGTGATTTCGATCTACCATCGGAAAAGGGTTTCAAGATTCAACAAGAATTCCGATTTGCATTCCGACAGGGGTGTTTTTGAGTGATATTCCGACAGGACCTAGGTATCACATTCCGATGAGATCTCCTTAGGTTGCATTCAGATTAGTGGATTCCGATACACATTTCGATAGGGGTGTCTTTGACTTCATTCCGATTGGTGAGTACACATTCCGATCAAAGGGTTTGTTTGGTTATTCCGATAGGTCTTGTGGTGACAGCATTCCGACCAAGGTGTTTCCGATCAACATTCCGATTGGGAGGTTAGTACATTCCGACGAGGTAACATTCCGATCAGGAGGTAAGTTTACATTCCGATCTTGATTCCGATCGGAATGTATTCCGCTTAAGTTTGTTTTTCTAATTTGTCTTGTTTAATTTTTAAGTTTACATTTTAATACTTTGTCAAATTTTTAATCTCGTCACGCTTTTAAATTCAAGTCATTTATTTTCTCGTTATTTACTTTTCAAAGTTTTAATTTCTCGCCATTTATTTTAAAATAGAGTTAGAATTACTTTAACGTCATTTACTTTTAAGTCTTTGCACATTTATTTTAAAAACAACCAAAAATATTTGTTTCACCAAAAACAGCTGAGTCGTACTTTGAACCGGAAATCAATTCGTTAAGATATCGAGAAAACGAACAATTGAACCTAGCAAAATCTCCTCATTAAAATGGCACCGCTGCCGGCTCTTTTCGTAAAGATTAACGGTTTTCTGTGAGAGATGCGTTGCTTTTTGGGATCCGTTCACTTGTGAGCGTTATTTTCTTGCTTAAAAATATAAAAAACCATAAAAATTAAAAATTTCAAAAATCCAAAAAGATTTTATTTTTATTGTGTATATATATTGTCTTCGTGTTTGGTTTCTTTTTCTTTTGCATTTTCAGGTGTATGCGTACTATATCATCTACTTATCAAGAGCCCGAGACTCGAGAAGATTTAAGTATGTCAGGTGTTAACAACAACAATAATCCACCGCACCTCAACAATAACAACAATGTTCTTCCACAGCCCGATCTTCGGACAATGGAGGAGCTTTGTCAACCTACCATGTTTGGACGAGGAGGACCGATTGCGCCGATGCAAATCACGGCTCCGGAGTTTTCGTTGAAGCACCACATGATTCAGCAAGTGCAAACAAATCCTTTTAGAGGAATGCCTGATGATGATGCCAACAAACACCTCGACAAGTTCATTACAATCACCCAAAGCATGAAGTGCCCCGGTGCCACAATGGATGAACTTCGCCTACAACTCTTTCCATATACTTTATCACATCATGCCGAGAAATGGTTTGATCGTCTTCCAAAGAATTCTATTCATACTTGGGATGACATGACTCAACGCTTTTTGTCGCGCTACTTTCCACCATCTATGGTCACGAGCCTTCGCAATCAAATCAGCGGTTTCATGCAAGATCCCGATGAATCTCTTTTTGATGCTTGGGAAAGATATAATGTCTTGATTGATCGTTGTCCAAATCACAACATGCTTCCGGTCACATTGATTGATACTTTCTACAACGGTTTGACTTTTCGAGATCGTGATACGATTAATGCAGCCGCCGGTGGCACATTTCTGAAAAGGAGACCCGAGGAGTATAGAGAGCTTATTGAAAACATGGCTACTCACCACAAAAACTGGGATTCCTCCGCTTCTTCAAGGAACAACCCGAGAGTCAATGTTTCTTCTACTACAGCAAACCCTGATATGACCGAACTCACCCGCATGATGACTGAAATGAGCAAAAGTATCTTGCTTCTCGCTTCAAACCAACAACAACAAGTTAAAGCGGTTGCACCTTCTTGTGAAACATGTGGCGGTCCACACTCATACACCGATTGTCCTTCTACTCAAGGAAATCCGGAAAACTTGTATGCAGCTTATGGTAATTATTCATCAGAAAATTACCAAGCTCGACCTCTAGGGGATCGAAATTTGTTGAGTTATCGGTCAAACAACTACCTTTCACCCAGTTTTTCTCCTCAAAACCAAAACCGCGCCAACAACTACAATAGAAGCAACCAAATCCCACCAAGAGCTTCTAATCCTTATCACCCACCCTCCCAACAAGCCCCACCCATTAGTCCGGATGTTGAAGCCATAATGAGAACCCAAGGTGAGCAAATCAAGAATCTGCAGAGCCAAATTATTAACTTGAAAGGAGATATCACCAAGCAAGGAAATGAGATAAGATCCGAGCTTCACGATAATATCCAATCCTCCTTCAGCAATCAAACAAATGATTTGAAGAATATGCTTGCTAGTTTCTTGCCCGCCGCTCAACCTTCTACTTCGAGTTCTCTACCTTCAAACACCGTCACCAATCCGCGAGCGAATGTGAGTGCTATTACTACTCGAAGTTGAGTTACCATAGTAGGACCGCCAATCCCACCCCCATCATCTACACCTCCTCCACCACCATTTATCCCTACTCCTCCTACACCTAGTATTAGTGCACCATTACCGTCTCCGCCTCGTCATAACGATGTATCTAGGAAGGACCCTTCAACATCTCACCCTTTACCTGATACACCTACACCTTCACCAACCAAACCCAATATCCCTTAACCTTCTCGCTTAGGCAAGACCAACGAGCTAACCAAGAATGACTGTCAAGTGTCGAGCTATGTGAAGATGCTCTCTCAAATGAACATCAACATTAGCCTTGTTGAAGCACTTGTCCACATGCCGAAATTTGTGAAAGCATTCAAGGAATTGCTTAACAAAAAGGAGAAGTTGATTGAGCTCGCCAACACACGATTAAATGAAAACTGCTCTGCAGTTATTCTTAAAGAACTTCCGGAAAAGCTTGGAGATCCCGGTCGTTTTGTGTTGCCTTGCATCTTTAACAAAACTGAAGAATTTACTGCCCTAGCTGATCTCGGGGCTAGTATTAATCTTATGCCTTTGAGTGTTTGGAAAACACTATCATTACCCGACCTCACACCAACAAAGATGACTCTCGAACTAGAAAATCGTACTCTCGCTTACCCCGTTGGTATTGCCAAAGACGTGTTCATTAAAGTTGGCACATTTACTTTCCCGGTCGACTTTGTCGTTGTTGATTACGAAATGGACCCTCGTATTCCTTTAATACTTGGTCGGCCATTCTTAAGAACCGGACGAGCACTAGTAGATGTTGCCGAAGGTGAGTTAATCTTAAGAGTCAGGAATGATGCACAAGTTTTTAAAATGGGGAAGCTTACAAGCAAATCCTATGGACGAGAATCTACGAATATGATTAATGTGCTTGATGATTTTGTCGTCTACAACAATCCTCTATTCAAGTCTTGCATTGATAATCCACTTTTCGAAGATGATGTGGATGATTCTCTATCCAATTTGGACGCTTCTCCCATTTATGATTCTCCACCGGTCTTTGATGCTTATGATGATGATTCTAGCTCAGATTCGGATGATTTTGATGATTGTACTTCCGAGTATCCCGACCTGACCACATACGATGATTTTGATGAGGCTGATACTATTTCGAGTGATTCTTCTCATGATGAAGATCCTCCGCCATCACTTGATCCTCCTTTGGATTATTACTCATTTGAGGAAGATTTCTCTGCATTTCTCAATACATACTTCCCTCATGAGAGTGATGCACCTCCTTTGGACTTTGAAGATTATCTTCTTGATCCTACTTTGGATTTGAAGAAAATTCTTTCTAAGGAGAAGAAACCGGTCGACACCAACATCCGCAACACATATGATTTAACACCTATTTGTCCACCTTCTGAGGACGAGCTTGTGCATCTTTTTCGCGGATCTTCTTCACATTCTGCTGAGCCTGAGTGATATTTTCCCTTAAAGGAAAAGGTGTTCGACCCCGGTATCGATATTCTGCAGCCATCTCAGTATCCACCTGATGAAATAAAAGGAAAAATCTTTGGAACTATTGAAGACATGCTTGCACCACTTCACCCTTGCTTCCACCGTGCTCCATCGCTGCTTAAGGGAACCTTGCCTACTCTTCTTTGGCTTGCCTTGTTCGCCTTAAGCTTCTGCAATTTGATGGACGAAAACTATGTCGTTGATCCTGGTGGATATGTTTCATGCTTCTTCCTATGATGATCAAGGTCGAGTCAGGCTCACGACTCGGTAATCAAAAATCAAGCGCTTCTTGGGAGGCAACCCATGTATCTATCTTTTCGCTTTCTTTATCCTAAGTGTAGGGGAGACCCGTTGGTGTTTGCTATTTCCTCTCCTCTCTTAATCAGGGATTCGAGCTCAATGATCCACTCTTGATGATTCTTGACGACCCGTGATTCCGTGTTCCCTTCTTCCCGGTTCTATCCTAAACTCTTTTTGATTCACTATTTTATATTTTCTCAATATTAAAATAGGAATCTCTTTAGTTGTCTCTTCCTTAGTGAGATTTAAACAAAGTGCACAATGTTCTAAGTGTAGGGGAGTTTACTCCCACATGCTTAAACATTGAGGATAATGTTTATGTTAAGTGTAGGGGGACTTCTATCGAAGTTAAGTGGCCTTTTCCTTGTATTTGTCCTCATTTTAACCGGAAAATCATTTTTTCGACATTTTTCAAATTTTTTGATCTATTTTGGCCTATTAGTTTTCCCTTTGTATAGTTATTTTCTTTCCTTATTAGAATAAATGTTTAATAAAGTAGTTTTAATTTTCAAACGTTGTGAATATTTTGACTCAACCCGAGTTTACTTATCTAAGTTACTCTAGCTAGTATCCTTAACGTGTTTAAGTCAAGTTTTGCTAGGCTTTTATATAGGGAGCTATCAAACGCGAAAGTCATAACTCTCACGGGTTAAGAACAAGAACTTTTCGCAAGTTCCTATAATTGATCCTAGAGATTCGTTTATCAAGGGAACTTTAAAATGCGATTTCTAAACTTGAAAGAGTCTAGAAATTTGCAAGATCCTATAGGCGACTCGAAAACCCAAAACTTTGATTTAATAGGCTAAGCATCCACGAGTCTCATTCCTGGAGATTTTAAACTGTGGAGAACGAGAGATGATAGAGTCAATTATAAGTTTGGTATTCTTTCGGGAATTTATGTGAGTTAATTATGAGCCTATTCTCCCATCGCTTGCTAATAAATTTATCTGCAATAAATAAGGTTGTACGATTTGAAAAGTTACTTAGCTTCTAGCCCAAGATCGTTTAAAAGTTGCTCGGTATGGATTAGAGTTCATAGCCAAGGCATAACTTATTGAAGCGGGATGCGAAGATTGGCGAGTCCGAAAAGGCCCTAACAAGGCATGAGGGATATGTTGTTGCTAAAGATCTAAAGTGATGTGAAGAATCATTTATCGAAAATCAATATGAAGGATCGAGACACACGACGAAAAGCAAACACTCCCGAAAAGTCATGGAGAAGTGTATCCGAAAAGACCCTAGCAAGGTATGAGGATAAATAGATCCAAATCATAAAAGGAGGCGGATCGTTGTATATCAAAGTCCAAAATAATGATTGGAAAAAAATGAAGAAGCCGTGGTCCAAGTATGAATCTCTCAAAACTTCAAGTGATGAAATTCCTATATTTAGAGAAGGACATTATTTCATGAACGTCTCTCAAGGTTTGAAGTATGAAGTCACTGCCATTATTTCATGAACGTCTCTAAAGCAACACGCGTTAGGCTTACCGTGGGAACGTATCCCACGATTAGACTCCAGCGTGAGAGTAAATAATCGGTTAGGGTTAAGAATCGAACGTGAGGTTAGAGTATGGAGAATGTAATACCTTCGTGGAACCTTTGGGGGTTCCTTATATAGGCAGTGAAACCCTAATGGGCTCACTGTTACTTCGGCCCCAAGCATAAGATAATCACCATAATTAGCTTGATTGTTATCTTCTAAATATGGTTAGTGTATTGATAGGCGTGTAAACACCCATCCTTTTTACCACTTAATTAAAATAATAACCGAGCCAAAACGTGTATTTTATGTCATTATGTCGGAATTATCCGTGGTTTGTGTTTTTGTTGTGATTTAGGACGAAAAGGTGAAAAGTGGAGAAAACACGGGCATTCACGGGCTTTTATAGAAGAAAAAGATTAAAGACGAAGTCAAGAAGTCAAGAGTGCAAAAAGAACAGAAGTCCAAGACCAATTCTGAAGATTTATCGAAGAAAGAGTCAAAAGACGGAAGTTTACTAAAAGCCGAAGAACTCAAGTCTTGTTTATTGAAGAATTAAAGTCCAAGATTAACAAAAGATTAAGAAGGGAAGGACTTAATGGTGCAATTAAGAAGAAATGAAGGAGGGTAGGAAGTTTCCTAAGCATTCCCTAATCCTCCCCTATATATAGATCATTAGGATAATCATTTCATTTTGTTGGCTAGAGTGACACTAGTTCTTCCACCTTTTAATTACTTGTTCTTTAAATACATGTCAATTTAAATACTTGTCTTGCACCTTAAATGCATTTAATTTCAACTAAGTTTTCTTTTAGTTCTTGTCAATCTTTACTTTTTATTGCCAATCTCTCATCTACCTTTCTTGTTTGGCTTATTTGATTAAAGGTTATGTTTTTATGCTTTTGATGGTTTTGGATCACTGATTTTTATAGCTTATTTGTGTTCATTTCTAAGTTTCTAAAGTTTTTATAAAAGTTATTTTTATATAAAAGGTTGATTTCGTACATCTTTTTTATTTCGTGTTTTTAAAAAAAGTCTTTAAATTTCAGCTTATTAGCTTTTTCTTATACTGTTTTCATTAAGTTTTTCGTTGTGTGCTTATTCGGTTCATAGCTTTTTCGAACTAGCTTATTTCGTTTTCCTTTGCTATATTCCGATTACTACCCGTCGGAAAAGGGTTTTGCATTCCGACGGGGATTCCGATCTACCATCGGAAAAGGGTTTCAAGATTCAACATGAATTCTGATTTGCATTCCGACAGGGGTGTTTTTTAGTGATATTCCGACGGGACCTAGGTACCACATTCCGATGAGATCTCCTTAGGTTGCATTCCGATTAGTGGATTCCGATACACATTCCGATAGGGGTGTCTTTGACTCCATTCCGATTGGTGAGTACACATTCCGATCAAAGGGTTTGTTTGGTTATTCCGATAGGTCTTGTGGTGACAGCATTCCGACCAAGGTGTTTCCGATCAACATTCCGATTGGGAGGTTAGTACATTCCGACGAGGTAACATTCCGATCAGGAGGTAAGTTTACATTCCGATCTTGATTCCGATCGGAATGTATTTCGCTTAAGTTTGTTTTTCTAATTTGACTTGTTTAATTTTTAAGTTTACGTTTTAATACTTTGTCAAATTTTTATTCTCGTCACGCTTTTAAATTCAAGTCATTTATTTTCTCGTTATTTACTTTTCAAAGTTTTAATTTCTCGTCATTTATTTTAAAATAGAGTTAGAATTACTTTAACGTCATTTACTTTTAAGTCTTTGCACATTTATTTTAAAAACAACCAAAAATATTTGTTTCACCAAAAACAACTGAGTCGTACTTTGAACCGGAAATCAATTCGTTAAGATACCGAGAAAACGAACAATTGAACCTAGCAAAATCTCCTCATTATGTATATCCTATACTTGAAGGTAAATCTCAATCCTAATAAGATTGTGATTCTGTCTAACCCTGTCCCGGCTGTACCGGGCCGTGGGCCGCACACACTTTATACGGCAACTGTTCATTCAAGCCCGTAAGCTTAACTGATCAATCCAACCCATTCGTGATGGGCCGGATGCGGGTAGTACCCATGGGCCGGGTCCATGACCCGGTTGGGGACTATACGTCAACATTTAACCAGTTATAACCTACTACTAGTGTCACTCAAGTCATGAAAAACCCACAACGAAACACCCCTTTTACTGATGAAAATAAAATTTGCAAAGGATATCTAAACTAAATGAAACCAAATTCTATATAAGCTTGTTAAACATGCATAAGACCACCAAGTAACACATAATCTACACATAAACTAGTTCAAACAATAACAAGTACAAAAATCACCAAGTACATAAGTCTTAACTGATAAAGAGGGTTCAAGCCTTAAGTGGTTACCTTGTGGGACCCACATTCGGGCCCTACTATGGCTAAAAAGCCATCTCCATCATGCAGGAGGCTTGAGCTTATGGCTTATGCAAGTTGCTGTTTGGATGTAGAGAAAAGATGGTATGGACTACAACACTCCAAATACCAATATATCTTCAATACAGTTGCTCCTGCTAAGAAAAGCAAACACAAGTAGCCAAAGGCTTGAATAAGCTTGATGTCAAACAAGCTTATTCAAGCTTTTGGTATAGTAAGTTAACAAGAAAACAATAAAACTGATTTTTGGAAAACTTGACAACACCAAACTTTGAAAAAACGTCTACTCTTGAAAAATGGTATCAAACACAAAAATTAAAAAACTTTATACACTCTTCCTTATATCTTGATTTTCAGTCAAGGGTATAAGGCTTTTGTATAAAGTTTGGATCCCAAAATTTTCAACAAGAACTTTGATAAAAAAACTTTGGTAAACTAAAACTACTTTGCAATATTCAAATGTTAAACTAAAACACAATAAAAATGGGACTCAAAGATCAAATTGCAAGGCCAAAAATTTACTTTAACTATTAGAAAATTTGGGTTTACAAAAAAATTATGGAACAAAGAATACAGCTACATACGGCATGTATTTATACAAGTGAAAGGAAAATTCTAGTAGCTAAAACCCTACTACATAAAAGCCCTAAATTGCCCCTTGGAGTCTTGAACTTTTGAAATCAGTCAAATGCATCATGTGATTGTCCTTTGGATTGACAGCTGGAATCTTTAATCTTGGCCCTTTATCTTTGCTTGGGGAGGTAGTCTATCAAATCTGGACCATAGATGGATTGTGTAGAAGCCTTTTTTTGCCAAAAGGGGAGAAACCATGTAGCAGGGGAGGTACCAATGGGGACCCACTGCCATGGGGTGAGGTTTTTAAGGGTTGGGAAACGTTTAGGGTGTGTTTAATCAAGGATCTAAAAGATTGGATTTTTGATTTTGGGTGATTAGATAAAACCCAATTAGGGTTTATGGGTGTTCATAGCTAGGGATTAAGGAGGTTAATCTGAATAGTATTAGTTAGGCGCCATTTTTAGGGTTTAAACAAATGTTATTAAACATAAATAAGTCTGGTGGTGGAAATCTTATGTGAAGGGGTGAGGTGGTGGTGTTGGTGAGGTGGCGTGATGTGGTTGGATAGGTAAGTTTGGTTGTCTGGTCTCCTTTGGTCCTTCCTTTTCCAAAATTTGTTCATAACAAGTATCACATCATTCACACCTATTTCCTTTGTATATTACTTTGGTGTAATTACAAATACAGTCCCCCACTTTGATAATTAAAGGAGCATGGACTATTTATGTAATATTGTGATTCTTCAAGGGCCATTCTTGTAATCTATTGATACTTTAGGGACCCCAATGAAAATGATGATACATGAGGGGTATAAAGTGACAATTCTTCAAACATGGAGGGCCAATCTTGCCAAATCTTCAAACTTCAAGGACTTCTATGGAAAATCATGATTCGGGTCCGGTTCTTTGTGCGGCTTCGTTTCCCGTGTTCGTTTTTGCTTGATTCTTGTAATCTTTTGGTGAATTCACGATATCCGCACCTAAAATACAGAATGAACAAACACAAGCATTTTTTGGGGTATTTTAATGATATTTTAAGCATTTTAAGCCCGATTTGGACGATGAGACTATGTATAATTATAGTCTCATCACTCCACCATACTAAACCATTTCCGTTCCCCCACGCAATGCTAGAATTAAGTATCATAGCACTTCCAAAATTCATTTTTATGTCACATTTATTGAAAACGTAAACTTAAATAAACTACTACACGTGTTTTAGACATAATGTATTGTTTTCATCACAATTAAGTGACTTTTGGGGTCAAAGAATAAGCACACGTGAATGCCTCATAGAGATAAGTTCGTCATCCTTGATTTTCACCCAATTTCATGCTAAGCGTGTAACGAGATCATTGTTATTATAAGTTAGTAACACAATCATTACTCATGAGTGTTAATTACGTACTTAGACTCTCTTATTCCTAAGGTGTATCTCTTATATTTTATTTTTGTCTTAATGATCACGAGGATACATCATTTACTTATTTGGACAATTTATTAAGGCCGAAAATAAAGTAGGACGATTTAATCGATAGTTAGCTAAAGGACACGATCTTTTAAAACGGCTTCTCCTAATCTCCTTAAGTTCATATCTTGGCATAACTCGTTTCACGATTTGAGACCTTTCTTGGACAGATATTTGGCATGTGTTTCGAACTTCAAATCTTGGAAAACGTTCTTGAAATAATGGTCTTCTCTTCATATATGGAATTTCTTCACTTGCACCACGACTTCATCATTTTTCTTCAATCTTTATTTGGGATTTTGATATACAACGATCCGCCTCCTTTTCGGACTTGGATATATTTATCCTCATACCTTGTTAGGGTCTTTTTGGATAGACTTTTCCATGATCTTTAGGGGAGTATATTGCTTCTCGTCGTGTGTCTCGATCCTTCATATTGATTTTGGAATAATGATACTTCACATCATCTTGGATCTTTAGCAACAAAATGGAATTCCTCATGCCTTGTGAGGGCCTTTTTGGAACTTTGCCAATCTTCGCATGCCGATTCAATAAGTTATGCCTTGGCTATGAACTCTATTTTAACACGAGCAACTTTCAAACGATCTTGGGCTAGAAGCTAAGTAACCTTTTAAATCGTAGGACCTTACTTATTGCATTTATTTAAACAAAAGAGTGGGGAGAATAAGCTAATAATTACTACACATGAGATCGTGAAAGATTACGTAACTTATAATTAACTCTATCATTTCTCGTCCTCATTTAAGAGACTTAGCCTAATATAGTTAAGGAATCGAAGCTAAGTGCTCAACACGCACGGTCGAGTAAAAAATTACCCTTATTCTCACCATCGGAAAACCTACATTCATGTCTTAAACACTTATGAAAAACAAGAAATTTTTTAAAATTTGGCCATTTTAGCCTATTTTGCATAAAACGATAACAAAAAGATGAAAATTGGACTACATGGTGACATAAGCAAGGTGAAGTATCTACTAACCCCTATACTAAAACTAAACATTATCCTCAATGTTTTGAGTCTAGGGGTGAAACACCCCCATACTAGAGACGAAGTAAAATGCTTAATCTCAAGCATGGAAAGGGTAAAACGAATAACCTATATCCATTTATGAACTATGCTAATAAGATAAACTTTAGAAAATAAAAGGATATCATCGGATATCGGAATCTCCAAAGGCAACGATCGAAGCTCGAGTGATCCATAAAACGAACACGAGAGGCTTCAATGATGAAGATGAACCTAATGAATCACAATCACAAACAACCACGGAACAAAGGTTGGAAAGCACAAGTCCCCTTGTTACACTATTAGAAAGCGATAATATTTGCAAGGATATGCATGAGAATCCCCCACGAGGCACCTTGTTTTTGATAACCGAGTCAAAAGCTCGACTCGAATCCCCATCAATGTGATCATTTAGGGATAATCATGGTACAGTAATTTTTGGTGGGGCTTACATGATAAACAAGGACCAAAAGTACGTGGAGTACTTTAAAAACCCGATATACGTATACCGGGGTCAAAGATAGCGTCCTCGTTTTCGGATGAAAGACGAAACAACGCTACTTCAACCGATAGTGGAACCCCAATGGGTAAAAGAAAATAGATGAGAAATAGAAGGGTGGGACAATGGGTGGGGCACTAAAATCATGAGCTACTCGAGGTAGAATCACACCAAGCAAATAGATATGATTTCCATTTATTGCATCGGTAGAAGACCGAGATTTCCCTTTACAAGCAATTTCGGGATCGAATATCTCGTCCTCGGTGGAGAAATGTGAGGGAACATAAGGGGCTTCCCCCACACTAAATCCACACCAACCGTCGTCAAAAGGAGTTGACGAGGTGGTAGCACTCAAAAAACAATGTGATGACGGAGTTAGAATTGTAGAAAAATCTTTTAAACCAATTTAAAATCTTTTCCTTTTTCATCGTTCTTAAACTCTTTATGAAAACCCGATTTGATGATGTCGAAAATATTTGGTGTTTCAACTTCAAAATTAGTCACGCTAAAAATCCTCACATTTAAGTCGCGGTTAGGGGGTGGTGGATTGTATAAGTTCTCAAAGCGTTGATCAACAAAGAACACCGCCCCTCGGGGTCAACATATTCGTCATCCTCATGACCGTGAATCTCATTGATTTCTACATCATACATGGGTTTGTCAAACCAAGGTTTTTCATTCCCCTCATTGAGGATTTTAGAAACTCTCTCGAAAAGATCACGATCAAGCACAAAACCATCATTCCTTTGTGGGGATCGTTGATAAGTTAGATCCTCACGAATGTGGTAAACGTCATTCTAATTTGAGGAGTGTTGATTAGGTAACTCCTCGAGAATGGGGTTTTGGGTCACGTGAGTTGGTTCGTCATCGAAAATAATACGTTCCAACTCATTAAGTTCATCCTCGATTATGGAAAGATCAACCTCACTCGTAGGTGGAAGTGGAGGTAAAAGAGCTAGCTCTCATTCGATAGTTTCCTCAATCTCAAGATCAAACTCATAATCATCGTGCTTCCCATGTAAAGAGGTCTTTTTAGGAGATTCCTCAAAAATGGCATGTCGATTTTGAAGCACGTGATCAATCTCGGCAAAATCGCCATCGTCATCGTTAGATAAAGAGTCGATGTGAGCACTCACAACCATGGTCTTACAAGCCCTAGGGCTATGCTTAGATGACTTTTCAAGGAAGAGAGGATCGATGTTGATAAAACCTTTAGCCTCAACGGGTGTTGGGCTAGGCAATTGAGGCACTTTAATGGAATTAGAAGTTGAAGCCTCAAAGACGTGGTCCTTCGAAGGTGGTGAAGACGAGTCCATTTTGGTCATTGTCGTGATGGCACTAATGTCACCCTTCAGAATTGGTTGTTCACTTTGTTCACCAAATATATCCCAAAATGATTTTTCATCCATAAATTTACGAATACCCTTTTGAATTAAGTAAACGTATTCTTTCTCATTAAAATCCTCATCTTTAAAACCGTTCATTTCATCCTTTTAAAACGCATCCAATGTCATTTTTTCCGCTAAAGTATGAGCTTTGATATTGTCAAATTTTGAAATATCGGGTTTTGAAACCTCGGTTTTATCATGATCATTTGAAACTTGTGATTTATTCGTGAAAAAGTCCATTTTTTCCTCCCCATATCTCATAGTAAGTTTCCCACCGTGGACGTCGATTACGACTCGAACTTTCGATAAAAAGGGTCGACCTAAAATAATGGGACATTTAGCATCACACTCATAATCGGATATAACGAAGTCTGCGGGAAAAACAAACTTTCCAATCCTAACATAGACATCCTCAGCTATTCCAATTGGTTCTAAAGGTGTACAATTTGCAAGCTCGATAGTCATGTTCGTGGGGGTAAGACTAGGCAATCTAATCAATTTCCAACGAGAATGAGGCATGAGATTGATGCTAGCATCTAAATCGGCAAGGGCTAAACATCCCTCAATCTCGGAAAAATACAAGGTAGTGGAAATTGGCCTGGATCCTCTTCCTTTCTCGGCATATACCTTTTGGGTTTTTTAAGAAGGATCGATGCACAAGTTTATTCAAGGGTTACTTGGGTGAGGTCGATAAAGCTCTATTTTTGAACCGTGGATGGAATTCGAGACGAGGCGGCTTTACATTGTTCCTTAGGATTTGCAATGGTGTCACTAGGTAACGAATTCGATGACGCACCCGAGTCTTTGTTCATAATTGCCAAAAACATCTTTTTAATGTCAGTTTGTCATTGCTCAATCTTCGTGTTTTGATTTTTCAAAGTGTTAGAAAAGTCATTTTTCAAAGTACCAATTTGTCCCTCTAAACGTCTCATATTAGCCTCGTTCGTTTTCATATATTCTTGAAAATCGTTTGACTAACTATTTTGATTTGAATTAAAGTTCCCTTGGTTTTGATTACTTCTTTGAAAATTCCCTTGATTACCATTTGAAAAATTGTTTCCTTGATTGTTGTTGTTTGAAAAATTCGAGTTTTGATTGTTGTCTCGATTTTGCCAACTTAAATTACGACCTTGATTATAACCTTGATTCGAAAAATTTCCTTGTTGATTATTTCCTTGAAAATTGTTACGGTTTTGAAAATTGTTGCCTTGATTATAATTTCCTTGTGATGGACCCGCGCTATTTTGATTTTGAAAATTGTTGTTTAACGCGTTAACACTCGACGTCTGGCCATCCGTAGCGCCACACTCGTAATAATTATAAGGTCCACCACACAACGTATACGATTCCTCAACCGCTTTCACTGTAGCAGAAGCGTCTTTCTTTTGCATCTCGATGAGAAAAGACGTAAACACATTCGTCAACTTATCGACTTTCGCATCAACCCTCTCAATGTCGCGATTAGTATTACTAACATTGGCGACATTGGCAACACTTGGTGCGTTGCGGAGTTGGTAAACCTTGGATCGATTCTCAATAATCATTAATGCATCTTTCGGAGTTTTACACAAAAAGTTGCCACCGGCGGCGGAATTCAACGAATTTTGTTCTTGAAAACTAAGACCGTTGTAAAAAGTATCAATTTGGTGCAACTCGGAAAATCCATGGTGAGGACATTGCCTAAGCAATTCCTTAAAACGATCCCACGCGTCTCTAAATGATTCATTCGGTTTTTGCTCAAATCTCGTAATCACGTTTTTGAAAAACGTCGTCTTAGACGGTCAAAAAAATGATTAACGATCTTGGAAACGAGATCCTTCCACGTAATTATGGAATTAGGTGGCTCTTTCTCGTATCAATCCTTGGCGGCTCCATCGAGCGAGTACGGAAAAAGCATAAGCTTAACGACATCAGTGTCGACGTTCTTAAACTTGCTCGTGGCCAAAAGACGATAAAAATTCCGAATGTGATCGTGAGGATTATCGGCCTCACGACCTCGAAACTTCGTGTCTTGTATCAATGAAAGCATTCCGCTCTTAATCTCAAAATTATCCGCTTCGATAGCCGGAACTACGATCGCGTCTCCATAACCCTCGGTGGGCGCTTGGATCCATCATCGAACGATTGTCGGCCATCTCGTCTAAGATCTCTTCAACAATGATATTAGGAACGTCCGTTTCAAATTCTCGTCTACGTCGTCGATTCCTTCGATTTCGATTGCACCGATTCGAGGCGTCGCTAGAATTAGAATAATCCTTCGATCGAGTGCGCATGCACTAAGCGTAGAATAGGGGGGGTGTAGCAAAGAAGATTCTTTTTGCGGTTTTTCAATTTTTTATGTTTTTGATTTTTTTTTAATTTTTTTTTGGATTTTGGTTGTATTACGTCGACCCAAATATAAAAATCTCTCCTCGAATCAATTTCCCGATTAAAGGAGCCTCAAGGAATGAAAACGATCACGTGGGGTGAAGGTCTTCGATGACTTTAGAACGTTGGTGGAACACCAAAATGTTCAAAAGGGTTTAATCTTTGAAACACAAACAAATATTCATGATATGTAGATAATACTTGGGCGGCAAACCCTCGATTAGCCCTCTTTCTCAAAACACGCACAAGCAAGCGGGGGAAACGAGGCGTCGCTAAGCACTTAAGAGCCTTTTTCCCTTAGGTCGTGAAATACAACCGCCTTATACCCACCTTATAGTTTGTGTTAATCAAAATTAAGCCTCACGAAAGTATTTATCTATTTTGCCTTTTTGATTTTTGCTTTAGATTAGAATAAAATAATTGAGTGATGAAATCCCAATTAAGGTTGCATTTTCAAGCTTTTGGAGACATTGTAAATTTATTGTGATACATATACAATATATTAATAATATTCACAAAGAAAACAAAAACCAATATATCTACAATATAGTAAAATGATTGTTTTGTGTTTAATTTAGGCAAACTAAACACGTTTTATTTGGATATTATAATATAATAAGGAAAAATAACAAAAATGAGTATGTACGTTATATACGCTTTCCAAAAATTGAAAAGCAAAAACGCATTACTCACACAAACACGATATATATATGGATAAACACCTCCCCGGCAGCGGCGCCAAAATTGATGTAGGTATAATCATACACGTTTTAGGAAAAACGCGTATAATCGGCAAGTATTAAACGGTAACATTTAGGAAAACGCGAATGCTCGATAAATGCGAGTTCGCTCTTAGCGGAGGTGTAGTTATTAGGCCAATATAATAAAATCAAGTTTGGATTAGTTTTTTGGGTTTAAAGAGAGAAAATTAAAAACGAGTTACACTACGATTACACTACGACGTAAAACGTAAAATGATGACGTAAATACGTAAAACGCGACGAAATTAAAAATTAAATCTAAAAATGAATTAAAAATTAAAATTAAGTTTAAAATAATATAAATAAGAATAAAATTTCAATAAATAAATTTTGAAACCTTTTATTAAAAAAATATTCAATTTTAAATGCTAATTAAAGCCCTAAATTAAATATAATTAACAAAAAGTCCAAAATATTATTTTATCAAACAAGTATCTTACTTATATTATTTAAACACTAAAAAGTATTTTTTCTAGATTTTCAAAACTATTTTTCTATTTTTTAAATGCTAAAAACATTTTTTACACTAAAATAATGATTAAAAATAATAAAATAATGCTAAAAATAAATTAACGTTTTGAGAAAAATCCTAAAACACTTACCTAAACAGTAGAAAAATGAAAAAGTTTGAAAAAGTAATTTTTACCTAATAAGATAAAAACAGTTTGAATTAAAATCTATTTTAACTTAAATTAATTCTAAAAATTAAATTAATAAAGTGAACAATCAAATTTCTTTTCTAAGAATCTTAAAATAATTTACTGAAAAAATTTGAAAAACTTAAAAATACTACTTTTTTGCACTAAAAGACAAAAACAAAAATTAATAAAACTAATTAAAATTGAATAAAATCTAAAAAATACCAAATAAACAATAAAATAAAAATTAACTTAATGAAAAATCTCAAAATAAATTAACAAAATTAAGAGAATTAAAATGGAAGAAAAATACTCAAAAACACCCACTAAAGACAAAAAAGAGAGTAAACTGACAATGACACTTGACATAGCTTTGTCTTCTAGCTAGTTAGTGGCAAGAGTACAACTAGCAGCGGGAAGTTTTTCCCACTGCTCTTAAACAGAAAAACGAAAAGTGACGATTTATGGTTGTTTTGTTGGAAAGCAAAGGCACCCCTACAACCAGTTGGGTTGTGGGGAGTCACAACAAGAAAGAAACAACCAAGTCTAAGCACAAAAAATCACACAAACGGGCAATTTGCAGTTACTGATGTAACATGTATGGTCTGGGCAATGTTTGCTGATTTACTTGGCCAATAAATGAATTTCAAACCACTAAAACTTGTTTAAATCACCACCAAATCACAAATAAACTATCATCAATCCTATATTATCACTGGTTCTAACTGACTACGAGATTTAACCAAGTAATATTCAAAATCAAAACCTAGTTTAGCCTACTGATGAATATACCTGTTTTTACCAAATAATGAACATGCAAACTTTCTTTCTTTGCTACCAAACTGAAACCAACCTACTGAATATCTAACAAATACCTATTTGTGGCAAGTTTAACCAATTATAACCTACTACTAGTGTCACTCAAGTCATGAAAAACCCACAACCAAACACCCCTGTTACTAATGAAAATAAAATTTGCATAGGATATTTAAGCTAAATGAAACTAAATTCTATATAAGCTTGTTAAACATGCATAAGACCACCAAGTAACACAGAATCTACACATAAACTAGCTCAAACAACAACATGTACAAAAATCACCAAGTACACAAGTCTTAACTGATAAGGAGGGTTCAAGCCTTAAGGGGTTACCTTGTGGGACCCACATCCGGGCCCACTATGGCTGAAAAGCCATCTCCATCAGGCAGGAGGATTGAGCTTATGGCTTATGCAAGTCGTTGTTTAGATGTGGAGAAAAGATGGTATGGACTACAACAGTCCAAATACCAATATATCTTCAATACAGTTGCTCCTGCTAGGAAAAGCAAACACATGTAACCAAAGGCTTGAATAAGCTTGATGTCAAACAAGCTTATTTAAGCTTTTGGTACAATAAGTTAACAAGAAACAATAAAACTGATTTTTGGAAAACTTGACAACACCAAACTTTGAAAAAACGTCTACTCTTGAAAAAAATGGTATCAAACATAAAAATTAACAAACTTTATACACTCTTCCTTATACCTTGATTTCCAGTCAAGGGTATAAGGCTTTTGTATAAAGTTTGGATCCCAAAATTTTCAACAAGAACTTTGATAAAAAAAACTTTGGTAAACTAAAACTACGTTGCAATAATCAAATGTTAAACTAAAATACAATAAAAATGGAACTCAGAGATCAAATTGCAAGGCCAAAAATTTACTTTAACTACTAAAAAATTTGGGTTTACAAAAAAATTATGGAACAAAGAATACAGCCACATACGACATGTATTTATACAAGTGAAAGGAAAATTCTAATAGCAAAAACCCTACTACATAAAAGCCCTAAATTATCCCTTGGAGTCTTGAACTTTTGAAATCAGTCAAATGCATCATGTGATTGTCCTTTGGATTGACAGCTGTTCATTCAAGCCGTGGGCCGTGGGCCGCACACACTTTATACGGCAACTGTTCATTCAAGCCCGTAAGCTTAACTGATCAATCCAACCCATTCGTGATGGGCCGGATGCGGGTAGTACCCATGGGCCGGGTCCATGACCCGGTTGGGGACTATACGTCAACATTTAACCAGTTATAACCTACTACTAGTGTCACTCAAGTCATGAAAAACCCACAACGAAACACCCCTTTTACTGATGAAAATAAAATTTGCAAAGGATATCTAAACTAAATGAAACCAAATTCTATATAAGCTTGTTAAACATGCATAAGACCACCAAGTAACACATAATCTACACATAAACTAGTTCAAACAATAACAAGTACAAAAATCACCAAGTACACAAGTCTTAACTGATAAAGAGGGTTCAAGCCTTAAGTGGTTACCTTGTGGGACCCACATTCGGGCCCTACTATGGCTAAAAAGCCATCTCCATCATGCAGGAGGCTTGAGCTTATGGCTTATGCAAGTTGCTGTTTGGATGTAGAGAAAAGATGGTATGGACTACAACACTCCAAATACCAATATATCTTCAATACAGTTGCTCCTGCTAAGAAAAGCAAACACAAGTAGCCAAAGGCTTGAATAAGCTTGATGTCAAACAAGCTTATTCAAGCTTTTGGTATAGTAAGTTAACAAGAAAACAATAAAACTGATTTTTGGAAAACTTGACAACACCAAACTTTGAAAAAACGTCTACTCTTGAAAAATGGTATCAAACACAAAAATTAAAAAACTTTATACACTCTTCCTTATATCTTGATTTTCAGTCAAGGGTATAAGGCTTTTGTATAAAGTTTGGATCCCAAAATTTTCAACAAGAACTTTGATAAAAAAAACTTTGGTAAACTAAAACTACTTTGCAATATTCAAATGTTAAACTAAAACACAATAAAAATGGGACTCAAAGATCAAATTGCAAGGCCAAAAATTTACTTTAACTATTAGAAAATTTGGGTTTACAAAAAAATTATGGAACAAAGAATACAGCTACATACGGCATGTATTTATACAAGTGAAAGGAAAATTCTAGTAGCTAAAACCCTACTACATAAAAGCCCTAAATTGCCCCTTGGAGTCTTGAACTTTTGAAATCAGTCAAATGCATCATGTGATTGTCCTTTGGATTGACAGCTGGAATCTTTAATCTTGGCCCTTTATCTTTGCTTGGGGAGGTAGTCTATCAAATCTGGACCATAGATGGATTGTGTAGAAGCCTTTTTTTGCCAAAAGGGGAGAAACCATGTAGCAGGGGAGGTACCAATGGGGACCCACTGCCATGGGGTGAGGTTTTTAAGGGTTGGGAAACGTTTAGGGTGTGTTTAATCAAGGATCTAAAAGATTGGATTTTTGATTTTGGGTGATTAGATAAAACCCAATTAGGGTTTATGGGTGTTCATAGCTAGGGATTAAGGAGGTTAATCTGAATAGTATTAGTTAGGCGCCATTTTTAGGGTTTAAACAAATGTTATTAAACATAAATAAGTCTGGTGGTGGAAATCTTATGTGGAGGGGTGAGGTGGTGGTGTTGGTGAGGTGGCGTGATGTGGTTGGATAGGTAAGTTTGGTTGTCTGGTCTCCTTTGGTCCTTCCTTTTCCAAAATTTGTTCATAACAAGTATCACATCATTCACACCTATTTCCTTTGTATATTACTTTGGTGTAATTACAAAAACAGTCCCCCACTTTGATAATTAAAGGAGCATGGACTATTTATGTAATATTGTGATTCTTCAAGGGCCATTCTTGTAATCTATTGATACTTTAGGGACCCCAATGAAAATGATGATACATGAGGGGTATAAAGTGACAATTCTTCAAACATGGAGGGCCAATCTTGCCAAATCTTCAAACTTCAAGGACTTCTATGGAAAATCATGATTCGGGTCCGGTTCTTTGTGCGGCTTCGTTTCCCGTGTTCGTTTTTGCTTGATTCTTGTAATCTTTTGGTGAATTCACGATATCCGCACCTAAAATACAGAATGAACAAACACAAGCATTTTTTGGGGTATTTTAATGATATTTTAAGCATTTTAAGCCCGATTTGGACGATGAGACTATGTATAATTATAGTCTCATCACTCCACCATACTAAACCATTTCCGTTCCCCCACGCAATGCTAGAATTAAGTATCATAGCACTTCCAAAATTCATTTTTATGTCACATTTATTGAAAACGTAAACTTAAATAAACTACTACACGTGTTTTAGACATAATGTATTGTTTTCATCACAATTAAGTGACTTTTGGGGTCAAAGAATAAGCACACGTGAATGCCTCATAGAGATAAGTTCGTCATCCTTGATTTTCACCCAATTTCATGCTAAGCGTGTAACGAGATCATTGTTATTATAAGTTAGTAACACAATCATTACTCATGAGTGTTAATTACGTACTTAGACTCTCTTATTCCTAAGGTGTATCTCTTATATTTTATTTTTGTCTTAATGATCACGAGGATACATCATTTACTTATTTGGACAATTTATTAAGGCCGAAAATAAAGTAGGACGATTTGATCGATAGTTAGCTAAAGGACACGATCTTTTAAAACGGCTTCTCCTAATCTCCTTAAGTTCATATCTTGGCATAACTCGTTTCACGATTTGAGACCTTTCTTGGACAGATATTTGGCATGTGTTTCGAACTTCAAATCTTGGAAAACGTTCTTGAAATAATGGTCTTCTCTTCATATATGGAATTTCTTCACTTGCACCACGACTTCATCATTTTTCTTCAATCTTTATTTGGGATTTTGATATACAACGATCCGCCTCCTTTTCGGACTTGGATATATTTATCCTCATACCTTGTTAGGGTCTTTTTGGATAGACTTTTCCATGATCTTTAGGGGAGTATATTGCTTCTCGTCGTGTGTCTCGATCCTTCATATTGATTTTGGAATAATGATACTTCACATCATCTTGGATCTTTAGCAACAAAATGGAATTCCTCATGCCTTGTGAGGGCCTTTTTGGAACTTTGCCAATCTTCGCATGCCGATTCAATAAGTTATGCCTTGGCTATGAACTCTATTTTAACACGAGCAACTTTCAAACGATCTTGGGCTAGAAGCTAAGTAACCTTTTAAATCGTAGGACCTTACTTATTGCATTTATTTAAACAAAAGAGTGGGGAGAATAAGCTAATAATTACTACACATGAGATCGTGAAAGATTACGTAACTTATAATTAACTCTATCATTTCTCGTCCTCATTTAAGAGACTTAGCCTAATATAGTTAAGGAATCGAAGCTAAGTGCTCAACACGCACGGTCGAGTAAAAAATTACCCTTATTCTCACCATCGGAAAACCTACATTCATGTCTTAAACACTTATGAAAAACAAGAAATTTTTTAAAATTTGGCCATTTTAGCCTATTTTGCATAAAACGATAACAAAAAGATGAAAATTGGACTACATGGTGACATAAGCAAGGTGAAGTATCTACTAACCCCTATACTAAAACTAAACATTATCCTCAATGTTTTGAGTCTAGGGGTGAAACACCCCCATACTAGAGACGAAGTAAAATGCTTAATCTCAAGCATGGAAAGGGTAAAACGAATAACCTATATCCATTTATGAACTATGCTAATAAGATAAACTTTAGAAAATAAAAGGATATCATCGGATATCGGAATCTCCAAAGGCAACGATCGAAGCTCGAGTGATCCATAAAACGAACACGAGAGGCTTCAATGATGAAGATGAACCTAATGAATCACAATCACAAACAACCACGGAACAAAGGTTGGAAAGCACAAGTCCCCTTGTTACACTATTAGAAAGCGATAATATTTGCAAGGATATGCATGAGAATCCCCCACGAGGCACCTTGTTTTTGATAACCGAGTCAAAAGCTCGACTCGAATCCCCATCAATGTGATCATTTAGGGATAATCATGGTACAGTAATTTTTGGTGGGGCTTACATGATAAACAAGGACCAAAAGTACGTGGAGTACTTTAAAAACCCGATATACGTATACCGGGGTCAAAGATAGCGTCCTCGTTTTCGGATGAAAGACGAAACAACGCTACTTCAACCGATAGTGGAACCCCAATGGGGTAAAAGAAAATAGATGAGAAATAGAAGGGTGGGACAATGGGTGGGGCACTAAAATCATGAGCTACTCGAGGTAGAATCACACCAAGCAAATAGATATGATTTCCATTTATTGCATCGGTAGAAGACCGAGATTTCCCTTTACAAGCAATTCCGGGATCGAATATCTCGTCCTCGGTGGAGAAATGTGAGGGAACATAAGGGGCTTCCCCCACACTAAATCCACACCAACCGTCGTCAAAAGGAGTTGACGAGGTGGTAGCACTCAAAAAACAATGTGATGACGGAGTTAGAATTGTAGAAAAATCTTTTAAACCAATTTAAAATCTTTTCCTTTTTCATCGTTCTTAAACTCTTTATGAAAACCCGATTTGATGATGTCGAAAATATTTGGTGTTTCAACTTCAAAATTAGTCACGCTAAAAATCCTCACATTTAAGTCGCGGTTAGGGGGTGGTGGATTGTATAAGTTCTCAAAGCGTTGATCAACAAAGAACACCGCCCCTCGGGGTCAACATATTCGTCATCCTCATGACCGTGAATCTCATTGATTTCTACATCATACATGGGTTTGTCAAACCAAGGTTTTTCATTCCCCTCATTGAGGATTTTAGAAACTCTCTCGAAAAGATCACGATCAAGCACAAAACCATCATTCCTTTGTGGGGATCGTTGATAAGTTAGATCCTCACGAATGTGGTAAACGTCATTCTAATTTGAGGAGTGTTGATTAGGTAACTCCTCGAGAATGGGGGTTTGGGTCACGTGAGTTGGTTCGTCATCGAAAATAATACGTTCCAACTCATTAAGTTCATCCTCGATTATGGAAAGATCAACCTCACTCGTAGGTGGAAGTGGAGGTAAAAGAGCTAGCTCTCATTCGATAGTTTCCTCAATCTCAAGATCAAACTCATAATCATCGTGCTTCCCATGTAAAGAGGTCTTTTTAGGAGATTCCTCAAAAATGGCATGTCGATTTTGAAGCACGTGATCAATCTCGGCAAAATCGCCATCGTCATCGTTAGATAAAGAGTCGATGTGAGCACTCACAACCATGGTCTTACAAGCCCTAGGGCTATGCTTAGATGACTTTTCAAGGAAGAGAGGATCGATGTCGATAAAACCTTTAGCCTCAACGGGTGTTGGGCTAGGCAATTGAGGCACTTTAATGGAATTAGAAGTTGAAGCCTCAAAGACGTGGTCCTTCGAAGGTGGTGAAGACGAGTCCATTTTGGTCATTGTCGTGATGGCACTAATGTCACCCTTCAGAATTGGTTGTTCACTTTGTTCACCAAATATATCCCAAAATGATTTTTCATCCATAAATTTACGAATACCCTTTTGAATTAAGTAAACGTATTCTTTCTCATTAAAATCCTCATCTTTAAAACCGTTCATTTCATCCTTTTAAAACGCATCTAATGTCATTTTTTCCGCTAAATTATGAGCTTTGATATTGTCAAATTTTGAAATATCGGGTTTTGAAACCTCGGTTTTATCATGATCATTTGAAACTTGTGATTTATTCGTGAAAAAGTCCATTTTTTCCTCCCCATATCTCATAGTAAGTTTCCCACCGTGGACGTCGATTACGACTCGAACTTTCGATAAAAAGGGTCGACCTAAAATAATGGGACATTTAGCATCACACTCATAATCGGATATAACGAAGTCTGCGGGAAAAACAAACTTTCCAATCCTAACATAGACATCCTCAGCTATTCCAATTGGTTCTAAAGGTGTACAATTTGCAAGCTCGATAGTCATGTTCGTGGGGGTAAGACTAGGCAATCTAATCAATTTCCAAAGAGAATGAGGCATGAGATTGATGCTAGCATCTAAATCGGCAAGGGCTAAACATCCCTCAATCTCGGAAAAATACAAGGTAGTGGAAATTGGCCTGGATCCTCTTCCTTTCTCGGCATATACCTTTTGGGTTTTTTAAGAAGGATCGATGCACAAGTTTATTCAAGGGTTACTTGGGTGAGGTCGATAAAGCTCTATTTTTGAACCGTGGATGGAATTCGAGACGAGGCGGCTTTACATTGTTCCTTAGGATTTGCAATGGTGTCACTAGGTAACGAATTCGATGACGCACCCGAGTCTTTGTTCATAATTGCCAAAAACATCTTTTTAATGTCAGTTTGTCATTGCTCAATCTTCGTGTTTTGATTTTTCAAAGTGTTAGAAAAGTCATTTTTCAAAGTACCAATTTGTCCCTCTAAACGTCTCATATTAGCCTCGTTCGTTTTCATATATTCTTGAAAATCGTTTGACTAACTATTTTGATTTGAATTAAAGTTCCCTTGGTTTTGATTACTTCTTTGAAAATTCCCTTGATTACCATTTGAAAAATTGTTTCCTTGATTGTTGTTGTTTGAAAAATTCGAGTTTTAATTGTTGTCTCGATTTTGCCAACTTAAATTACGACCTTGATTATAACCTTGATTCGAAAAATTTCCTTGTTGATTATTTCCTTGAAAATTGTTACGGTTTTGAAAATTGTTGCCTTGATTATAATTTCCTTGTGATGGACCCGCGCTATTTTGATTTTGAAAATTGTTGTTTAACGCGTTAACACTCGACGTCTGGCCATCCGTAGCGCCACACTCGTAATAATTATAAGGTCCACCACACAACGTATACGATTCCTCAACCGCTTTCACTGTAGCAGAAGCGTCTTTCTTTTGCATCTCGATGAGAAAAGACGTAAACACATTCGTCAACTTATCGACTTTCGCATCAACCCTCTCAATGTCGCGATTAGTATTACTAACATTGGCGACATTGGCAACACTTGGTGCGTTGCGGAGTTGGTAAACCTTGGATCGATTCTCAATAATCATTAATGCATCTTTCGGAGTTTTACACAAAAAGTTGCCACCGGCGGCGGAATTCAACGAATTTTGTTCTTGAAAACTAAGACCGTTGTAAAAAGTATCAATTTGGTGCAACTCGGAAAATCCATGGTGAGGACATTGCCTAAGCAATTCCTTAAAACGATCCCACGCGTCTCTAAATGATTCATTCGGTTTTTGCTCAAATCTCGTAATCACGTTTTTGAAAAACGTCGTCTTAGACGGTCAAAAAAATGATTAACGATCTTGGAAACGAGATCCTTCCACGTAATTATGGAATTAGGTGGCTCTTTCTCGTATCAATCCTTGGCGGCTCCATCGAGCGAGTACGGAAAAAGCATAAGCTTAACGACATCAGTGTCGACGTTCTTAAACTTGCTCGTGGCCAAAAGACGATAAAAATTCCGAATGTGATCGTGAGGATTATCGGCCTCACGACCTCGAAACTTCGTGTCTTGTATCAATGAAAGCATTCCGCTCTTAATCTCAAAATTATCCGCTTCGATAGCCGGAACTACGATCGCGTCTCCATAACCCTCGGTGGGCGCTTGGATCCATCATCGAACGATTGTCGGCCATCTCGTCTAAGATCTCTTCAACAATGATATTAGGAACGTCCGTTTCAAATTCTCGTCTACGTCGTCGATTCCTTCGATTTCGATTGCACCGATTCGAGGCGTCGCTAGAATTAGAATAATCCTTCGATCGAGTGCGCATGCACTAAGCGTAGAATAGGGGGGGTGTAGCAAAGAAGATTCTTTTTGCGGTTTTTCAATTTTTTATGTTTTTGATTTTTTTTTAATTTTTTTTTGGATTTTGGTTGTATTACGTCGACCCAAATATAAAAATCTCTCCTCGAATCAATTTCCCGATTAAAGGAGCCTCAAGGAATGAAAACGATCACGTGGGGTGAAGGTCTTCGATGACTTTAGAACGTTGGTGGAACACCAAAATGTTCAAAAGGGTTTAATCTTTGAAACACAAACAAATATTCATGATATGTAGATAATACTTGGGCGGCAAACCCTCGATTAGCCCTCTTTCTCAAAACACGCACAAGCAAGCGGGGGAAACGAGGCGTCGCTAAGCACTTAAGAGCCTTTTTCCCTTAGGTCGTGAAATACAACCGCCTTATACCCACCTTATAGTTTGTGTTAATCAAAATTAAGCCTCACGAAAGTATTTATCTATTTTGCCTTTTTGATTTTTGCTTTAGATTAGAATAAAATAATTGAGTGATGAAATCCCAATTAAGGTTGCATTTTCAAGCTTTTGGAGACATTGTAAATTTATTGTGATACATATACAATATATTAATAATATTCACAAAGAAAACAAAAACCAATATATCTACAATATAGTAAAATGATTGTTTTGTGTTTAATTTAGGCAAACTAAACACGTTTTATTTGGATATTATAATATAATAAGGAAAAATAACAAAAATGAGTATGTACGTTATATACGCTTTCCAAAAATTGAAAAGCAAAAACGCATTACTCACACAAACACGATATATATATGGATAAACACCTCCCCGGCAGCGGCGCCAAAATTGATGTAGGTATAATCATACACGTTTTAGGAAAAACGCGTATAATCGGCAAGTATTAAACGGTAACATTTAGGAAAACGCGAATGCTCGATAAATGCGAGTTCGTTCTTGGCGGAGGTGTAGTTATTAGGCCAATATAATAAAATAAAGTTTGGATTAGTTTTTTGGGTTTAAAGAGAGAAAATTAAAAACGAGTTACACTACGATTACACTACGACGTAAAACGTAAAATGATGACGTAAATACGTAAAACGCGACGAAATTAAAAATTAAATCTAAAAATGAATTAAAAATTAAAATTAAGTTTAAAATAATATAAATAAGAATAAAATTTCAATAAATAAATTTTGAAACCTTTTATTAAAAAAATATTCAATTTTAAATGCTAATTAAAGCCCTAAATTAAATATAATTAACAAAAAGTCCAAAATATTATTTTATCAAACAAGTATCTTACTTATATTATTTAAACACTAAAAAGTATTTTTTCTAGATTTTCAAAACTATTTTTCTATTTTTTAAATGCTAAAAACATTTTTTACACTAAAATAATGATTAAAAATAATAAAATAATGCTAAAAATAAATTAACGTTTTGAGAAAAATCCTAAAACACTTACCTAAACAGTAGAAAAATGAAAAAGTTTGAAAAAGTAATTTTTACCTAATAAGATAAAAACAGTTTGAATTAAAATCTATTTTAACTTAAATTAATTCTAAAAATTAAATTAATAAAGTGAACAATCAAATTTCTTTTCTAAGAATCTTAAAATAATTTACTGAAAAAATTTGAAAAACTTAAAAATACTACTTTTTTGCACTAAAAGACAAAAACAAAAATTAATAAAACTAATTAAAATTGAATAAAATCTAAAAAATACCAAATAAACAATAAAATAAAAATTAACTTAATGAAAAATCTCAAAATAAATTAACAAAATTAAGAGAATTAAAATGGAAGAAAAATACTCAAAAACACCCACTAAAGACAAAAAAGAGAGTAAACTGACAATGACACTTGACATAGCTTTGTCTTCTAGCTAGTTAGTGGCAAGAGTACAACTAGCAGCGGGAAGTTTTTCCCACTGCTCTTAAACAGAAAAACGAAAAGTGACGATTTATGGTTGTTTTGTTGGAAAGCAAAGGCACCCCTACAACCAGTTGGGTTGTGGGGAGTCACAACAAGAAAGAAACAACCAAGTCTAAGCACAAAAAATCACACAAACGGGCAATTTGCAGTTACTGATGTAACATGTATGGTCTGGGCAATGTTTGCTGATTTACTTGGCCAATAAATGAATTTCAAACCACTAAAACTTGTTTAAATCACCACCAAATCACAAATAAACTATCATCAATCCTATATTATCACTGGTTCTAACTGACTACGAGATTTAACCAAGTAATATTCAAAATCAAAACCTAGTTTAGCCTACTGATGAATATACCTGTTTTTACCAAATAATGAACATGCAAACTTTCTTTCTTTGCTACCAAACTGAAACCAACCTACTGAATATCTAACAAATACCTATTTGTGGCAAGTTTAACCAGTTATAACCTACTACTAGTGTCACTCAAGTCATGAAAAACCCACAACCAAACACCCCTGTTACTAATGAAAATAAAATTTGCATAGGATATTTAAGCTAAATGAAACTAAATTCTATATAAGCTTGTTAAACATGCATAAGACCACCAAGTAACACAGAATCTACACATAAACTAGCTCAAACAACAACATGTACAAAAATCACCAAGTACACAAGTCTTAACTGATAAGGAGGGTTCAAGCCTTAAGGGGTTACCTTGTGGGACCCACATCCGGGCCCACTATGGCTGAAAAGCCATCTCCATCAGGCAGGAGGATTGAGCTTATGGCTTATGCAAGTCGTTGTTTAGATGTGGAGAAAAGATGGTATGGACTACAACAGTCCAAATACCAATATATCTTCAATACAGTTGCTCCTGCTAGGAAAAGCAAACACATGTAACCAAAGGCTTGAATAAGCTTGATGTCAAACAAGCTTATTTAAGCTTTTGGTACAATAAGTTAACAAGAAACAATAAAACTGATTTTTGGAAAACTTGACAACACCAAACTTTGAAAAAACGTCTACTCTTGAAAAAAATGGTATCAAACATAAAAATTAACAAACTTTATACACTCTTCCTTATACCTTGATTTCCAGTCAAGGGTATAAGGCTTTTGTATAAAGTTTGGATCCCAAAATTTTCAACAAAAACTTTGATAAAAAAAACTTTGGTAAACTAAAACTACGTTGCAATAATCAAATGTTAAACTAAAATACAATAAAAATGGAACTCAGAGATCAAATTGCAAGGCCAAAAATTTACTTTAACTACTAAAAAATTTGGGTTTACAAAAAAATTATGGAACAAAGAATACAGCCACATACGACATGTATTTATACAAGTGAAAGGAAAATTCTAATAGCAAAAACCCTACTACATAAAAGCCCTAAATTATCCCTTGGAGTCTTGAACTTTTGAAATCAGTCAAATGCATCATGTGATTGTCCTTTGGATTGACAGCTGGAATCTTCAATCTTGGCCCTTTATCTTTGCTTGGGGAGGTTGTCTATCAAATTTGGACCATAGATGGACTGTGTAGATGCCTTTTTTGCCAAAAGGGGAGAAACCGTGTAGCAGGGGAGGTACCAATGGGGACCCACAACCATGTGGTGAGGTTTTTGGGAGTTGGGAAACGCTTAGGGTGTGTTTAATCAAGGATCTTGAAAGATTGGGTTTTTGATTTTGGGTGATTAGATAAAACTCAATTAGGATTTATGGGTGTTCATAGCTGGGGATTAAGGTGCGCGCGGGATGGGGGGGGTTAATCTGAATAGTATTAGTTAGGAGCCATTGTTAGGGTTTAAAAAAATTTTATAAACATAAATAAGTGGTGGAAATCTTACGTGGAGGGGTGAGGTGGTGGTGTTGGTGAGGTGGTGTGATGTGGTTGGGTGGTAAGTTTGGTTGTCTGGTCTCCTTTGGTCCTCCCTTTTCCAAAATTTGTTCATAACAAGTATCACAACATTCACACCTATTTTCTTTGTATATTACTTTTATGTAATTACAAAATCAGTCCCTCACTTTGATAATTAAAGGAGCAAGGACTATTTATGTAATAATGTGATTCTTCAAGGGCCATTCTTGTAAATCCTTGATACTTTAGGGATTCCAATGTAAATGATGATACATGAGGGGTATAAAGTGACAATTCTTCATACTTGGAGGGCCAATCATACCAAATATTCAAACTTCAAGGACTTCTATGGAAAATCATGATTCGGGTCCGGTTCTTTGTGCGACTTCGTTTCACATGTTCCTTTTTGCTTGATTCTTGTATCGTTTGGTGAATTCACGATATCTATAGCTAAAATACACAATGAACAAACACAAGCATATTTTGGGGTATTTTAATGATATTTTAAGCGTTTTAAGGCCGATTTGGACGATGAGACTATGTATAATTGCAGTCTCATCAACATCATATACCTTTAGGCTCTTTAAGATGTAAAAGTGCTCCTCATCTATGATCCACATCCTAAGAAGGCTAGTGCTCCTCATCTTGACATTCATCATCACTTCACACCCTAAGGCTCCTTGAAATAATGATGAATCAATTTTTATTAAACATTTCACCATGCCATACACCTTAAGTCTCTAATGACAAGGCTAGTGCTACATGTCTCACACCCTAAGGCTCATAGAGAACATGTTTTTATTTATTCTTCTTTATTTATGATACATATAGTAGGCCAAATTTCGTAATCCTATGATCAAAGAGTCTATGACGCTGACAACCTCAATGTGTTCTTACTTTAATTACAAGGGAAATAAAAGAGTCACTTAAGAGCTAAGATATTGAACCTAAACCGTTAAAAACTTCATTTATTAAACAATTAAATATTCAAGCGTGAAAAATAAAAAAAGGAGAAAGAGCCACACAAAAACTTATATAAGGAAGACTTAGCCTCAAAACTTATGATCAATTCTATCATCTCTTGTTCTCCATATTGTAAAATCTCAAAGATGTGAGACTAATGGATACTTAGCCTTGAAAGTCTAAATTAAGATTATATTAAATCGAAGTTTCGGGTTTTCAAGTCATCTATAGGATCTTGCATCTTCTTAGACTTTTTCAAGTTTAAAATTTACGTTTTAAAGTTCCCTTGATAAATGACTTTCTAGGATCGATTATAGGAACTTGTGAAAAGTTCTTGTTCTTAAACCCTTTCTAGTTAAGACTTTCGCATTTTAAAGTCCCCTATATAAAAGTCTAGCAAAACTTGATTTTAGCGGGTTAAGGAATGAGATAAGGTAAAAACCGGTCGAGTAAAAAACTATTCTTAGTTTCTCCAACAGAAAGCCTACATTTATGTCATAAACACTTATTTCCTTTATTATTAAACACAAAATTACACTAAAAATTTAAAATTTAATGATTTTGAGAAAAACGATTACGTAAGAACACGACAAAAGCAAGTGCAAGCGATTATATCAATTGACTCCCCCATGCTAAAACCAAACATTGTCCTCAATGTTTCCTAGGACAAGAATAACACCCCCATGCTAGAACACGAAGATTTGAATGCAATAGTCCTAACATGGTAAGAGTACGCAAATCTATAAGCCGTTTATTAATTATGCTTTAAGATAAAACGCTAGTCGATAAAAAACAAAGGATATCGAATTCCCCATAAGACAATCAAGGAATGGAAGCTCGAGTGGATCGGGCAAAAACCAAACACGAGAGTCTTGAATGATTTGGGTCATTCCTAAGATTCACATCACAGTAAAACACGAGCACGGGCTTGAAAAGTTCAAGCCATTATTAGTGTTAGAAAATAGAAAGAAGATAGAATGTATGGACATCCTCCATAAGGCACCTCGTTTTTGGTAACCGTGTCATGAGCTCGACTCAGTCACCGCATTCATTGGTCCTTAGGGGAAGTTTGGAGATCCGGAACAACCTCCGTAGGTATGTCCCCTCCAAAATAGTTCTTAACTCGATGACCATTCACCTTAAAGTTAGGCCCGTCTTTTTGACCAAGCTCAACGGTGCCATAAGGGAATACTTGTGAAATGGTGAATGGTCCAGACCAACGGGACTTAAGCTTGCCTGATAAAATCTTAAGTCTAGAGTTGAATAAGAGGAATTGATCACCAACATTGAAAATGCGGTTTTTGATCTTAGAGTCATGAATCCTCTTAGTCTTCTCTTTATAGATCCAAGAGTTCTCATAAGCTTGATCCCTTAGTTCACTTAGTTCATTCATTTGAACCTTGCGATGATCACCCGCGGTCCTTAAATCGAAGTTACAATGTTTTATAGCCCCATATGTTGGGAATAAAATGAGCCAAGACACTTAGACGCTGACAAGAGTTAATTGGACGTTGATAAGAAGAAATCAAGCGTTGATTAATCAAGCGTTGACAAGAAGAAATCAAGCGCTGATGAGAAGAAGTCCAAGCACTGATAGAATACTTAGTCTACACGTTTTGTATTTCTAGTAAAGATATGTTCGACATTGTATTTTCTATATTTATCTTTACCTAGAATAGCTGATAGTTAGAATCTTGTACAAGGATCCTTAATCTATAAAAGGAGGCCTTTATGTTTTTGTTTCATATATGTTTTAACACTTTCATTATACATAAGTTCGATCATCAATCAAAGTGAAAGTTTGGTTTATCCTGTTTTGTGTGTTCTTGTTCTAAGTATTAATTCCGCATAATACTTAGATTGTTTCATAACACAAAGTTTCTCTAAGTGTTTAACTTGATTTAATCTCGTTTACACAAAGCTAAATAGATCTAAGTTTGGGATCAACAAGTGGTATCAGAGCTTGTTGAGGAACTTTGATCTAAAGAACACGAAACCCTAAAAACGCTAAAATCACCAAAAACCCTCATTTTTCAAGAAACCCTAAAAACCAGACAAGATGTCTACTCCAGATATGACTTCTTCCTCTAGCCACAATCTAAAAATCCCCATGTTAGACCCTGACAACTTTGAGCTATGGAAGTTCAATTTTGAGCAGTACCTTCAGATTCATGATCACACTCTATGGGAAATTATTGGATATGGAAACACATTCGATAAGGCTGCCAAGATTGATGCTGCTATTACTTTAAGATCAGTTGAGGGTTCATTTGAAGAGGATCTAAAAGAAAAACCTTCAGATAGGAGAGCTGTCTCAACCGAGGACATTGCAAAGAGAAGGAATGACATGAAAACTCTAAGCATTCTCAAACTTTCTTTGGGACCAGCCAATCAGCATAAGTATAGAGGTTTTGAGTCTGCCAAATAGATTTAGGCAGCTCTTCAAGTCATTTATGGTGGTAATGTTGATACTGCCTTAGAGAAGAAAAACTAACTCTTGCATGAGTATGATGTGTTCAAGGCTCTTCCCAATGAGAAGCTAAGTGGGATGAGAAGCAGACTTCTAGACATCACAAGCAAATTGTCCTTCATGAGAACAGTGTATGGTGATGCTGATATCATTTCCGCTTTCCTTAAAAATCTTGGTGATGTATGGAAGATTGAAGCAAGGTCTATTATTGCTACCAATGCTCACAAAAGTTCCACTTTTGATGACGTCTACAATAAACTAAATATTGTAGAGAATGAAATCCTCTTGGATCAAGGAAGCAAATCTACCTCTGGAAACATGGCTTTCTTCTCACATAGTTAAGGTTAATTTGATCAAAGAGATTCATACGTGCATCCTGTTACTAGATCACCTTGTGTCAACACTGGATCAACCTTTGTCAGCGCCTCACATTTAGACGCTGACACATACAATGTTGACTCACCTAGAATTAAACCTGCTCGTATTGATCTAGATACAGTGTGTGCATACATTGCTACATTGCCCAATGGTTCATTGATTACATATGAGGACCTTGAGAAAATCAGTGATGAGAATTTGGAGGAGATGGACATTAAATGGAATATGGAACTTGCAAGCATAAGGGCCAATAGATGGAATAGGAGATTCAGGAAGAAGATGACCTTTAATGCTGAAGACACTGCTGGGTTTGATAAATCCAAGGTTGAGTGTTACTATAACACCCCCAAATATTCATACTTTAGTTCAGCGGAAGAGTCGTTGGTGTTACGGGATAGCACATTACTCAAATCATAGACAACACTTAAGAATCGCGTCGTTTAATAATAAAGCATTTTCCATTCATAAATATAAAATTACATAGGTCCTCAGGTCATAGTATATCATACAATTTTAGAAAACATTTGAATGGAAATTTTATTTGTATGCGAGCCATAAATTCTTGTCGTCTTCCCGAGAATTACCTTCAAGTACCTGAGATAAAACATGTTAAAAAGTCAGCGAAATGCCGAGTGAATTCATAGAGTTTAATAAATACCATTAATATATCACCGGTATACAATTGTTACCGAAAATCATTCTGTACAAATCTTTGTCCTAGGCTATAAAATAGGCCAATGACATTTTATAGGAATCTTTGACGTAAATTATAATATATGCTTTTGCCTTCAAAACCATTATACGAACCAGTGTCGTAAAAACATCATGCAATACGTTTTATAACGTTGTATAGAGTTAAATAAAATCCGTTATATGAAAATGGTTATGTAAAACCAAAACACGAACATAATATCAGTAATAAGACCCAGTATTGATAGTCAGGCAATATATTATAATTCAATTCGTACATCAGTATTTTCATTATTGGATTATTATAAGTCGCATGACATTACTACCTTACTATAACAAACAACGGGTCGCTAACCTGTAATTCCTTTGCCCATCTAAAACAACGTGTCGTCACAATAATCACGCTTATATAAATCTTCTCATACATAAATTCGCTTACCAATCAATGTGGCACGACCGGGATCAACCGTCAAGGCGCGAACTGGGGTGATCTTCCCCAAATAGTACTATTATATGCATAAGCGTCTACCAAATCCCGGTAGTTCACAATTCATGATAATGGGACTTTTAGTGACATAACCTAACTAATAATAATCCATTTCATTTCATTCATCGGGTCATATAATCATTCATCGAGTCATATAATCATTCGGGTCCATATCAAGAAGCAAATAATCGGGACAACTGGTGTCCTATTTTATTAAAACTAGCATGTTATCTCCCTCGCGGGTTTATAAAACATTTTATAAAACGTTTAAAAGAGTGTGAGGCTATGAACTCAGGTTGATTGGGAAAGGCGGGTTATCTGCGATTTGGATGTACGGAACGTGCTTCAATCACGGAAACCTAGACAATTAATACTCGGTCTTAGACTCTTGTCCAATGAATTTATAAAAATAATGGTTATGTATATATGATGATATCATAAGTATGATGATGATCAAGTGGGATTTTATATCTACATACAACATTATAGTTGTTATGTGTTAGTCAATTTAGACTAGTTATACTAGTTTCAACCCAATTACATATTAAGGCCTAATAATCCCATTAAGATTTCGATCCATCATATTAGCCCATTTATACTTTTAATACCAGGCCTATACTCATATGTTGGGCCCAAATGGGTTAAGCCCATGAGTAAGTCCATTAGTGCTAAGCCAAACTAGTTAGGCTAATAGTCCAATAAGGCTACTTTGGCCCATTATGGTCCATAAGTTATAAAGCTCGGGTTTATCGGCTTTTACTTGTCAAATGTACTAACATATCAGTATATGAGTTATAAAAATGTTACATTAGACGGGTCCGACCGTCTAAGTTTTATTTGGCGAAAACGTTAATCTTTCGGTTTTAGCCGAAAAGACGTAAGACTTATATATAGTTTTATAACTTTAGAAAACATTTGAGTTTGTACTTTTATAAAATGCCAAGTTTATTTATCATAGTATATAACTCATTTTATATTACTTATTATTAGTTAGTGGGTTTTATGTATTTATTTTATAATAATATTACTTGAGTGCTCATTTTATATTATATAGTTTTATTTACAAATCTGTTTATCAAAGTCACTTCCACCATTTTTTCCATATCTTGAGTTCTACAAGGAGATAGAAGCTCATATTTGGGCAGCACAAACTACATGTTATGTGATACAAATGACTCCATTATAGCTACTGCTCAATCATCCTCTATGTATTCCTAATAATTCGTCCAAAACAGACTATACAGATTTGTACTTCAATAGTATTTTGATCATATCTTGCTCATTTTAATTATTCCATTGAGTGGCCAACTCACCACATATGTAAAAATCATATATCTAACTTTATATTCCATAATCCAAGTCATTTACCAAGTTATCATGTTGATACTTACTGTTTTATACAGCCTATAAATCTAACTAATATTTTTAACATCTTTACTTGTTGATTTTAGTCTTTTTAACCAAATCTATTAATACAAAATCCCCACATAATACTTTGATCATCATTCAGCATCATATACATATACATTTATAAAGAAAATACATTATTACATTTACAAAATAACAAGATGATAGGAAGAGACTGATCCCTATACCAATCAATATAATGAAATGATGAGATTTTGGATGAACAAGGCTTGGTTTTGACACCAAACCTTATGAACTTAGCAAGACCATTTTTGGAAATCTCCAAGAAAATAAACTCCTTCAAATATCAGCCCTTAATCTTCATGAAATCTCCTTTCTAGTTGTTAAGATCACCTCCAATCTTCATAATTTCAACTAGGCTTCAAAATATGTGAAGTATAGTTGAAGTTCATGGCTAGAACCTTTGATGAATGGTGGTGGTGGTGGTATATTGGACGACCAAAAGAAGGAGGTAGAGAGATTTTGGAGTGGTTTTGCATGTATGAATGAGAAAGTGGGAAATGTGTGTGAGAAGCTCAATGTTTTTGGCTAGTGGTTTATGCAAGTATGGGACAAGTGTCCATTAAACTAATATGTTTTTGACAACATAGCTCTTGTGAGCTTCCTATGGCCGCCACATGTATAGGGGTGGGCAAGTGTAAACTTGTCTCATACCCATTAATTTACGGGTACTCCTCGATTCTAGTTTCCTCAATTTACGTGCCCTCGGGTTGTTTTACGAAAAATGTTTTTATAAATTTTGATTCTACGGCACAAAACGATTCTATAAAAATTGTCTCATCAAAAACGGAGTTCAAAAACGTAAATATGTAAACCTAGGGTTTCCGGTTTAGTCGTAAAGGAAGTTAAATTATGCACGTAAGTCCTAATTTCTTCTCGTAAATTTGTGAGTTTATGAACCAACACAAATTAAAATTCCAAAATAATATTCGAGAATAAATTTATTTTCTGAAATGTCAGACTGTCACAAAAAATGATGTATGTAAACGTAAGCACGTAACGTAGAGTTCTCCGGTTTAGACGTAGTCGATGCTACTTTAAGACGTAAACCCTTATTTCTTCCCAAAAGTGAGTGAGTTCATAAATGAACAATGAAATAATGATTTTAAATAATACTTGAGAATAAAATAACGACCTCAAATTGACAGATTGTCACAGCAGTTACCCCTAAAGATGATCTTTGTCCTCAAAGATCGATTTATCTTACTACTCGCTTCTTATAGAGTTAAAGCCATGTGGGTATCTCCTCCACATTCGGTCTTTTCTTTCAAGTGTAATTCATTAAAATATGCGAGTTTCAACAACAGAACAATGGGAATACGATCATGCTTAAGTTGACTTACTTTCTCTATCCATGGTTTCCATGGGTTTTAATGAATGCAACTTTTTGTCGATCTAAACTTTATTAAGTAATAATCAGGTTTTCACTTGATAGACATTTTATCAAGTCCGTTATATGAAACATAATTCATGCAGCCCTTGAAGTCCTAGGGTAGATCCAACTTATATGCCTTTCAAACTAACTTTTTACATTATCTCAATGGTCCCAAACAAAGAGGACTTAATTTCCATGATCTTTCAGATCATCAATTCACTTTTCCATGGTGAAAATTTTTGGTATATCTTCGCTACACATCCTGCACTTCAAGATCTACATTTTATATTCACATAACCTCTTGCCTACTACTAGAAGTGAATAATCAGATCCTAATTTCCACAATCATTTCAGGTCTCGTGGGTCGGGTATTTCCATCCCAACTCCTGCCTACAAATTTTCTTATATTTAGATCCTTACAAGATTCGATCTCGATCCTAATATGATAATTATCAATGATAATTTCTCCAAAGGAAAACGATTATCCCGTTCATTACCAAAGGACAATTATTCAAATAAAAAACAAGACTTCTAGTGTTTGTATCGTTACTTTACTTTTTCCATTGGATTGGGGTGGTAAACAGTACTCTCATCAAGATTCGTTCCCAATGACTTCTAAGGAAATCTCTAGAATTTCGATGCGAAGCGAGTATCTTGATAGAGATGATCGATACAGGCACACCATGCTTACACAACTCCTTTAAATACAAAAGAGTCAATTTCTTCATCGAGAATCTATCATTAACGGGAATGGTATTTGCAAATTTTGTCAGTCTGTCGACGATGACCCAAATCGAATCAAATTCAGATGATGACCTTGGAAGATTCGTGATAAGAATCCATGGTGATTCTATTCTATTTCCAAACAGGAATAATAAGCTGTAGAAGCAATCCTTATGGATTTTGGTGTTCAGCCTTGACCTTTGCAATAGTTAGATGTTTACTAATGTATGAGGCGATGTCTGCCTTCATAATTTGTCATCAGTACAACTTCTTTAGATAAAGATACATTTTATCATAAATGACATGAATAGAATACTTAAACTTATGAGATTCCAACATGACTAAATCTAGAAATCCTCCATACTTAGGCAACCACAAACGGCCTTTTTAAATATTTAACGCCATCGGCTCTCATTTCTAATGGTTTTCATTAGCCGCAAAACTCTTTATTATATAGATTATCCTTCTTACAAGCATCAGCTATTTTTAAATTGTCCGGGCAAATTATTTTGCACATTTATTACTAAGGAACACATCCTAATTGATTCTTTATCCTTCCTACATAATGTGTCAGTATCTACATTCACCTTCCCTGATGAAATAATTATCATGACCACAATTCACTCAGAAATTCTTTCTTCATATTTTCTAAGTTTTAGTTTTGTCTCAACTATTATCTTTATTAGTTTTGCTCAATCTGACGTTTAAAGAGTCGATAAATATTACTAGTAATTAAATAATAAACATTTAATTTTATGAGACGTAAACGTAAAAAGTTTTAAATTTCTCAGTTCATCCAATTATAGAAAAATGTTCAAAAATAAATTTGAATTTTGTTAACACGATTTTTGTTGATTTATCAAAAATAATTAATAAGATCTGTAAATGTTCGAAAAAATCTTTGTTTATACTTCCGTTGAAATTTTATTAGTTGAAGAGCAAAAATTGTCGTTCCAAATTCCAAGTCATGTTTTAAATGGTTTCCTCAATTCCTCTTAGGTTGTCTTGAGGTATACATAAACATCTACTCCTAAGGGAGTTTAGTTAAATGATCTGGGTATAAGGGAATGATTCCTTAAAAATCCTTTGATAAATATTTGTCAAAACATTTTTGCACTTTCTTTTTGGTATAACCCAAAGCCTTAATGGCTCTAATCTTTGAAGAGTCAATATAGATTCCATTACCTATTAATCACACAGTCAAATAATGTAAAGGATTAAGCCTTAAATCATATGATGAATACTCAAGGTACAAGTTTTCACTGCTCGGCCAACGTAGGGCAATCTACAATTGATTACTAACTCCTTCTTATTGTTACAGATGGTCCTTAATGATCACAAGCATGAATTTATCATTTTACAGCCTACACACGTGATTCACCAAATTTATGGATGCTACATGTGCATTGGTCAATCCAAACGACATAACATGAAACTCATAATGTTCATTACGAGTTCTGGATGTAATGATTAGAATAGATAATCTTTTTCACGGACGCGAAGTTGATGATAACCATGCTGTGGATCAAATTTTTGAATACGCTAGAACCTTGTAAATGATCAAAAAAATCTTTCATCTTGGGTAATAGATATGAATTCTGATCGTCGGTTTACTTAGTTCATGGTGATCAATAATTATAAGGAATGATAATACCATAGCTCTCCATGATGACGAGCTCGGTAGAATAAAATCTTTTTCCGACAACTCTCTCAGTTGCACGGTAACTCTTTCGACTCAGATGGTGCTGAAGTAGGGTGCACACGCCGCAAGTGCAACACCGGGAATATAATCAATACCAAATTTAACTTACTTTAATGGCGAAAGTCTAGGTAATTCACCAGTAAATACCTCCGAAAGTTTCAGATAGCAGGAACATCTTTTAATAAATTTACTTTAAGTGCTTTCTAGATTACAAGATCTATGACTATTTCATAACTATTCATGGTATAATTTCTAGCCTAAATGCAGGATATGGTCATCCATCGGGAATTATTTAGATCACTTTTGATAATCAACATCTTATCTTTAAGGAGAATTCTACTCGAGTTCCCATCAATTAAGACAATGACATCATGTCAAAATCAATCAATCCATACTACTGGCATTAACAACTTTCTAGTTTTATTGCTGTTGATAAGATGTGAACTTCTCAAAAGACTACTAATAACTCATAATCCTTCACAGATTCAAGGATATCTGGAGACATAGCTAACATTAAAAGAGTAAGGTCAACACATAATCTAAGCGAGAGAATTTCAAATCAGATAAAGACGAAAACATTAAGGAATATGAATATATCCCATGTTTTCATGATTTGAGTAAGCATTCGAAAGCACCTCGGGTCGTTACCCATGTCATTCAAACAAAATCTAATCAAGGAAATGATAGGAACATCGATATACTTAGTCGGGTATCAACACTCGATAATTATAAAATTTTACAAATAATCTCATCAAGAGAAAATTGAATAAGAAGGGGATGTCAATTGTCAAATAAGACAATTTCAACAGATGAGTAAATTCGATTCAGAAAATAAATGGTACGGGCACATATGTAGGTGTCCCTAATAGTATGTACCTATTTTGCACTCCTTGCAGATCTCATAAAAATTCAATCTTTCACAATTAAAAAAAGAATGTAATGTTTAGTAACAGTTTCATAATGACTACTAATCAGCCTTGCATGGTCCCTTCCAAATTGTACGCAGGCGCGCAACTATGGACAATTTTAGGATTAACGATGCAATACTCAGTTTGTCAAAATTTTGTCATCATGTTTAAAATAAAAATATTTTCATGCGTAATCAAGAAATAAAAAAAATCAAATTAATCTACAGAGATATTCTTCGTTATGGAAGCAATTAAATTTTCCAAATTGTTTCATAAACAACTTTATTTCGATAACGATTACTCATAAATCTCACTTTAGATAATCCATATGGTGACGAAAATTCATTTTTTATCAATGGATACTGTTTTAACTTTATAAAAGCAATGAGTGATCTGCAAAAGAGTGATGAAAGTTGTTTACCAAGAACAAACTACAATATGATAGGAAATGAGCTTAGCCAATTAATCATGAGGTTCATGACCATTGTACTCAGGAATACAAATAGAATAATCCACAACGAAACTCAAATCGAGATGAGTACTTGCTCAATGGTTACATCACTAATGCGAACATTAGAAATAATAATCAAACAATCATGTAATCAAATTACAACATATATATATATATATATATAATCCAAGTTATATATATATATATATATATATATATATATATATATATATATATATATATATATATATATATATATATATATATATATATATATTAAAATAACATTTTTCAGTCTGGGCTTGTCGGTAACTCGGGAATTCTTCGACACCGTTATAGTCAAAAGATTTTTAAACATTTTACTCAAAACATTTATTTAAAAATATTTATGGTTAAATGATTTGGAAATGTTTTATTCAAAACCTTGGTTTTAAAAATCTTTCGTTCTCTATAACGAGAGCTCTGGTACCAAACTGTAACACCCCCAAATATTCATAATTTAGTTCAGCGGAAGAGTCGTTGGTGTTACGGGATAGCACATTACTCAAATCATAGACAAAGCTTAAGAATCGTTTCGTTTAATAATAAAGCATTTTCCATTCATAAATATCAAATTACATAGGTGCTCAGGTCATAGTATATCATACAATTTTACAAAACATTTGAATGGAAATTTTATTTGAATGCGGTCCATAAATTCTTGTCGTCTTCCCGAGAATTACCCTCAATTACCTGAGATAAAATATGTTAAAAAGTCAGCGAAATGCCGAGTGAATTCATAGAGTTTAATAAAAATCATTAATATATCACCGGTATACATTGTTACCGAAAATAATTTTGTACAAATCTTTATCGTAGGCTATAAAATAGGCCAAAGACAATTTATAGGAATCTTTGTCGTAAATTATAATATAGGCTTTTGCCTTCAAAACCATTATACGAAGCAATGTCGTAAAAACATCATACAATACGTTTTATAACGTTGTATAGAGTTAAATAAAAACCATTATATGAAAATGGTTATGTAAAACCAAAACACGAACATAATATCAGTAATAAGACCCAGTATTGCTAGCCAGGCAATATATTATAATTCAATTCGTACATCAATATTTTCATTATTGGATTATTATAAGCCGCATGACATTGCTACCTTACTATAACAAACAACGGGTAGCTAACCCGTAATTCCTTTTCCCATCTAAAACAGCGTGTCGTCACAATAATCACGCTTATATAAATCGTATCATACATAAATTCGCTTACCAATCAATGTGGCACAACGGGGATCAACCGTCAAGGCGCGAACTGGGGTGATCTTCCCCAAATAGTACTATTATATGCATAAGCATCTACCAAATCCCTTTAGTTCACAATTCATGATAATGGGACTTTTAGTGACATAACCTAACTAATAATAATCCATTTCATTTCATTCATCGGGTCATATAATCATTCATCGGCTCATATAATCATTCGGGTCCATATCAATAAGCAAATAATCGGGACAACTAGTGTCCTATTTTATTAAAACTAGCATGTTATCTCCCTCGCGAGTTTATAAAACATTTTATAAAACATTTAAAAGAGTGTGAGTCTATGAACTCACGTTGATCAGGAAAGGCGAGTTATCGGCGAGTTGGATGTACGGTATGTGCTTCAATCACGGAAACCTAGACAAATAATACTCGGTCTTAGACTCTTGTCCAATGACTTTATAAAAATAATGGTTATGTATATATGATGATATCATAAGTATGATGATGATCAAGTGGGATTTTATATCTTCATACAACATTATAGTTGTTATGTGTTAGTCAATTTAGACTAGTTATACTAGTTTCAACCAAATTACATATTAAGGCCCAATAAGCCCATTCAGAGTTCGATCCATCATATTAGCCCATATATACTTTTAATACCAGGCCTATACTCATATGTTGGGTGATGAGATGGCATTTATATATGATCTCATCGTTCTTTTCGGGCTTTAAATGCATAAAATATCATAAATCTACCATATATGTGCTTGTATTTGTTTACTTGTGTGTTTTAGGTATGGATATCGTGAAAAAGACAAAAGAATGAGTAGTGTTAGCATTGTGACTTGTACCAACAATGATCTTGTTTTTGCACTTAGCATGGAATGTATGACAATCAAGGATGAAAAAATTTACTCTATAGGACATTTACTTATTTCTATTTATTGACCCTAAAAGTCACACACGTGATCAAAATCATACATTATGTGTTTACACATCTTCGTTGTATTGTTGCAAGTATTTTACTTTTCAATAAAGGGTAATAAAGTTGAATTTTGGTGATGCTTAGATACTTTATTCTAGCATTGCGTGAGGGCACGACAATGGCTTAGTATGGGGGAGTGATGAGATGGCATTTATACATGATCTCATCGTTCTTTTCAGGCTTTAAATGCATAAAATATCACGAGTCTACCTTATATATGCTTGTATTTGTTTACTTGTGTATTTTAGGTATTGATATCGTGAAAAAGACAAAAGATTACAAGAAACAAGGAAAACGAACACGAGAAACGAAGCCGTACAAAGAACTGGGTCCTAGTTATGGATTTCTCAAAGAAAAACCCTTGAAGATTTGAAGATGTACAAGATTGATCCCTCATTTATGAATAAATGACACTTAATACCCTTGTATATTCATAATTACAAGTTTGGTCCCTTAAGTTTTTCAAAATTACAAAAAGGTCCTCCAACTTTGAAGATTTGGCATGTTTAGTCCCTCAACAATTCTAAATTGTCAATAATGGTCCCTCATGAAGTCAAAGATACATTGAAGACCTTCAAAGATCAATAATGTCCAAGATTAGTCCTCAAACTATGCAAAAGTGGCAAAAATAACCCTTGAAACCTTTGTTGCAAAGTTTGGTGGCCAATGTGTGAAAACCAAAAGTTATTTAACAAAGGAGAATCGTTTTTGGGTTGAATAAACATTGTTTACAACTTTCACCAAAACACAAGGACCAAAGGTGTGCAACTTAAACATTCAAACAAAAAATTGCGCCAAATAACTTTACACTCCATAAAAAACGGATCAAAAGTTTTACTATTCACCATCCCTACCCAGATTTACCTTCACTTAAATCAAGGGGTAAATCCCAACTACCTACATCCACGTGTGATTCAGCCACACACAAACCCTTCCCACACTTAACATCACAATCCCACTCACCAACGGCCCCCACCATTCAACCTATTACCCAATCATGTGACACCCTCCTTTCCAAGTAAAGCCACGTGGCTAAATAAACAACTAATACTCATTACTTGGCCCTAAAGCTAAAATGAACGTCTCTGATTCATTTGGACAACTCAACAACAAAATGCGTCTAGAAGATTTCAAAGGAACTTTTGGGATTTCATAGCCTAGGGTTTTGCTTATTCCTGCCTTATATTCGTCTATATAAGGAGGCCTCAACATGTGAGAGCCCCTTTGTTCCAGTTTTACTCTTTAAACATAGTAATTCCTTTTTAAAATTTATAAAAGTTGGTATTTTAAGAAAATTGTAATTCCTTTTTATGTTTTTGAAAGTTGGTGTTGTTTAAGGGTAATTCTGAGTTCCTTTTGATGTTATAAAGGTGCTTTGATCTTGTGGTTTAAGCACGTTTATGTTTGGTAAGGATTTCAAGTTTGAAAAAAGCTTGAAATCAGTCATCTGTTTTGGTTATTTTACTTGTACTAACCCTTATCCAAAAGCTATAAGCCCTTGCAAGCTTGTTGACACCAAGCTAGTGAAGTTTTATCAACCTTTGGATAGGTTGTTTGCTTCTTGTGTTGAAGAAATCAAGCCCTTGAGGTTCTGCTTTGAAAAATCAACCAAGGCACATCTCATCACCTTTGTTCAAGAACCTTGGTTACTCTCTAGTTGTTGAGAGTGGTCCAAGGAGCATAGCTGATCCCTCTAGGAAGTTGTGGGGGATAGGTATAACCTCTTTTTAAGTTTCCTCTAAAAATTTTTATGTTTATGTCTGATTTGTACTTTGCCATGTGATTTGTTGCTCTGGTGTTTGTGCTTTGTGTTTTATAGTTGGTATCTATTAGTTTTCACCTAGGTAAGGTATTTGAACCCTAAAATTAGTAGGTTGTTTGATTGAATAAAAAGTTTGTTTGAAAAAGGACTAAAACAAGGCTTTTTGGGATTTGGGATCTTAAGTCCTTGTGGCCTTGTTCCCTTGGTTCTTAGGGTTTGGGGAGTCTAAACAAGTCATATGCAATAGTTTTTAGTCATTTGTTAAGGCTCAAGTGGTTTGGTTAAGGTTTTCAAAGTTTTGGAAAAATCTGATAAAATTGGTTTGAATTTGGTCGAACACATCAGATCCAATAAAATCTTTGTTTGTTGGATCTAAGGTCTGAAATCTGGTTTGGGAAGAGTTTAGGTGATAAGCAATCTGTGCATTATATGTTTGTTGAATTTGGTGGCTTATTGTGGGTGTTAGAGCTTATCAAAGTTGGCTGAAGTGGTCATTTGCATCAACAAAGTGACCACCTCAATTTTGCCTTGCATTTTTTTATCTAGTGTATGCCTTGCTTATTTGTTGCTTGAACTTGTTTTTGTGCTGCTTGTGAGACAATTTGGCTATTTTGTTTGCTTATTTGAGTGCTTATAAGCTAACTGGCTTATTGTCCTAATTTGTCCAAAATCCGTCAAGCATTGGTCAACTGACCACTTGATTCACAAGGACTCTACCTTGAGTTCTTCACAAAATTGCTTAAAACAAGGTTACAAACAATCCCTGAGCGTTTGGTTAATTTTGGTAAACTTTGACTTTTGGTCAAATAAGCACAATTTGGCTTATTTTAGAGAACTGCTTATTGGTACATGCAACAACTTGGCTTTTGTAATAGGTGTCATTTTTCTCAGCTTAATATCAAATATGGAAAGTTACAAGTCAATTAGTTAAGCGTTTGCTAGAAAACTAGCTTATTTTACTTTTCCATCCAACTTATTTGCTCCTACAGCTTATTGTACTTGACATATTGGGGTTTTCTTTGTTGATTCTTCTTAGTTAAGCTATTTGTGAGCTTTTGCAACAAACCAGCGCTTCTGAAACGTCCTAGATCTCTAACCTGACTATTTTGTCCTTTAGTGAAAATTTGTTTTGCTTATTTCTGGCTTATTGGGTTTTCTTTTTCAAAATTTCTTTTCACAGATCTCTTAGGCATCTCAAAAGAAATTTGTGTGTTCAATTGGAGCTTATGGCATTGTCTTATTGCTTAATGGGCTTAATGGCCCAATAAGAAAAAGTTGTTGACCTTTTAAGCTGTGATAAGCACAAAACTAGCTTTTGGGCCTTCAGACTTTTGTGTTTAAAATTAAATTTTGAGTCAGATAAGGATTTTTCAGGTCATTTGGGCTTAGTTGAAGTTTTTGGGCCAAAAACACCATTAGTTTGGACTATTTTCATTTTTAGCCCATTTGGGGGCCCATTAGGGGTATTTTGGTAATTTTACTTTCATTTTCTGATTATTTAGGATAAAATAAACTAGTTTGCAAGTTTTTAGAAGTTTTTATAATTTTTAGATTTTTAATATTATTTTATTATTAAATTTCAAATTTCACATTTTTGCACTTTTTATATTTTTCCTAGGTTAATTACATTAAAATACGATTTTTGCAACTCTTAGATTAATTTTATCATCATTTTTCAAATTTCTAGAATTATTTTAAGTTCTTAATAGATTTTAATCATTTTAAATAGTTTTAATTAGTTTAAAAATTCATAAAAATAGTTTTTAATCTTATTTAGTTATTTTAGAGGTTTACAAAGTGAAAAATATTTATTTAGGCTTTTTAATAATTATTTTGATTTTTAGGGCTTTAATTAGAATTTAAAAATTAATATTTAATTAATTAAAAGGTTTGAAAAAGTTTTGATCATTTGTAAACTCTTAGTTCATTTAATTTGATTTTTGGTAATTTTTTGGGAATTTTTGGAATTTATTTTTATTTTAGCTCTTTTTACGGTTTTAATTTTTGTCGTCGTAGTAATAATTTTCACGTCTTCGTCATTCTATTTTCTCATCCCCTTCTTTCAAATATTAATCTCAAACATCATTGCATTTTAGTCACACACATATACCTCCTTGGGAAATGAACTTAATTGGGTCATTAACACTTGATTTTTCTAAGTCATTTGTTTAATACTTACCGCTCATTCTCGCCTTTTTCCTAAAAGGTCGCATTTTACCACAATCATTTTGGCGCCGCTGCCGAGGAGGTGTGTCGTGATTAATTTGTCATTTTGTTTTTAATATTAACCATAAATAGTATTTGTATTAGTAGAACTCTACTAATACGTATTATCGTTTTTCTTGTGAAATTATTATTACTATATTGTATTAAGTATCACAACAAAATCAAAATACCTCCAAAAGTGTGCAACCACAACCTTAATTGGGATTTTATCTCCTAATTATGGTATTCAAATCTCAAACAAAAAGAAAAAGGAAAAAAATAGATAAATACTTTCGTGAAGCTCGATTATGAAAAATACAAACTATAAGGTGGGTATAAGGCGGATATTATAAAATATACCCTAAGGAAAAAGGCTCTTAAGTGCTTCGCGCCGCCTCCTTTCCCCGCTTGCTTGTGAGTATTTTGAGATTGAAGGTTAATCGAGGGTTTTACCCCCCAAAGTATTATTACGTATCATATATATTTGCTTGGTTTCTTTGTGATTAAACCCTCTTGAACAATTTGGTTTTCACCAAAGTTCTAAAGTCATTCGAAGGCATCCACTCCACGTGATCTTTTTCATTCTTTTGAGGCTTCTTTAATCAAGAGTTTGATTCGAGGAGAGATTTGGTAGATCTTTGTCTACGAAGATACACAAAATCCAAAAAAATTAAAAACAATAAAAAACACAAACAAATTGAAAATCCACAAAACACCCAAAAAGAATCTCCTTTGCTCACCTCCCATTCTACGTCAAGTTTATGCTAACTCGTAATCAAGCAAAACGAGCTCGTAAACGTAGTCAAAGTCAAGGAAATCAAGAGCCTTTGATTGAAGAACAAACTCCAATTGTCGAACCCGTTGTAGAACAAATAGTCGTCATGGCTAATCGTACTATGATGGAGTTGCTTCAAGCACCCACCGAGGGTTTTGGAGAAGCTATTGTGATTCCCGCCATCCTTGCGGAGAATTTCGAGATTAAGACGGGTTTAATGTCGATTTGCAAGCAAAAAAGTTTAGAGGTCATGAAAAAGACAACCCGCATTATCACATAAGGAATTTTAATCGTCTCACCGCAACAAGCAAGTTTAAGGATGTTCCACACGACGCCATTAAGATGATGTTGTTTTCATACTCGTTAGATGGACCCGCTAAAATTTGGCTCTAGAAAGAACCGCCAAATTCGATTTTGACATGGAATGATCTCGTTTCTAAGTTTGTGAACCAATTTTTTCTACCATCTAAAACAACACATTTGAAAAATGAAATTTCAAGGTTTACAAAACGAAGTAATGAAAGTTTTTCAATGGCATGGGAACTATTTAAGGAAATGTTACATGAATGTCCACACCATGATTTTTACGAATTGCATCAAATAGATACTTTTTATAATGGGCTTAATGATCATGAACGAGATTATTTGAATGCCGCCGCGGGTGGTAATTTTTTGTGCAAAACGACCGATGAAGCTTTAAAGATTATCGAGAATAAATCTAAGGTTTATAACCCTCGTAACACACCGAGTGTTGCCAATACGGGTTCATCATCGTCTTCATCGTCGCCTTACATGATGAATCTAATGAGGAAAATCGGTTTTTCGATAGGTTTTCGACGCTTATGACACATTGGAAAGCACAATATGCTTTGAATTACGTATCGGTTAAAGCCATTGAAAAGAGTTGTTTATCTTGTGGTGGAGCTCATGATCTTTCCGAGTGCATTACCGCCGGTGGTAACACTTCAAGTGCTTACGTAGCAACGGGAACTTACAACTAAAACGGCCAAGGTTCCCGCCCAAATCAAGCTCCACCAAATCAAAATGTTAACAACTATCGAAACAACAATCAAAATGGTGGTAATCAAGGCAATTCACGTAACTATAACAAGGGGAATTATCAAAGTGGGAATGGACAAATTTAAAATTAAAACCAAAACCGTGATTTTCAAAACACTACACAAGGTTTTCAAAATGCTCACACTAAAAATCTTAATGTAGAATTTTTGGATTATGCTAAAGCAAATGATGCTAAGTTTGATAACATGAAACGTGAAAGGATTAGCTTAAGATCCGAGTTGAAAAATGAGCTTAAAAACGAACTTGCTAATGAACTTAAGACTCATGCTAATAAAATGGAAGTAAACGTTCAACGTCTTCAACAAAATTGTAACACCCCATTTTGATAAATGGAATGTCACGCGTAATTATGGCGTGTCATCAAAGCATACAAGGATAAATCTCTGGAACATTACATGACCATAGGGAAAACCGGAATCAAACATCGGTTCCCAAGCATAAGCCCAAAACATAATAAAGTAAAAGAAATGAATGAAAGACTAAGCAAGCATAAGTATATGAAGGCAAAAAGGAAAAGAAGTCTCTAGCAGCTTCCATCCTATGCACGTCCTCCAAATGCTCGAGTCTTTCCTAGGGTACCTGCCGTTTTGGGACATGGAAAGGAAAGTAACGGCTGAGCAAAACGCTAAGTGCACGGATATAGACATAGTATAAATGACTAAAACATAATAGAGACTTAATAGCAGCGGAAATGTATAAGTCCTGGAAAACCTGGAACATGTTCACAAAACCAGTTTTATAGTTTGAAAAGCCTTATGTTTATCTTATGAAAACTGTTTAACATATTTTACCATTAGCCAATATAGGTCATGAAATTCCATCGTGCATGAATACTTGGAGGGGTGACCTCATCATGCAAATTAGAGGGGCTGCCTCTAATTTAATATACTGGTTTGGGTAGGAGGGATCAGCTCCTTGTGAAGGATGCAAGGCACACACCACATTCACCATGAAATCCTGACTAAAACATGTAACTAGGATGCACCCATACGCCCCACATGATAAATATAAAATATGGCCAAAAGCTGAAGGGACGCCACGAGCAATCACTCCGCCGTGGTGAAGTCATAACATTGGTGCCTCCAATGTTATGGTTATGGTACCTCCATAACTAGGTGAAACTGGTCATGCATGTATATGGATTTAAGGTATTCTAATTAAACATAAGCAATTCAAAAACATATAAAACAAATACTGGGAAAAAAGTTGGCTGCATACGGGGAAACCTAATAAGGAAGAATGTCCATACTGAAAGGACGGGAATCCGTACCTTATGTCCAGTGAACGAAGAAGATGAACTGAGGAGAATCCTACTTCGGTATCACTAACGCAACATAAATACATACGTGTATAAGTATCTGATTACTACATACGTAATTGGTTTTATGTCATGTCTTAGCTTATATTATACGTTCATATCATGCTTCACTGTTTTAAGACTTAAACTGCGTTTATCTTATATTCTGTCTATTCTGATTAAGTATTTCTGGTATTTCATGTATTATTACACTTACTGTGTAATAATAAGTAACGTTCCAAAAATAGCAGGTTTCCTAAAAAAGAAAGTTTCCAATAATAGAAAGTTTCCAAAAATAGAAAGTTACCAAAAATAGAAAGTTTCCAAAAATAGAAAGTTTCCAAAAATAAAAAGTTTCCAAAAATAGAAAGTTTCCAAAAATAGAATTACTGCTTAAAATAGATAAGTTTCTAAAAATTGAAAGTTTCCATAAATAGATCAGCTGCCTTAATTAAATAAGTTTCCATAAATAGATTAGCTGCCTGAAATAAATAAGTTTCTAAAAATAGAAAGTTTCCATAAATAGATTAGCTGCTTTAATTAAATAAATTACTAAAAATAGAAAGTTTCCATAAATAGATATAAGCTGGTTAAATAAGCTAAGTGTATAAGCCTAAGTGTTTTTCTGATTATTTTCTAAGTCATAATGATATAATATATAGTTTATTAATTATTTCATGTAATTTAAATAAACTATAGGTTAAAAGTATTTAATTAAAGTATATCATGTTTTAATTAAATAAGGTTAAATACTTAGGTTAAAACATGTATTATTATGTATTAATAATATAACCTAAGTCATGTTAACTAATTAATTATAACCATGGTTTTTAAATAATTAATTAATTATAAGTCTAGAAAATATAACATACTTAGGCTAATAATTTCATGATTCTAATAATTAAATATAACCTAAGTCATGTTTATTAAATTAATCATGTCATACTTATTAATTTAATTTTAACATATGATTATAGAAAAAATAATCTTAACATAAACCGTGAACCGGATCTTGACTAGAAACCATGAACCGGACATGAAATCGACACCATACCCCGAACCACTTCGGGGTTCCCCTTGTTTTGCTGCTACCGTGGGACCCTCACCACCCAACCGGGACCATATGGTCTCGGTGGTGGTTTAATAGCCAAACCGAGACCCCCTTGGGGTTGGGTTTAGGCGTCGGCCAACAAACACCCCTAAAAACATCCCTTTTTGATTTGACCAATGATCATCTTCATGTTTGATCTATGTTTTTATTTAGGTTTTTAAAAACATCATGTTCTTAATTAATTATTAGATCAAATCAAAAAGAAAAGGATAAAAATAATATACCGAATGCGTGGATCTAAACGAGGATGAACAAACACGAACACTTGCACCAAAAACCAAGATCAAAATCAAACAATCACCTCCTTTGGCGTGTTTGTATGTGGCGGCCAAACAAAGAAAAAGAAGGAGGAGGAGAAAATATTTTTAGGTTTTTGGTTAATTCTTCTGTAAACTGAAAGTGAGTAGTAACTTTTCCCTTAACCCTTCTTTAGTGAAATTTGAGATGGGCTTGGCCCATCTCTTCCTTGTTGCCGCGGGTAGGGGCCCCACATGGGGTACCCGTACCGTTTTCCATGTCTCGATGTTTAATTGTTCGTTCATGTTTATTTGTGTTCGCGTTTAATGTGTTCTCGTTTAAATAATTACCGTGACCTAATATATTTATTTACGCTCGTAATAAATATATATACGTAATTAATAATTGTTCGTGATTTAATTACGTTCATGATTTCATGATCGCATGCTCGTGATTAATTATTGTCAAATAATTATTGCGTGCTCGTGCGTAGTAAATACTTATCGTGTTCTAACACGTACGTAATACATAAAATCCTAACACGTAATCGTAATCATGCTATAATAGGAAAGTTTTAATCTAGTACGTACGATCTAATGGGTACTATTCATGGTAAAAGCATGCGGGTTTTACAACTCTTCCCCCTAAAAAGAATAATTCGTCCCCGAATTATAGATAACGTACACTAAAAGAGAAACATACCCGAATCAAACTGAGAGGGTATGTAAGATAAATGAACGTGCGGGTTTCCTGGCAGAAGGAACGCGGAACATGACATGTCTTGAAAGGACATGGAACGTGACGTGACTGAAAGGACATATCTAGTTAATAAGAGAAAAACGGATAAAAGTCCGGATGAACCTGTCCGTTTCCAAGTGGCCTCCCTCTTTGACCGGTTCCTTCAGAAGATCTTGACACAATGATAAGTCTTGGTCCTCCTGACCTTGACTTGAAGTGCAAAGAAGTTCTTGGTTATCAACGTAAGGTAGATCCCATAAACTTGATCGAGGGAATAAGAATTAACGTGTAAGGGCCACTAAAACGTTATCGTGCAAAACACTCTTACTTAACTGATAATTAGCAACGATGCTCGAGACACAAAGAAACGTAGTACGTGAAAAAATTTGAACGTGATACGTTGAGATATGATGAATGTAGTATGAGTAAACATGTCTTGACCATGATACGTGTAACATATCTTGACCATGATATGAGGAACATGGAATGAACATAATATGTGAAACATATCATGAACATATAATATAATGGCGGTAACGCCAAACATTACAAGGTGAGACATAGAACATGACGAGAAACGTCTATCTGGGGATAGGGAGTTATACTAAACTTGGGTCTGGTCTCTCAAGTTCTTGCAAAACTTCCTAGAACGAGAAAAATGAACTTAACATCATAAGCCGAGATGCCATCATGAACGTGAATAGTGTCATGAACACGAGCGCGAAAGCAAGTCGTGAAATTAGAACAAGGACGTGAAGTAAATAAGGAGCACAATTATGAATATTTGTCTGACTCGATAACTGAGGGATTGCCAAGTGATCGGATGAGCCTTGGTTGGAACATGTCCGATTAGTCTGTTGGTTCTGAAATACTTGCGGATGTAAGGGTTCTGCAAACTTGATCAAACTGTTTGTAATAACCCAGATAGCATCATGCTTCTTCTGGGTTCGCGTTAATCTGGTAACAAAAATCCGTGGAGATCTTGTCCCATTTCAATTCACAATTTCAGATGATGAAAACATCCCAGTTTGTTGGTGTCCTATCTTAACCTGTTGGTATGTCAGGTACCTAGATATGAACGTAAATGTATCCTGATCGTAGAACTTGATACATAGGAGTTTGCGAAACTCTGAGTCTCTGAGTTTAGACTTCCCCTAGCGTAGGATTTTCTAGAACACCTAATGTGGTGTAGGGTTCTCTCCTTTACGCATAAGCTTAGTCATGGTAAGATTAACCGTAGAAACCCATGTGATTTAGTGTGTCATTGTAATCAAACAGAATTTAGAATGGAAAATTTCAGGGCGAAATTTCTCTTGTCATAGAATTTACAACATAGTGCAGATATGGTTTTCCTTTTCTTCTCTAGGCTTAGAGGAAATCAGGTTATCCTTAATGAAAACACTGATGAACTTACTATGAGTTCATGGAAACTCATTCTTATAATGTCGTTGGAACATTGATGAGACTAATTCAGAATCATAAATCTAGCATGACCGAGTCGTGTACGAATAGCAGTCATGGACATGTCCTGCTTTTTCACTCGTCACTGTTGGCAGCATGATCATGAGTTTGATCTTTGAAAAGTGATTACCACTATAAGGTCGATTGGACATGTTGCCAATATGTGGAGGAGAATAACGGTCATGAATGGTGAAAATTTAAATCGACGGTAGTCGACACATAATCTCATGGTACCATTCTTCTCCTTTTAATTTCTTCTGGAATGTATAGGAAGATTTTGGAATAATCAACTGGCTATGCGTAAAAGGACTTAAGTAGTCGTGTCTTACTGACAGCTAGAAAATTTTAGCTACCACGGCTAACAACGCACATGCTTGTAAGCATGGATAATTTGTATAGATTTTCCTGATGGAAAATCAAGCTGAATGTATTTAGGAGCCTGAACATTACTATACATAATTATGAATCGTACATGGTGTGCTGTTCATAGTCCATAATTAAGATAAAATTCATCTCGTGTCTGTCCGAGGAAATGCGTTAGCAGCTTGGATCTCATCATTAAGCTGGAGGAAAACCTTCGTATACGTGGGAATACGAAAGGTGTCCTTCATGGTCATGAATATATGAAATATGGTGAAACAAATGAAAGTGACATCGGCAACGTGACAGTTCTCACTGATGTGCCGGTAATGGTATTGAAATTCTTGTGGCCTGATTAATACATGGCACAACAAAATGGATATACCCTTGGAGGGTACCCTGAATTTCTTAGAAATGTTCCATAGTTAGACGTGAGTCATGTGTCTTGACTCTTGTCTTGGAACTATAAGCATGACATATGTCTTGACTGGTGTCTTGACATGTGTCTTCAGAAAGTATACGTGAGACATGTGTCTTGACTGATGTCTTGACATGTGTATCGAGAGTAAAACAATAGAACTACAATATTAGGTTATTATGCCAGAATTGGCGGATCGGTTGGACTACTGATCATTTGTATGTCTGATCACGTCCGCGGCCGGAGCCTCGGTTGTGATTTCTAGGATAGTTGTTGTCATAGTAGTGGTTACTATCGTCCTGTCTGTCAGTTCCATGATGGTCATTCTCATGACCGTGATTCATGTAACTATTCAGCTGAGTGGCCGGCTGGTACCGGTTTGCACTCATATGGCTGAAATGACAGCCGAATGACGTGTGACATGTAACTAAGGATTAGGGACAATGATTGATGGAAATAATCTGATGGTGAAGCATCTTCTCGTCCAATTGCTCTGCTCTGTCGCCTTTGTCTTCGTCTTGTAGGGTCTCCAGGTTGTGAACAGCATCCGCATCTCGTAGCTTCTCCGAACGTCAGCGGCATCAACCTTTAGTAACATCTCCAAGTTATGGGCGGCATCAGCAATGTTGTAGAATATCAGCAATTGAGAATACGCCTGAGATGATTCAGAATCGACTAGCAAACACTCGTGAAGTATTGCAAGTGGAATACACATGGATTAAGGTACATGTAATACACATGAAATACGATACGTGGAGTACACGTGGAATGCACATGAAATGATCGGTATGGGGTCGATCATTTATCATGATTTAAGGAAAGTATATCGGTTGAACGGTTAGGAAAACCATCATGATAACCTGGCAGTATTTGCATAGACATCATTTTAGTTATATCGAGAAACGTTAAAGTGTGGTAACACAAAATTCAACGATGATTTGCCTGACAGCATGATCAATGAAAACCAACCATGACTATCATGAAAGCAGAATTCAATGAAATCCTACTATGTCTTGCATGAAGGCATAATAACAAAAGAGGCGTAAGACGTAATCCACATGAAGACGGAATTATCATGAAGAAACATGAAACGATTTAACATGAAGGAGTGTATAACATAATCAACATGAAACTGAGTTTAACCATGACAGTATAAAAACATACTTGACATAAAAAACATAGTAACTTATGAGGGGACAACAAAAAAATTTTTTATGCCAATAAATCATGAGAAAAATAAATAAATAAATTTTATGCATGAAAAACAATGCATGAATGCGTAATGTAGTTTATAAAAACCTTTATATGTTCGAGGGGACGCCTATGGGTCTGTCCCAAAACAAAAGACATGGCAAGGGGACGCCTATGGGTCGGTCCCAAAGTTAAAAGTTTCGATAAAAGCACATGCGACTAAATAGGGCCAGTCCTGTACCAACCATTACTTAGTCATAATCCCTGCAACAATGATACATGAAACATAAATAAATGAAACTTATCTGTCAAACCTTATCAGAAAAATTTTTATGTGACTACTTATGAACTACTGGGGTTCAGTCCACATAGTCACAGTTCACGAGGAACATTATGCATGAAACAATGACACATAACAAAATATGAATGACGGTTGTCCATCCATATTAGTAAAACAATATCGATGAAAACATCAAGGTCAAAACCTCAAGGTGCTGAAAACATCATGGTTAAAGCAACAATGCGCTGAAAACATCAATACGTAGAATAAAAAACGTTGGCTTAGGAAGCTCCTGGTGACTACCCACTAGTTACAGGTCGAGTTTTAGAGCCTACAGGTCGAAGCCTTGGCTCTGATACCATAATTGTAACACCCCATTTTGATAAATGGAATGTCACGCGTAATTATGGCGTGTCATCAAAGCATACAAGGATAAATATCTGGAACATTACATGACCATAGGGATAACCGGATTCAAACATCGGTTCCCAAACATAAGCCCAAAACATAATAAAGTAAAAGAAATGAATGAAAGACTAAGCAAGCATAAGTATATGAAGGCAAAAAGGAAAATAAGTCTCTAGCAGCTTCCATCCTATGCACGTCCTCAAAATGCTCGAGTCTTTCCTAGGGTACCTGTCGTTTTGGGACATGGAAAGGAAAGTAACGGCTGAGCAAAACGCTTAGTGCACGGATATAGACATAGTATAAATGACTAAAACATAATAGAGACTTAATAGAAGTGGAAATGTATAAGTCCTGGAAAACCTGGAACATGTTCATAAAACTGGTTTTAGAGTTTGAAAAGCCTTATGTTTATCTTATGAAAAGTGTTTAACATATTTTATCATTAGCCAATATAGGTCATGAAATTCCACCGTGCATGAATACTTGGAGGGGTTACCTCATCATGCAAATTAGAGGGGCTGCCTCTAATTTAATATACTGGTTTGGGTAGGAGGGATCAGCTCCTTGTGAAGGATGCAAGGCACACACCACATTCACCATGAAATCCTAACTGAAACATGTAACTAGGATGCACCCATACGCCCCACATGATAAATATAAAATATGGCCAAAAGCTGAAGGGACGCCACGAGCAATCACTCCGCCGTGGTGAAGTCATAACATTGGTTCCTCCAATGTTATGGTTATGGTACCTCCATAACTAGGTGAAACTGGTCATGCATGTATATGGCTTTATGTATTCTAATTAAACATAAGCAATTCAAAAACATATAAACAAATACTAGGTAAACAGTTCGCTGCATACGGGGAAACCTAATAAGGAAGAATGTCCATACTGAAAGGACGAGAATCCGTACCTTATGTCCAGTGAACGAAGAAGATGAACTGAGGAGAATCCTACTTCGGTATCACTAACGCTACATAAATACATACGTGTATAAGTATCTGATTACTACATACGTAACTGGTTTTATGTCATGTCTTAGCTTATTTTATACGTTCATATCATGTTTCACTGTTTTAAGACTTAAACTGTGTTTATCTTATATTCTGTCTATTCTGATTAAATATTTCTGGTATTTCATGTATTATTACACTTACTGTGTAATAATAAGTAACTTTCCAAAAATAGCAGGTTTCCTAAAATAGAAAGTTTCCAAAAATAGAATGTTTCCAAAAATAGAAAGTTACCAAAAATAGAAAGTTTCCAAAAATAGAAAGTTTCCAAAAATAAAAAGTTTCCAAAAATAGAAAGTTTCCAAAAATAGAATTACTGCTTAAAATAGATAAGTTTCTAAAAATTGAAAGTTTCCATAAATAGATCAGCTGCCTTAATTAAATAAGTTTCCATAAATAGATTAGCTGCCTGAAATAAATAAGTTTCTAAAAATAGAAAGTTTCCATAAATAGATTAGCTGCTTTAATTAAATAAATTTCTAAAAATAGAAAGTTTCCGTAAATAGATATAAGCTGGTTAAATAAGCTAAGTGTATAAGCCTAAGTGTTTTTCTGATTATTTTTTAAGTCATAATGATATAATATATAGTTTATTAATTATTTCATGTAATTTAAATAAACTATAGGTTAAAAGTATTTAATTAAAGTATATCATGTTTTAATTAAATAAGGTTAAATACTTAGGTTAAAACATATATTATTATGTATTAATAATATAACCTAAGTCATGTTAACTAATTAATTATAACCATGGTTTTTAAATAATTAATTAATTATAAGTCTAGAAAATATAACATACTTAGGCTAATAATTTCATGATTCTAATAATTAAATATAACCTAAGTCATGTTTATTAAATTAATCATGTCATACTTATTAATTTAATTTTAACATATGATTATAGAAAAAATAATCTTAACATAAACCGTGAACCGGATCTTGACTATAAACCATGAACCGGACATGAAATCGACACCATACCCCGAACCACTTCGGGGATCCCCTTGTTTTGCTGCTGCCGTGGGACCCACACCACCCAACCGGGACCATATGGTCTCGGTGGTGGTTTAATAGCCAAACCGAGACCCCCTTGGGGTTCGGTTTAGGCGTCGGCCAACAAACACCCCTAAAAACATCCCTTTTTGATTTGACCAATGATCATCTTCATGTTTGATCTATGTTTTTATTTAGGTTTTTAAAAACATCATGTTCTTAATTATTTATTAGATCAAATCAAAAAGAAAAGGATAAAAATAATATACCGAATGCGTGGATCTAAACGAGGATGAACAAACACGAACACTTGCACCAAAAACCAAGATCAAAATCAAACAATCACCTCCTTTGGTGTGTTTGTATGTGGCGACCAAACAAAGAAAAAGAAGGAGGAGGAGAAAATATTTTTAGGTTTTTGGTTAATTATTCTGTAAACTGAAAATGAGTAGTAACTTTTCCCTTAACCCTTCTTTAGTGAAATTTGAGATGGGCTTGGCCCATCTCTTCCTTGTTGCCGCGGGTAGGGGCCCTACATGAGGTACCCGTACCGTTTTCCGTGTCTCGATGATTAATTGTTCGTTCATGTTTATTTGTGTTCACGTTTAATGTGTTCTCCTTTAAGTAATTACCGTGACCTAATATATTTATTTACGCTCGTAATAAATATATATACGTAATTAATAATAGTTCGTGTTTTAATTACGTTCATGATTTCATGATCGCATGCTCGTGATTAATTATTGTCAAATAATTATTGCGTGCTCGTGCGTAGTAAATACTTATCGTGTTCTAACACCTGCGTAATACATAAAATCCTAACACGTAATCGTAATCATGCTACAATAGGAAAGTTTTAATCTAGTACGTACGATCTAATGGGTACTATTCATGGTAAAAGCATGCGGGTTTTAAAAAAATCAACAAAAGATGGAACAAGGACAACATGAGATTAAGCAAGAATTGTTAAAAGCGGATGCTAGGCAATCAAAGTTTGAAGACCGAATGACAAAAATGTTTGAAGCAATCATGTGTAAACCCTCTTCCTCGGGTGGTCTTCCTAGTGATACCATTGCAAACCCGAAGGGATAAATGAAGGTTATTACTACACGTAGTGCTAAAACTTTCAAGGAACCAATCTCTCGTCCTAGTACTTCTACGGAGAAGGAAATCGAGAAAGAGCCCGAGGTGATGGTCGAAAAGGAGCATATTACAAGCCCACGAAGTACCGCTCATGCCACACCTACGGTTGAACGAATACGAATCATGGAACCCGAGATTCCAAGGCCGTTGCCTAATGTCCAACCCACACCACCCTTACCTTACCCTTCGAGACGAAACAAAGATAAATTGCAAGAACGTAACAAACAACAAATCGAGCTTTTTATAAAAATATTTCAACAAGTTCATTTTGATGCAATTTTAGCCGACGCGTTGTTATATATGCCTCATTTCGCTTCCACTTTTAAAAGTATGATGAATGATAAGGAAAAGCTTTCAAAGCTTGCTAATTGTTCTTCGGTTTATCTTAACCGCGTACCGGAAAAAGCTGGTGACCCCGAAAAGTTTCTCATTCCTTGTGATATACAATGTAGTAACTGGAACTTTAAAATCAACATTTAAACCGAGTTCTAATACTATTTTTAGTATTCGGATCAATATTTATTACTCGACTTTTATTTGTCATGTTCGTTCAACGAATAATATTGAATTCTCGGCTAACCGACAAAGTTAAGGTTTTAATGTATTGGGTATGTTTCATTTATTAATTATCGAAAAAGTCTATGTTCGTCATCAACCGTAAATATCCTCGTTATGACATAGAAATATTTTCTATTGTCGCCATTTTAATTTATTGTTTTTCGAACAATCTTGGTAAATTACGTTAAACCTTTAGCCGTCGCTCGTTTATACGACGCGTTAATATTTATTAAATTATAAGCCTTCATTTATATATGAAAATATTAATGTTTTCCAAATGTCGACGTTTTTATTTTATATTGAGCGTTTATTTTTCGTGTTTTATGCATATCTTTTAAATCGCGTAACTTTTAAAATATCAGGCTTCGATAATACCCGCTTTTACAAATTGTGGGACAAGAATTAATATAACTATTATCCCACTTTCTTAAGAGACACTTCCAGCCCTATTTAAACCATCAACTACACGTGGCTTACTTACACAATTGCATGTGTAGTCACCTTATCTTACACTAGCAATCTTAACTCTTCATTTTCATTTACTAACAACACCACACATATTTTCGTGCTCCTTTTTATTCCGAGAATCATCATGTTACTCGAGACATGATCATTTGAAATCTTAAATAAATTATTGCTACACTTGAAGACTTATGGTTACTAGTTTTGGTTCTTGATCTTATTTCATCATAAAACACCATCATCATCTACATCAACATCAACCATCATTAACATCATTTTGATAACCCTTGGAGCTGAGTTAAAAGTGGCTATTTCATATGTATAATATCCTTGGATAAAAATTATTTGATTGGTTGAATCATGGGTTTGAGCAAAAGAGTGTTGAAGTTGCCTTGTTGTTATGATGATTTCTCCATCGTTATTGTAAGGATCATCTGATTACTTTTTTTTAGTAATCTTTGATTTGTATATTATTATTTTGAAAATGTATAAATCATTTATCTACTGTTATTGAATATGTAAAAGTTAGTTTAGGGGTCTTGGACATTGTATATGATTTTGAGACATCAAAATGCAAGTTTTAACAAGCCTCGATTACAAGTTAGGTTGTGTAAATTATAGGTCAGTATCAAAACGTGAGTATTTGCCATATTCAGTAGATTTTGAGCCTTGGATAATTATATAGGGTTATAGTCCTTTGTTTTGTGACGATTTGGTCGGGTCGCTCGTCTCGTAACGATACCCGGTGAATTAGATATGGCCAAAATGATAAAAAAAGTGCTAATCTGAATATGTTGTATAAACGGGCAGAAAAAGTATATAAGAACACAAAACCTATTGAAAAGGTAAAACTAAAAGTTGTAGATAAAATCATGAAGAACTATAATCAATTGGATAGTTTACCAGTTCCTTACGGTTTGAAAATGACGTCTAAAACCGTAGAACTGAAGTTGGCTGCGAATGACAGCTCCTACTGTAGGTTGTAATTGGACATTTAGGCTATGTTAAATATAATTTGGGGCCATATGGGCTTAAGATCCGTAGAGTACCTGAGTTTATGATCACTTCGATACAAATAAATTCTTTATATGATTTATGGTTAAGGCATAAGGGCTTAAATATCGAGACATGTCATAAAAATTGTAAGAAATGGACTATATTAAATTAACGTAAAACATGACGGTTTTTATAAAAGCCGAAGTGGTATGACCCACTTGTCGAGAATTGTAGACTCTTTTATGCTGATATTTAGAGAACCCGAGACCCGAACAACGTGAGATATTAAGTCAATAACGTTCGAAGGCGTTTGAGAACCCGAAAAGCGTATAAAGTGGACTTGGGTCACAAAGGCTCAACTTACACATATAATGGCTATTGGGTCATTACTGGACTTAATATTCATAATAAGTTTGGAGTTCAATACTGAGATTGAAATGAATTAAAGTCACATGAAAGTGTAATGGGCCATTAATGGGCCTTAATGAGCTTAATCACCATAGTGGGATAATACATGGTAAGTTGTTATCAAAAGTTTATAAAACTTATGCAATGTCCAAACATACTAAAGTGAACTATTTACAAATATGTATGACTTATGTATAGTCTCGAACCTAAGACGCGTTTCGTCATTATTAGGTCTCGTTCGGTTGTATGTCGACCGTTGGGCATCTCGTTCTCGATCAATGAGCGATTGTTATCTCATGAAGTCGTGTATCGACTATTGGACGTTTGTTCCTTGATATACGTGTTTAGCTATATCAGGTTAGTTCATAGCCTCGCTTTAACTGTTTTATATGTGTTTATAAACCCGCGAGGGGGAATACATGCTCTTGGTATAAAAATATGATGTTTATATATATGGTTTTGAGAGAATACATGTTTATGAATAAACATGTGGTTTGCTATATGCTTTGAACGAATACATGTTGTTGTAAATGAATGTAAGATGGCTGATTATATGCTTTTGAAAGATGAACACAAGCGTTGATTGTATTGATTGTGAACCGCTATTTGCTAAGTGCTGTATTGCCAAAATTTGGAAAGTCCCTATAAACCCATGAACTGTTAACTACCTATGATGGGTAGGCGCTGGTACAGACGGATGGATCCATCAGGGATGGCCCCCACCTAGGCAGGTCGCACCTGTGGGTTGGAGGCTCAGCCAGGTGTGTTGTATTAGAAGTAAGGGGGTATTCGGCAAAATACCTGACTAGGGCATTATTATACTTAAGGCTTCGGTGTCATGGCTTAGTAGAATAGCGTGGACTTTGGGTATTGCATGTGTTGCACTATCGACAGTGGATGAGATTCTTGTGTTCAAAAGCTTTATGGTTAATTTAAAAACCTATGAATTCACTCAACCGTTGTGTTGACATGTTAGCATGTATTCTCAGGTGTGTAGGTTTAAGAGCAACTAGAGCATGGAGCCGCGCAGGATAAAGTAAAGGCAAAACAAACAATTTCCATTCGATACATTGATAAATCTTTATTATTTCTTAAGATTTATATAAATTGGTGGGACCTCTTTTTAGTTAACTCTGATTTAATAAAATTATCGAATGGTTTATTTTATAAAACGTCTCTTTTGAGGTCGTTTTCTATGACTGTGTGTGATGTGCTATGAAGTAACACCCAATGTTGATATTCCGCTGCCTTGTGAATTTGGGGGTGTTACAGATTGGTATCAGAGCACTAGTTATAGCGAACTAGGTCATTTTTTAAACCTAGACTATAACTGCTCTTTTGTAAAATTGTTTGATTGCCTTACAAAGTATCCGCGCGCTCATGGGTCCTAGAAACCAATGCTTGGTTATGATAATGTGATCTTGTGTGTATGTATATGAATGTATATACTATGGTATTTATGGGCATTGCGCATGAAGCAATGGTCCTTGCGTGATTATCGTACATTTTATGATAAGGTTTTATAGAGAGTTTGGCCTCGCCGCCAATCACTTTTCTCGATAATTAATTTTTTATCCGAATACGAGTATGGAACTTGTTTAATATTTTGGGTACATATATATTGTTTCATAATCTATCGCATGTCGACTAATTTAAGCTCGATTTTTGTCATCGCATTGTGATGTGCCATTATAGGACATCTCCTTTTGAAACGTAATTGATAAGCGTATTATTATATTTCTACACTCCTTATGACTTTGAAGAATCATTTCTTCAAGGAGACATCATCTACGTAATATAACGTTTAATTTATTGTGTGATTACGTTTTGTTGGCGAAAAGGAGGATGCCAGTGTTGGACCTAAAATATATATATATACCCAATTAACTATATATAATTTGGGTACAACAAAGATATGCTCATAGTAGTCATTAGTTGAGCAACTTAAAAATTTGTATTTAAATGGAATGGGACATTTAAATATAAAGATTTTAAATAGCCCAACTATGTGTCGTTAAAGGTTTTGGGACATTTGAATAAGAAAGTTTTAAACCACTGGACCTTAGATTGTCGATGATTTCTTTATTCAAATGGTATGGGACGTTTGAATACATAAATCATGGAGTAAGTGTGACATCCTATACTTTTCTTGGCATTTAATTTGGTTATGATATTGTGTTATGTAACGGTATTACCTGAGTAGGATGACTTATAATCATCTTATTGAAATAAATTGGGACGCCTTTTTATTTGAACAAGAAAGTTATATGTTCCCGAACCATAAATTTATAGTTCTTATTTACATAGATTGGGACGCCTTTGTATGTAAACAAGAAATTATAAATAAGTGGGATCAAGAGTACTTGACTTGATTTGTGACTATTTTGTATACGGATGTATTTCTTCAACTCATTTTCCATTGGTACGAATCGTTCGTTTTCGTCGCCATTATGGTCATTATTGATTATCGTCTAAGTATGAGTAACCCGTTAGTCTTCTCTCGAGTTATAATTTGTTTCTATGGACCATTTCGAATGTGTCCTAACTATCACGAGCATTATAAGCTAATCATTAAGAACCATTACATGTTCCGAGAACAGATGACTTGTTTAATCGACACTAGTTATGTACTTGTGGACTGACTGAGGATTAAGTTATCAGCACAACTCATCGTGAATGAAAAGATCTTGAGATTCTTTCCTGTTATTATGGATGGTTCATCGAAAAAAAATTCAAACGTGACAAGAAAATATTTTGGGTATGGATCAGTTTGTGAGAATCCTGTAATATCTTTTGGGTATGGATCCGTTTATGAGCACCCTGCAATGTCATTTGGGTATGGATCCGTGTGTGAGTACCCTAGATATGCATCTATGCAATCAAGATCGTGAACATCCTCTAACTTCCAAACTTTCCTTTTACCGGACTTATTTGGAAATCCTATCAAATATTCTTATTTATCATGGCTTGGCTATTTATCAAGCATGATTTAACTTGATTGAACTTATTTGATTTGGCATGGCTTGGCTATTTGGCAAACATGTGGTAATATGATTATATGTGCCTAATGATGGATTTTGTACTTGATTTGTATCATAGTTCCTCCGATCGAGTAATGTATACTCCGAACGATTTCAGTGTCGATGAATTCGCTTTTGACGAAATAAGTTTGCATGTTCGAGATTAATGTAATTAGGTGATTTTGTATGACTAGTACTAATTACCTCGTATTGATTATTTTGTAACGTTTCAATGGACTTATATGTGATCCATGCGATTTTATTTTACGGCGTAATTGCTTTTATCAGACCCGTGCACGATACGTGTTTTATTTGATCGACGTGATCACCAATTGTTTTGAATTGATTGTCGCATTGGATATTTTACAAATGCGCCCACTTATTTCGACTCATCACTTGTCACTTGGACTTTTTCGAACTTATATCGATTGCTGCAAGTTTAATAAGCTAGTAGTAATGTACCTTGAAGCACTTCCAAAAATGGAGACTTGTTAATTTTTCACTTCCTATGGCTTCTCCTTCGAGTTAGGTATTCATCTCTCCATATAAGGATTAAAGCATCATTCAAACCGTTCATTTTTGCCCTTATGTATAATCGTTGTTTGACTCTTGTTCATTCAACCTTCGTCAGAAAACTCGACAATGACTTTTCTATTCATCACATCTTCCCCATTAAACCAAAGACTATTAAGACAAATTAAGCGCCGGGACGTCGCTTCCTAAAGGGGTAGCTACTGTAGTAACTGGAACTTTAAAATCAACATTTAAACCGAGTTCTAATACTATTTTTAGTATTCGGATCAATATTTATTACTCGACTTTTAATTGTCATGTTCGTTCAACGAATAATATTGAATTCTCGGCTAAGCGACAAAGTTAAGGTTTTAATGTATTGAGTATGTTTCATTTATTAATTATCGAAAAAGTATATGTTCTTCATCAACCGTAAATATCCTCGTTATGACATAGAAATATTTTCTATTGTCGCCATTTTAATTTATTGTTTTTCGAACAATCTTGGTAAATTACGTTAAACCTTTAGCCGTCGATCGTTTATACGACGCCTTAATATTCATTAAATTATAAGCCTTCATTTATATATGAAAATATTAATGTTCTCTAAATGTCGACATTTTTATTTTATATTGAGCGTTTATTTTTCGTGTTTTATGCATATCTTTTAAATCGCGTAACTTTTAAAATATCGGGCTTCGATAATACCCGCTTTTACAAATTGTGGGACAAGAATTAATATAACTATTATCCCACTTTCTTAAGAGACACTTCCAGCCCCATTTAAACCATCAACCACACGTGGCTTACTTACACAATTACATGTGTAGTCACCTTATCTTACACTAGCAATCTTAACTCTTCATTTTCATTTACTAACAACACCACACATATTTTCGTGCTCCTTTTTATTCCGAGAATCATCATGTTACTCAAGACATGATCATTTGAAATCTTAAATAAATTATTGCTACACTTGAAGACTTATGGTTACTAGTTTTGGTTCTTGAACTTATTTCATCATAAAACACCATCATCATCTACATCAACATCAACCATCATTAACATCATTTTGATAACCCTTGGAGCTGAGTTAAAAGTGGCTATTTTATATGTATAATATCCTTGGATAAAAATTATTTGATTGGTTGAATCATGGGTTTGAGCAAAAGAGTGTTGAAGTTGCCTTGTTGTTATGATGATTTCTCCATCCTTATTGTAAGGATCATCTGATTACTTTTTTTAGTAATCTTTGATTTGTATATTATTATTTTGAAGATGTATAAATCATTTATCTACTGTTATTGAATATGTAAAAGTTAGTTTAGGGGTCTTGGACATTGTATATGATTTTGAGATATCAAAATGCAAGTTTTAACAAGCCTCGATTACAAGTTAGGTTGGGTAAATTGTAGGTCAGTATCAAAACGTTAGTATTTTCCATATTCAGTAGATTTTGAGCCTTGGATAATTATATAGGGTTATAGGCCTTTGTTTTGTGGCGATTTGTCCGGGTCGCTCGTCTCGTAACGATACCCGGTGAATTAGATATGGCCAAAATGATAAAAAAGTGCGAATCTGAATATGTTGTATAAACGGGCAGAAAAAGTATATAAGAACACAAAACCTATTGAAAAGGTAAAACTAAAAGTTGTATATAAAATCATGAAGAACTATAATCAATTGGATAGTTTACCAGTTCCTTACGGTTTAAAAATGACGTCTAAAACCGTAGAACTGAAGTTGGCTGCGAATGACAGCTCCTACTGTAGGTTGTAATTGCACATTTGTAATTGGACATTTAGGCTATGTTAAATATAATTTGGGGCCATATGGGCTTAAGATCCGTAGAGTACCTGAGTTTATGATCACTTCGATACAAATAAATTCTTTATATGATTTATGGTTAAGGCATAAGGGCTTAAATATCGAGACATGTCATAAAAATTGTAAGAAATGGACTATATTAAATTAACGTAAAACATGACGGTTTTTATAAAAGACGAAGTGGTATGACCCACGTGTCGAGAATTGTAGACTCTTTTTATGCTGATATTTAGAGAACCCGAGACCCGAACAACGTGAGATATTAAGTCAATAATGTTCGGAGGCGTTTGAGAACCTAAAAAGCGTATAAAGTGGACTTGGGTCACAAAGGCTCAACTTACACTTATAATAGCTATTGGGTCATTACTGGACTTAATATTCATAATAAGTTTGTAGTTCAATACTGAGATTGAAATGAATTAAAGTCATATGAAAGTGTAATGAGCCACTAATGGGCCTTAATGAGCTTAATGACCATAGTGGGATAATACATGGTAAGTTGTTATCAAAAGTTTTATAAAACTTATGCAATGTCCAAACATACTAAAGTGAACTATTTACAAATATGTATGACTTATGTATAGTCTCGAACCTAAGACGCGTTTCGTCATTATTAGGTCTCGTTCGGTTGTATGTCGACCGTTAGGCATCTCGTTCTCGATCGATGAGCGATTGTTATCTCATGAAGTCGTGTATCGACTATTGGAGGTTTGTTCCTTGATATACGTGTTTAGCTATATTAGGTGAGTTCATAGCCTCGCTTTTACTATTTTATATGTGTTTATAAACCCGCGAGGGGGAATACATGCTCTTGGTATAAAAATATGATGTTTATATATATGGTTTTGAGAGAATACATGTTTATGAATAAACATGTGGTTTGCTATATGCTTTGAACGAATACATGTTGTTGTAAATGAATGTAAGATGGCTCATTATATGCTTTTGAAAGATGAACACAAGCGTTGCTTGTATTGATTGTGAACCGCTATTTGCTAAGTGCTGTATTGCCAAAATTTGGAAAGTCCCTATAAACCCATGAACTGTTAACTACCTATGATGGGTAGGCGCTGGTACAGACGGATGGATCCATCGGGGATGGCCCCCACCTGGGCAGGTCGCACCTGTGGGTTGGAGGCTCAGCCAGGTGTGTTGTATTAGAAGTAAGGGGGTATTCGGCAAAATACCTGACTAGGGCATTATTATACTTAAGGCTTCGGTGTCATGGCTTAGTAGAATAGCGTGGACTTTGGGTATTGCAGGTGTTGCACTATCGACAGTGGATGAGATTCTTGTGTTCAAAAGCTTTATGGTTAATTTAAAAACCTATGAATTCACTCAACCGTTGTGTTGACATGTTAGCATGTATTCTCAGGTGTGTATGTTTAAGAGCAGCTGGAGCATGGAGCCGCGCAGGATAAAGTAAAGGCAAAACAAACAATTTCCATTCGATACATTGATAAATCTTTATTATTTCTTAAGATTTATATAAATTGGTGGGACCTCTTTTTAGTTAAATCTGATTTAATAAAATTATCGAATGTTTTATTTTATAAAACGTCTCTTTTGAGGTCGTTTTCTATGACTGTGTGTGATGTGCTATGAAGTAACACCCAATGTTGATATTCCGCTGCCTTGGGAATTTGGGGGTGTTACATACAAGATATGAAAGAATGCCTCGCCTTGGCCGATCTTGGTGCGAGCATTAACTTGATGTCATTTTCCATTTAGAAATCGCTTTCGCTTCCGGCTCTTACTCCTTCGAACATGTATATCGAGATGGCCGATCATTCTACTATTTAAGCATGTGGAGTAGCCGAGGATGTTTTCGTGAAAGTGGGGAAGTTCTACTATCCCGTTGATTTTATAGTGGTTGACATCCCCGCGGATCCTCAAGTTCCTCTAATTTTAGGTCGTCCATTTTTAGACACCTCGAGATCGCTTATCGACGTTCATGCAAGAACTATTAATTTGAAATTCAACGAAGAGGAACTTGTTATAAACGCTACTCAAAACTCGACACCTTCTCATGTTTATGTAATCGCTACCATCAATCACATTGACTTAGTTGATGTGGTTTGCGATGAGTTTTCACAAGAAGTGTTAGGTTTTTCCGATAGCTCGTCAAGTGGCAATCCCACTATTTTGGATCCGATTCTTGCTAATTCTACACCAAATCTCACTCCATTCCAAGGAGGCGATTTTACTTCAAATGAAATCAACAATGAAGATGAGGTTACAATTGGTAATGATACTTCTATTCCACCATTTCTTCCGCCGATGGAAGTTATGAGTGTTGAGCAAAAATCTTCAATCGAGGAACCACCTATCCTTGAATTGAAAGATCTTCCATCTCACCTTGAATACGTATTCTTGGAAGGTGATGACAAGTTTCCAGTTATTATTGCAAAAGGTCTTGCTAATGATGAAAAAACCGCGCTCTTGAAAGTTCTTAAAGCTCATAAAGTGGCAATTGCGTGGAAAATTTCCGACATTAAGGGTATTGACCTAAAATTTTGTACTCACAAGATTTTAATGAAGGAGGACTACAAACCCGCAATTCAAAGTCAAAGAAGGGTAAACCCCAAAATTCACGATGTCATCAAAAAGGAAGATCTAAAACTTCTTGACGCGGGAATGATTTATCCTATCTCCGATAGCTCATGGGTGAGCCCAATCCATTATGTCCCTAAAAAGGGAGGAATGACCGTTGTGCCCAATGAAAACAACGAGTTAATTCCCACTCGTGTTGTGACCGGTTGGAGGGTGTGTATTGACTATCGAAAGTTAAATGACGCCACTCGTAAAGACCACTTTCCTTTGCCCTTCATGGATCAAATGTTGGAGCGACTTGCGGGAAATGAATTCTATTGCTTTTTAGATGGTTTTTCTGGTTACTTTCAAATCCTTATCGTCCCTCGTGATCAAAATAAAACTACGTTCACGTGTCCTTATTGAACGTTTGCTTATTGTAGGATGCCTTTCGGACTTTGTAATGCACCGGGTACGTTTCAATGGTGTATGGTGGCTATTTTTCATGATATGATCGAGAAGTCGATGGAAGTGTTTATGGATGACTTTTCGGTGTTTGGCAATTCGTTCACGTCGTGTTTATCTAATCTCGAGCAAATGTTAAAGCATTGTGAAGAAACCAACCTTGTGCTTAATTGGGAAAAATGTCATTTTATTTGTAATCAAGGAATCGTCTTAGGACATAAGGTCTTGAAGGCGGGGATTGAGGTCAATAAAGCTAAGGAAGACGTCATCGCCAAGTTACCTCATCCCAAAACCGTTAAGGGAGTTAGGAGTTTCCTAGGCCACGCGGGCTTTTATCATCGTTTCATCAAAGACTTTTCGAAAATCTCTCGACCTGTGACACACCTTCTCGAGAAGGATGCTCCTTTTAATTTCAATGAGGATTGTGTTCGAGCTTTCGAAACTTTCCAAAGGTAACTTACCAAAGCTCCCATTCTTTTTTCTCCTAATTGGGAATTACCCTTTGAAATCATGTGCGATGCAAGTGATTATGCTATAGGGGTCGTCTTAGGGCAACATTATGAAAAACATTTCCGTCCTATCCATTATGCTAGTAAGACGATGACCGAGGCTCAATTAAAGTACACCACAACGGAAAAGGAATTCCTTGCCGTGGTTTATGATTTTGAGAAATTCCAACCTTATCTCGTCTTAACTAAAAGCGTCGTGTATACCGACCATTCGGCTATCAAGTATCTCTTAGCTTAGCAAGATGCCAAGCCGAGATTGCTTCGTTGGATGCTCCTCCTCCAAGAATTTGATGTCACCTTGCTTGACATTAAAGGAGCCGAGAATCTAGCGGCCGATCATCTCTCTCGTCTAGAAGATCCTCACAAAGATGTTTCCGAGAACAAGGAAATCACCAAAACATTTCCTCTCGAAACACTCGGTGTAGTGAATTCAAAAGACTCCACCCCCTGGTTTGCTGACATTGCAAATTACCATGCGCGCAATTTCATAATCAAGGGTATGACGACACAACAAAAGAGAAAATTCTTTCGTGACGTCAAGTTCTATTTTTGGAGCGACCCTTATCTCTTTCGGGTTTGTGAAGATCAACTCGTTCGACGTTGTGTTATTTGTACCGAAGCTTCTAACATCCTTAGAGCTTGTCACGAGGGACCCACGGGTGGTCACCACGGTGCTAATCTCACGGCTAAGAAAGTGTTCGATGCCGACTTCTTTTGGCCTACTATCTGTCGTGATGCACACCCACTTGTGAAGTCGTGTGATTCGTGCCAACGTCAAGGAAAATCGTCTCAACGTGATGAAATGCCGCAAAATATAATTCAGGTGTGTGAGATTTTCGACGTTTGGGGCATATGCTTTATGGGGCCGTTCCCATCGTCTCATGGTAACAAGTATATCCTCGTCGCCGTCGACTACCTTTCTAAGTGGGTGGAAGCTAAGGCTTTACCTACTAATGATGCTCGAGTGGTAGTGAAGTTTTTGAAGCAACTATTCTCTCGATTTAGAACCCCTCGCGCTATTATAAGCGATCGTGGAACCCATTTTTGTAATGACCAATTCGAGAAGGTCTTAAAGAAATATGGAGTTACTCATCGTCTTTCTATGGCTTATCAGCCGCAAAGAAGTGGGCAAGTCGAGGTTTCAAGCCGAGCTTTGAAGAGGATTTTAGAGAGGTCGATTGGAGAAAACCGTGCTTCATGGTCCGACAAACTCGATGACGCTTTATGGGCCTTTAGGACCGCTTATAAGACACCTATCGGTTGTACTACTTATACGTTCGTCTATGGGAATAATTGTCATTTGTCCATTGAATTGGAGCATAAGGCACATTGGGCCCTTAATCATGCTAAGTTTGATTTAAAGACCGCGGGAGATCACCGGAAAATACAATTGAATGAATTGGATGAATTAAGAGCCAATGCTTATGAAAATTCATTGATTTTCAAAGAAAAGACTAAAAAGTTTCATGATGCAAAGATTAAAAACCGGGTTTTTAACGTTGGTGATCAAGTGTTACTTTTTAACTCTCGATTAAAGATATTTTCCGGGAAATTGAAATCTCGTTGGTCGGGTCCTTTCACCATTACACAAGTGTTTCCTTATGGGACCATCGAGCTAGCTCAAAATGATGGTCCTTACTTCAAGGTGAATGGACATAGGCTTAAGCACTACTTTGGTGGGGAAGTTCCTTCATTGGATGACCTCGACCAAGTCACCTTCCCTAATGATAATTAGCATTGATGGGATCGAGTCGAGATCAAGACTCGGTAATCAAAAAAGAGGTTCCTCGTGGGGGAGATCCCATGCTTATCCTTTTATGCTTTCTAATAAATAATGAGAGGGGATTTGTGCCCTTCCAACTCGTTGTCTCCTGGTTGTTTGTGATTGTGTTATCTAGATCATCATCGCTACGATTGAAGACTCTCGTGTTCATTTACGTGAGCCTCGATCGTTTGCTTGAAGAAGTTTTTCACAAATCCATGACAAATCCTTTATTGTTCTAACAATTATCTTTTAGCATAATTCATAAACGGCTTTAGATATATTGTTGATCACCCTTTCCATGCTCGATCCTAAGCATTCGACTCTTCATCTCTAGTATGGGGTGCTCCACCTTTAGACTCGAAACATTCAGGACAATGTTTAATCTTAGTATGGGGGGTGAATAGGTACTTGCTTTGCTACACCCTCACGTTTTCCAACTTTCAATGTTTTGTTGCTAATAAGGCTAAAATGGCCAAATTTTAAATTTTTTCTTAGTTTTAATAAATGTATTTAAGACACGAATGTATATTTTTCGGTGGGTAGAATAAGAGCTAATTTTGACTTGATGGGCATTTGGATCCCTTTACATTCCTTAACCCGCTCAATTCAAGTTTTGCTAGACTTTTATATAGGGAACTTTAAAACGCGAAAGTCTTAGCTCATTCGGGAACTATAAAACGCATTCTCTAAACTTGAAAAAGTCCAAGAAAGTGCAAGATCCTATAGGTGGCTTGAAAACCCAAAACTTCGATTTGATATAGTCTTAATGAAATCTAATCCAAATTTGGCTTAATTATGACTTGCATGGCTAAGTATTCACGAGTCTCTTTAACTGGAGGTCTTTAAATAGTGAAGAACGAGAAATGATAGAGTTAGACAAGTGATCATGCTAAATGTAGAACATGAAAATGTTCTTTCAAAAACTCATATTTTTTTAATTGTGGCTTTTTCTCCCATAAGATCAATGCATTAGGAATAAAAATAATTGCAATAAGTAAGGTCGTAAGATTTAAAAGGTTACTTAGCTTCTAGCACAAGATCGTTTAAAAGTTGCTCGGGGTTGAATAGAGTTCATAGCCAAGGCATAACTTATTGAAGCGGGACACGAAGATTGGTGAAGATCCAAAAAGGCCCTAACAAGGCATGAGGAGCTCTATTTTGTTGCTAAAGATCCAAGATGATGTGAAGTATCATTATTCCTAAATCAATATGAAGGATCGATACACACGACGAAAAGCAATTACTCCCCTAAAGATCATGGAGAAAGTCTATCCAAAAAGACCCTTATAAGGTATGAGGATAAATATATCCAAGTCCAAAAAGGAGGCAGATCGTTGTATATCAAATTCCAAAATAAAGATTGAAGAAAAATGATGAAGTCGTGGTCCAAGTATGAAGAATCTCTCAAAAACGTCAAGTAAAGAAATTCCAAAATATGAAGAGAAGACCATAATTTCAAGAACATCTTCCAAATATTTGAAGTATGAAGTACATGCCAAATATCGGTCCGAGAAAGGTCTCAAATCGTGAAACGAGTTATGTCAAGACATGAACTTAAGGAGATACTCGAGAAGCCATTTTAAAAGATTTTGTCCTTCGGCTAACTATCGATTAAATCGTGCTACTTTACTTTCAGACTAATAAATACTCAAATAAGTCAATATGAATCACTTGTGATCCATGACAAATAGTTAAAAAATTCTAGAAACCCATTTCCTTTCATAATAACTAGGATTACGGGGAGAAAAAGTATTACACAATTTGGACGTATGAGTAGTGTTAGCATTGTGACTTGTACCAACAATGATCTCGTTTTTGCACTTAGCATGGAATGTATGACAATCAAGGATGACAAAATTTACTCTATAGGACACTTACTTATTTCTATTCATTGACCCTAAAAGTCACACACGTGATCAAAATCATACATTATGTGTTTACACATCTTCGTAGTATTGTTGCAAGTATTTTACTTTTCAATAAAGGGTAATAAAGTTGAATTTTGGTGATGCTTAGATACTTTATTCTAGCATTGCGTGAGGGCACGGCAATGGCTTAGTATGGGGGAGTGATGAGATGGCATTTATACATGATCTCATCGTTCTTTTCAGGCTTTAAACGCATAAAATATCATAAGTCTACCATATATATGCTTGTGATTGTTTACTTGTGTGTTTTAGGTATTGATATCGTGAAAAAGACAAAAGATTACAAGAAACAAGGAAAAACGAACACGAGAAACGAAGCCGTACAAAGAACCGGGCCCGTTATGGATTTCTCAAAGAAAAACCCTTGAAGATTTGAAGATGTACAAGATTGATCCCTCATTTATGGAGAAATGACACTTAATACCCTTGTATATTCATAATTACAAGTTTGGTCCCTTAAGTTTGTCAAAATTACAAAAAGGTCCTCCAACTTTGAAGATTTGGCAAGTTTAGTCCCTCAACAATTCTAAATTTTCAATAATGGTCCCTCATGAAGTCAAAGATACATTTAAGACCTTCAAAGATCAAGAATGTCCAAGATCAGTCCTCAAACTATGCAAAAGTGGCAAAAATAACCCTTGAAACCTTTGTTGCAAAGTTTGGTGGCCAATGTGTGAAAACCAAAAGTTATTTAACAAAGGAGAATCGTTTTTGGGTTGAATAAACATTGTTTACAACTTTCACCAAAACACAAGGGCCAAAGGTGTGCAAGTTAAACATTCAAACCAAAAATTGCGCCAAACAACTTTACACTGCACAAAAAACAGATCAAAAGTTTTACTATTCACCATCCTACCCAGATTTACCTTCACTTAAACCAAGGAGTAAATCGCAATTACCTACACCTACGTGTGATTCAGCCACACACAAACCCTTCCCACACTTAACATCACAATCCCACTCACCAATGGCCCCCACCATTCAACCCGTTACCCAATCATGTGACACCCTCCTCTCAAAGTAAAGCCACGTGGCCAAATCAACAGCTAATACTCATTACTTGGCCCCAAAGCTAAAATGAACGTCTCTGATTCATTTGGACAACTCAACAATAAAATGCGTCTAGAAGATTTCAAGGGCACTTTAGGGATCTCATAGCCTAGGGTTTTGCTTATTCTTGCCTTGTATTCGTCTATATAAGGAGGCCTCAACATGTGAGAGCCCCTTTGTTCCAGTTTTACTCTTTAAACATTGTAATTCCTTTTTAAAATTTATAAAAGTTGGTATTTTAAGAAAATTGTAATTCCTTTTTATGTTTTTGAAAGTTGGTGTTGTTTAAGGGTAATTTTGAGTTCCATTTGATGTTATAAAGGTGCTTTGATCTTGTGGTTTAAGCACGTTTACGTTTGGTTAGGATTTCAAGTTTTAAAAAACCTTGAAATCAGTCATCTATTTTGGTTATTTTACTTGTACTAACCCTTATCTAAAAGCTATAAGCCCTTGAAAGCTTGTTGACACCAAGCTAGTGAAGGTTTATCAACCTTTGGATGGGTTGTTTGCTGCTTGTGTTAAAGAAATCAAGCCCTTGAGGTTCTGCTTTGAACAATCAACCAAGGCACATCTCATCTCCTTTGTTCAAGAACCTTGGTCACTCTCTAGTTGTTGAGAGTGGTCCAAGGAGCATAGCTGATCCCTCTAGGAAGTTGTGGGGGATAGGTATAACCTCTTTTTAAGTTTCCTCTAAATTTTTTTATTTTTATGTCTGATTTGTACTTTGCCATGTGATTTGTTGCTCTGGTGTTTGTGCTTTGTGTTTTATAGTTGGTATCTGTTAGTTGTCACCTAGGTAAGGTATTTGAACCTTAAAATCAGTAGATTGTTTGATTGAATAAAAAGTTTGTTTTGAAAAAGGACTAAAACAAGACTGTTTGGGATTTTGGGATCATAAGTCTTTGTGGCCTTGTGCCCTTGGTTCTTAGGGTTTGGGGAGTCTAAACAAGTCATATGTAACAGGTTTTGGTCATTGGTTAAGGCTCAAGTAGTTTGGTTAAGGTTTTCAAAGTTTTGGAAAAATCTGATAAAATTTGTTTGAATTTGGTCAAACACATCATATCAAATAAAATCTTTGTTTGTTAGATCTAAGGTCTGAAATCTGGTTTGTGAAGAGTTTAGGTGATAAGCAATTTGTGCATTATTTGTTTGTTGAATTTGGTGGCTTATTGTGGGTGCTAGAGCTTATCAAAGTAGGCTGAAGTGGTCATTTGCATCAACAAAGTGACCACCTCAATTTTGCCATGCATTTTGTTATCTAGTGTATGCCTTGCTTATTTGTTGCTTGGAACTTGTTTTTGTGTTGCTTGTGAGACAATTTGGCTATTTGGTTTGCTTATTTGAGTGCTTATAAGCTAACTGGCTTATTGGCCTAATTTGTCCAAAATCTGTCAAGCATTGGTCAACTGACCACTTGATTCACAAGGATTCTACCTTGAGTTCTTCACAAAAATTGCTTAAAACAAGGTTACTAACAATCCCTGAGCTTTTGGTTAATTTTGGTGAACTTTGACTTTTGGTCAAATAAGCACAATTTGGCTTATTTTTGAGAACTGCTTATTGGTACATGCAACAACTTGGGTTTTGTAATAGGTGTCATTTTTCTCAACTTAATATCAAATCTGGAAAGTTACAAGTCAATTGGTTAAGCTTTTGCTAGAAAACTAGCTTATTTTACTTTTTCAGCCAGCTTATTTGCTCCTACAGCTTATTGTACTTGACATATTGGGGTTTTCTTTGTTGATTCTTCTTAGTTAAGATATTTGTGAGCTTTTGCAACAAACCAGAGCTTTTGAAACGTCCTAGATCTCTAACCCGAGTATTTTGTCCTTTAGTGAAAATTTGTTTTGCTTATTTATGGCTTATTGGGTTTTCTTTTTTAAAATTTCTTTTCATAGATCTCTTAGGCATCTCAAAAGAAAGTTGTGTGTTCAATTGGAGCTTATAGCATTGGCGTATTGCTTAATGGGCTTAATGGCCCAATAAGAATAAGTTGTTGACCTTTTAAGCTGTGATAAGCTCAAAACCAGCTTTTGGGCCTTCAGACTTTTGTGTTTAGAATTAAATTTTGAGTCAGATAAGGCTTTTTCAGGTCATTTGGGCTTAGTTGAAGTTTTTGGGCCAAAAAGCCCATTAGTATGGACTATTTTCATTTTTAGCCCATTTGGGGGCCCATTAGGGGTATTTTGGTAATTTCACTTTCATTTTCTGATTATTTAGGTTAAAATAAACTAGTTTGCAAGTTTTTAGAATTTTTTATAATTTTTGGATCTTCAATATTATTTTATTATTAAATTTCAAATTTCACATTTTTGCACTTCTTATATTTTTCCTAGGTTAATTACATTAAAATAGGATTTTTGCAACTCTTAGATTAATTTTATCATCAATTTTATAATTTCTATAATTATTTTATGTTTTTAATAGATTTTAATCACTTTAAATAGTTTTAATTAGTTTAAAATTCATAAAAATACTTTTTAATCTTATTTAGTTATTTTAGAGGTTTACAAAGTGAAAAATCTTTATTTAGGCTTTTTAATTATTATTGTCATTTTTAGGGCTTTAATTAGCATTTAAAAATTAATATTTAATTAATTAAAAGGTTTGAAAAAGTTTTGATCATTTGTAAACTCTTAGTTCATTTAATTTGATTTTTGGTAATTTTTTGGGAATTTTTGGAATTTATTTTTATTTTAACTCTTTTTACGGTTTTAATTTTAGTCGTCGTAGTAATAATTTTCTCGTCTTCGTCATTCTATTTTCTCATCCCCTTCTTTCAAATATTAATCTCAAACATCATTGCATTTTAGTCACACACATATACCTCCTTGGGAAACGAACTTAATTGGGTCATTAACACTTGATTTTTCTAAGTCATTTGTTTAATACTTACCGCTCATTCTCGCCTTTTTCCTAAAAGGTCGCATTTTACCACAATCATTTTGGCGCCGCTGTCGGGGAGGTGTGTCGTGATTAATTTGTCATTTTGTTTTTAATATTAACCATAAATAGTATTTGTATTAGTAGAACTCTACTAATACGTATTATCGGTTTTTTCGTTTTTCTTGTGAAATTATTATTACTATATTATATTAAGTATCACAACAAAATCAAAATATCTCCAAAAGTGTGTAACCACAACCTTAATTGGGATTTGATCTCCTAATAATGGTATTCGAATCTCAAACAAAAAGAAAAAGGAAAAAAATAGATAAATACTTTCGTGAAGCTCGATTTTGAAAAATACAAACTATAAGGTGGGTATAAGGCAGATATTATAAAATATACCCTAAGGAAAAAGGATCTTAAGTGTTTCGCGCCGCCTCGTTTCCCCGCTTGCTTGTTAGTATTTTGAGATTGAAGGCTAATCAAGGGTTTTGCCCACCAAAGTATTATTACTTATTATATATATTTGCTTGGTTTCTTTGTGATTAAACCCTCTTGAACAATTTGGTTTTCACTAAAGTTCTAAAGTCATTCGAAGGTGTTCACTCCACGTGATCTTTTTCATTCTTTTGAGGCTTCTTTAATCAAGAGTTTGATTCGAGGAGAGATTTGGTAGATTGTTGTCTACGAAGATACACAAAATCCAAAAAAATTAAAAACAATCAAAAACACAAAAAAAATTGAAAAACCACAAAACACCCAAAAAGAATCTTCTTTGCTCACCTCCCATTCTACGTCAAGTTTATGCTAACTCGTAATCAAGCAAAACGAGCTCGTAAACGTCGTCAAAGTCAAGGAAATCAAGAGACTTTGATTGAAGAACAAACTCCAATTTTTGAACCCGTTGTAGAACCATTAGTCGTCATGGCTAATCGTACTATGATGGAGTTGCTTCAAGCACCCACCGAAGGTTTCGGAGAAGCTATTGTGATTCCCGCCATCCTTGCGGAGAATTTTGAGATTAAGACGGGTTTAATTTCGATGTTGCAAGCAAATAAGTTTAGACGTCATGAAAAAGACAACCCACATTATCACATAAGGAATTTTAATCGTCTCACCGCAACAAGCAAGTTTAAGGATGTTCCACACGACGCCATTAAGATGATGTTGTTTCCATACTCGTTAGATGGACCCGCTAAAATTTGGCTCGAGAAAGAACCGCCAAATTCGATTTTGACATGGAATGATCTCGTTTCTATGTTTGTGAACCAATTTTTTCCACCATCTAAAACAACACATTTGAAAAATGAAATTTCAAGGTTTACGAAACGAAGTAATGAAAGTTTTTCAATGGCATAGGAACTATTTAAGGAAATGTTACATGAATGTCGACACAATGATTTTTACGAATTGCATCAAATAGATACTTTTTATAATGGGCTTAATGATCATGAACGAGATTATTGGAATGCCGCCGTGGGTGGTAATTTTTTGTGCAAAACGACCGATGAAGCTTTAAAGATTATCGAGAAAAGATCTAAGGTTTATAACCCTCGTAACACACCGAGTGTTTCCAATATGGGTTGATCATCGTCGTCATCGTCTCGTCACATTAATGCCTTACATGATGAAGCTAATGAGAAAAATCGGTTTTTCGATAGGTTTTCGACTCTTATGACACATTGGAAAGCACAAGATGCTTTGCATTCCGCATCGGTTAAAGCCGTTGAAAAGAGTTGTTTATCTTGTGGTGGAGCTCATGATCTTTCCGAGTGCATTACTGCCGGTGGTAACACTTCGAGTGCTTACGTAGCAACGGGAACTTACAACAAAAACGACCAAGGTTCCCACCCAAATCAAGCTCCACCAAATCAAAATGTTAACAACTATCGAAACAACAATCAAAATGGTGGTTATCAAGGCAATTCACGTAACTATAACAAGGGGGATTATCAAAGTGGGAATGGACAAATTTAATATTAAAACCAAAACCGTGATTTTCAAAACACTACACAAGGTTTTCAAAATGCTCACAATAAAAATCTTAATGGAGAATTTTTGGATTATGCTAAAGCAAATGATGCTAAGTTTGATAACATGCAACGTGAAATGATTAGCTTAAGATCCGAGTTGAAAAATGAGCTTAAAAATGAACTTGCTAATGAACTTAAGACTCATGCTAATAAAATGGAAGGAAACGTTCAACGTCATCAACAAAATCAACAAAAGATGGAACAAGGACAACATGATATTAAACAAGAATTGTTAAAAGCAGATGCTAGGCAATCAAAGTTTGAAGACCGAATCGCAAAAATGTTTGAAGCAATCATGTGTAAACCCTCTTCCTCGGGTGGTCTTCCTAGTGATACCATTGCAAACCCGAAGGGAGAAATGAAGGTTATTACTACACGTAGTGGTAAAACTTTCAAGGAACCAATCTCTCGTCCAAGTACTTCTACGAAGAAGGAAATCGAGAAAGAGCCTGGGGTGATGGTCGAAAAGGAGCATATTACAAGCCCACGAAGTACCGCTCATGCCACACCTACGGTTGAACCAATACCAATCATGGAACCCGAGATTCCAAGGCCGTTGCCTAATGTCCAACCCACACCACCCTTACCTTACCCTTTGAGACGAAACAAAGATAAATTGCAAGAACGTAACAAACAACAAATCGAGCTTTTTATAAAAATGTTTCAACAATTTCATTTTGATATAAGTTTAGCCGACGCGTTGTTATATAAGCCTCGTTTCGCTTCCACTTTTAAAAGTATGATGAATGATAAGGAAAAGCTTTCAAAGCTTGCTAATTGTTCCGCATACCGGAAAAAGCTGGTGACCCCGAAAAGTTTCTCATTCCTTGTGATATACAAGATATGAAAGAATGCCTCGCCTTGTCCGATCTTGGTGCGAGCATTAATTTGATGTCATTTTCCATTTGGAAATCGCTTTCGCTTCTGGCTCTTACTCCTTCGAACATGTCTATTGAGATGGCCGATCATTATACGATTTTAGCATGTGGAGTAGCCGAGGATGTTTTCGTGAAAGTGGGGAAGTTCTACTATCCCGTTGATTTTATAGTAGTTGACATCCCCGCGGATCCTCAAGTTCCTCTAATTTTAGGTCGTCCATTTTAGACACCTCGAGATCGCTTATCGACGTTCATGCAAGAACTATTAATTTGAGATTCAACGAAGAGGAACTTGTTATAAACGCTACTCAAACTCGACACCTTCTCATGTTTATGCAATCGCTACCATCATTCACATTGACTTAGTTGATGTGGTTTGCGATGAGTTTACACAAGAAGTGTTAGGTTTTTCTGATAGCTCGTCAAGTGGCAATCCCACTATTTTGGATCCGATTCTTGCTAATTCTACACCAAATCTCACTCCATTCCAAGGAGGCGATTTTACTTCAAATGAAATCAACAATGAAGATGAGGTGACAATTGGTAATGATACTTCTATTCCACCATTTCTTCCGCCGATGGAAGTTATGAGTGTTGAGCAAAAATCTTCAATCGAGGAACCACCTATCCTTGAATTGAAAGATCTTCCATCTCACCTTGAATACGCATTCTTGGAAGGTGATGACAAGTTGCCAGTTATTATTGCAAAAGGTCATGCTAATGATGAAAAAACCGCGCTCTTGAAAGTTCTTAAAGCTCATAAAGTGGCAATTGCGTGGAAAATTTCCGACATTAAGGGTATTGACCCAAAATTTTGTACTCACAATATTTTAAGGGAGGAGGACTACAAACCCGCAATTCAAAGTCAAAGAAGGGTAAACCCCAAAATTCACGATGTCATCAAAAAGGAAGTTCTTAAATTTCTTGACGCGGGAATGATTTATCCTATCTCCGATAGCTCATGGGTGAGCCCAATCCATTGTGTCCCTAAAAAGGGAGGAATGACCGTTGTGCCCAATGAAAACAACGAGTTAATTCCCACTCGTGTTGTGACCGGTTGGAGGGTGTGTATTGACTACCGAAAGTTAAATGACGCCACTCGTAAAGACCACTTTCCTTTGCCCTTAATGGATCAAATGTTGGAGCGACTCGCGGGAAATGAATTCTATTGCTTTTTAGATGGTTTTTCTGGTTACTTTCAAATCCCTATCGACCCTCGTGATCAAAAGAAAACTATGTTCACGTGTCCTTATGGAACGTTTTCTTATCGTAGGATGCCTTTCGGACTTTGTAATGCACCGGGTACGTTTCAACGGTGTATGATGGCTATTTTTCACGATATGATCGAGAAGTCGATGGAAGTGTTTATGGATGACTTTTCGGTGTTTGGCAATTCTTTCACGTCGTGTTTATCTAATCTCGAGAAAATGTTAAAACGTTGTGAAGAAACCAACCAAGTGATTAATTGGGAAAAATGTCATTTTATGTGTAAACAAGGAATCGTCTTAGGACATAAGGTCTCGAAAGCGGGGATTGAGGTCGATAAAGCTAAGGTAGACGTCATCGCCAAGTTACCTCATCCCAAAACCGTTAAGGGAGTTTGGAGTTTCCTAGGCCACGCGGGCTTTTATCGTCGTTTCATCAACGACTTTTCGAAAATCTCGCGACCTATGACACACCTTCTCGAGAAGGATGCTCCTTTTAATTTCAATGAGGATTGTGTTAGAGCTTTCTAAACTCTCAAAAGGAAACTTACCGAAGCTCCCATTCTTGTTGCTCCTAATAGGGAATTACCCTTTGAAATCATGTGCGATGCAAGTGATTATGCTATAGGGGTCGTCTCAGGACAATGTTATGAAAAACATTTCCGTCCTAACCATTATGCTAGTAAGACGATGACCGAGGCACAATTAAAGTACACCACAATGGAAAAGGAATTCCTTGCCGTGGTTTATTATTTTGAGAAATTCTGACCTTATCTCGTCTTAACTAAAAGCATCGTGTATACCGACCATTCGGCTATCAAGTATCTCTTAGCTAAGCAAGATGCGAAGCCGAGATTGCTTCGTTGGATGCTCCTCCTCCAAGAATTTGATGTCACCGTGCTTGACAAAAAAGGAGCCGAGAATCTAGCGGTCGATCATCTCCCTCGTCTAGAAGATCCTCACAAAGATGTTCTCGAGAACAAGGAAATCACCAAAACATTTCCTCTCGAAACTCTCGGTGTTGTGAATTCTAAAGACACCACCCCCTGGTTTTCTGACATTGCAAATTACCATGCGGGCAATTTCATAATCAAGGGTATGATGACACAACAAAAGAGAAAATTCTTTCGTGACGTCAAGTTCTATTTTGGGACGACCCTTATCTCTTTCGGGTTTGTGCGGATCAACTCGTTCGACGTTGTGTTTTTGGTACCGAAGCTTCTAACATCCTTAGAGCTTGTCACGTGGGACCCACGGGTGGTCACCACGGTGCTAATCTCACGGCTAAGAAAGTGTTCGATGCCGCTTCTTTTGGCCTACTATCTATCGTGATGCACACCCACTTGTGAAGTCGTGTGATTCGTGCCAACGTCAAGGAAAATCGTCTCAACGTGATGAAATGCCGCAAAATATAATTCAAGTGTGTGAGATTTTTGACATTTGGGGCATAGGCTTTATGGGGCCGTTCCCATCGTCTCATGGTAACAAGTATATCGTCGTCGCCGTCGACTACCTTTCTAAGTGGGTGGAAGCTAAGGCTTTACCTACTAATGATGCTCGAGTGGTAGTGAAGTTTTTGAAGCAACTATTCTCTCGATTTGGAACCCCTCGCGCTATTATAAGCGATCATGGAACCCATTTTTGTAATGACCAATTCGAGAAGTTCTTAAAGAAATATGGAGTTACTCATCGTCTTTCTATGGCTTATCACCCGCAAACGAGTGGGCAAGTCGAGGTTTCAAACCGAGCTTTGAAGTGGATTTTTGAGAGGTCGACTGGAGAAAACCGTTCTTCATGGTCCGACAAACTCGATGATGCTTTATGGGCCTTTAGGACCGCTTATAAGACACCTATCGGTTGTACTCCTTATAAGTTAGTCTATGGGAAGAATTGTCATTTGCCCATTGAATTGGATCATAAGGCATATTGGGCCCTTAAGCATGCTAATTTTGATTTAAAGACCGCGGGAGATCACCGGAAAATACAATTGAATGAACTGGATGAATTAAGAGACAATGCTTATGAAAATCCATTGATTTTCAAAGAAAAGACTAAAATGTTTCATGATGCAAAGATTAAAGAACGGGTTTTTAACGTTGGTGATCAAGTGTTACTTTTTAACTCTCGATTAAAGATATTTTCCTAGAAATTAAAATCTGGTTGGTCGGGTCCTTTCACCATTACACAAGTGTTTCCTTATGGGACCATCGAGCTAGCTCAAAATGATAGCCTTACTTCAAGGTGAATGGACATAGGCTTAAGCACTACTTTGGTGGGGAAGTTCCTTCATTGGATGAACTCGACCAAGTCACCTTCCCCAATGATAATTAGCATTGAGGGGATCGAGTCGAGCTCATGACTCGGTAATAAAAAACGAAGTGCCTCGTGGGTGAGATCCCATGCTTATCCTTTTATGCTTTCTAATAAATAATGAGAGGGGATTTGTGCCCTTCCAACTCGTTGTCTCGTGGTTGTTTGTGATTGTGTTATCTAGATCATCATCGCTACGATTGAAGACTCTCGTGTTCGTTTACGTGAGCCTCGATCGTTTGCTTGCATAATTTTTTCACGAATCCATGACAAATCCTTTATTGTTATAACAATTATCTTTTAGCAAAATTCATAAATGGATTTAGATATATTGTTGATCACCCTTTCCATGCTAGATCCTAAGCATTCGACTCTTCGTCTCTAGTATGGGGTGCTCCACCATTAGACTTGAAACGTTGAGGATAATGTTTAATTTTAGTATGGGGGGTGAATAGGAACTTGCTTTGCAACACCCTCACGTTTTCCAACTTTCAATGTTTTGTTGCTAATAAGGCTATAAATGGCCAAATTTTAAATTTTTTCTTAGTTTTAATAAATGTTTTTAAGACACGAATGTATATTTTCCGATGGGTAGAATAAGAGCTAATTTTTGACTTGATGGGCATTTGGATCCCTTTACATTCCTTAACTTGCTCAATTCTAGTTTTGCTAGACTTTTATATAGGGAACTTTAAAACGCGAAAGTCTTAGCTCATTCGGGTTAAGAACAAGAACTTTTCCCAAGCTCCTATAATTGATCCTAGAAAGTCACTTATCAAGGGAACTATAAAACGCATTCTCTAAACTTGAAAAAGTCCAAGAAAGTGCAAGATCCTATAGGTGGCTTGAAAACCCAAAACTTCGATTTGATATAGTCTTAATGAAAGCTAGTCCAAATTTGGCTTAATTTTGATTTGCATGGCTAAGTATTCACGAGTCTCTTTAACTGGAGGTCTTTAAATAGTGAAGAACGAGAAATGATAGAGTTAGACAAGTGATCATGCTAAACGTAGAACATGAAAATGTTCTTTCAAAAACTCATATGTTTTTAATTGTGGCTTTTTCTCCCATAAGATCAATGCATTAGGAATAAAAATAATTGCAATAAGTAAGGTCGTACGATTTAAAAGGTTACTTAGCTTCTAGCACAAGATCGTTTAAAAGTTGCTCGGGGTTGAATAGAGTTCATAGCCAAGGCATAACTTATTGAAGCGGGACACGAAGATTGGTGAAGATCCAAAAAGGCCCTAAAAAGGCATGAGGAGCTCTATTTTGTTGCTAAAGATCCAAGATGATGTGAAGTATCATTATTCCTAAATCAATATGAAGGATCGAGACACACGACGAAAAGCAATTACTCCTCTAAAGATCATGGAGAAAGTCTATCCAAAAAGACCCTTACAAGGTATGAGGATAAATATATCCAAGTCCGAAAAGGAGGCGGATCGTTGTATATCAAAATCCAAAATAAAGATTGAAGAAAAATGATGAAGTCGTGGTCCAAGTATGAAAAATCTCTCAAAAACGTCAAGTGAAGAAATTCCAAAATATGTAGAGAAGACCATAATTTCAAGAACGTCTTCCCAAGATTTGAAGTATGAAGTACATGCCAAATATCGGTCCGAGAAACGTCTCAAATCGTGAAATGAGTTATGTCAAGATATGAACTTAAGGAGATACTCGAGAAGCCGTTTTAAAAGATTTTGTCCTTCGGCTAACTATCGATTAAATCGTGCTACTTTACTTTCAGACTAATAAATACTCAAATAAGTCAATATGAATCACTTATGATCCATGACAAATAGTTAAAAAATTCTAGAAACCCATTTCCTTTCATAATAACTAGGATTGCGGGGAGAAAAAGTATTACACAATTTGGACGTATGAGTAGTGTTAGCATTGTGACTTGTACCAACAATGATCTCGTTTTTGCACTTAGCATGGAATGTATGACAATCAAGGATGACAAAATTTACTCTATATGACATTTACTTGTTTCTATTCATTGACCCTAAAAGTCACACACGTGAGGAAAATCATACATTATGTCTTTACACATCTTCGTAGTATTGTTGCAAGTCTTTTACTTTTCAATAAAGGGTAATAAATTTGAATTTTGGTGATGCTTAGATACTTTATTCTAGCATTGCGTGAGGGCACAACAATGGCTTAGTATGGGGCCGTGATGAAATGGCATTTATACATGATCTCATCGTTCTTTTTAGGCTTTAAATGCATAAAATATCATAAATCTACCATATATATGCTTGTATTTGTTTACTTGTGTGTTTTAGGTATGGATATCGTGAAAAAGACAAAAGATCACAAGAAACAAGGAAAAATGAACACGAGAAACGAAGCCGTACAAATAACCGGGCCCTAGTTATGGATTTCTCAAAGAAAAACCTTGAAGATTTGAAGATGTATAAGATTGATCCCTCATTTATGAAGAAATGACACTTAATACCCTTTTATATTCACAATTACAAGTTTGGTCCCTTAAGTTTGTCAAAATTACAAAAAGGTCCTCCAACATTGAAGATTTGGCAAGTTTAGTCCCTTAACAATTCTAAATTGTCAACAATGGTCCCTCATGAAGTCAAAGATACATTTATGACCTTCAAAGATCAAGAATGTCCAAGATTAGTCCTCAAACTATGCAAAAGTGGCAAAAATAACCCTTGAAACCTTTGTTGCAAAGTTTGGTGGCCAATGTGTGAAAACCAAAAGTTATTTAACAAAGGAGAATCGTTTTTGGGTTGAATAAACATTGTTTACAACTTTCACCAAAACACAAGGACCAAAGGTGTGCAAATTAAACATTCAAACCAAAAATTGCGCCAAACAACTTTACACACCGCAAAAAACGGATCAAAATTTTACTATTCACCATCCCTACCCAGATTTACCTTCACTTAAACCAAGAGGTAAATCCCAAATACCTACACCTACGTGTGATTCAGCCACACACAAACCCTTCCCACACTTAACATCACAATCCCACTCACCAATGGCCCCCCACCATTCAACCCGTTACCCAATCATGTGAAACCCTCCTCTCCAAGTAAAGCAACGTGGCCAAATCAACAGCTAATACGCATTACTTGGCCGCAAAGCTAAAATGAACGTCTCTGATTCATTTGGACAGCTCAACAACAAAATGTGTCTAGAAGATTTCAAGGGCACTTTTGGGATTTCATAGCCTAGGGTTTTGCTTATTCCTTCCTTGTATTCGTCTATATAAGGAGGCCTCAACATGTGAGAGCCCCTTTGTTCCAGTTTTACTCTTTAAACATTGTAATTCCTTTTTAAAATTTATAAAAGTTGGTATTTTAAGAAAATTGTAATTCCTTTTTATGTTTTTGAAAGTTGGTGTTGTTTAAGGGTAATTCTGAGTTCCATTTGATGTTATAAAGGTGCTTTGATCTTGTGGTTTAAGCACGTTTATGTTTGGTAAGGATTTCAAGTTTGAAAAAACCTTGAAATCAGTCATCTGTTTTGGTTATTTTACTTGTACTAACCCTTATCCAAAAGCTATAAGCCCTTGAAAGCTTGTTGACACCAAGCTAGTGAAGGTTTATCAACCTTTGGATAGGTTGTTTGCTGCTTGTGTTGAAGAAATCAAGCCCTTGAGGTTCTGCTTTGAACAATCAACCAAGGCCAAGAACCTTAGTCACTCTCTAGTTGTTGAGAGTGGTCCAAGGAGCATAGTTGATCCCTCTAGGAAGTTGTGGGGGATAGGTATAACCTCTTTTTAAGTTTCCTCTAAATTTTTTTATATTTATGTCTGATTTGTACTTTGCCATGTGATTTGTTGCTCTGGTGTTTGTGCTTTGTGTTTTATAGTTGGTATCTGTTAGTTGTCACCTAGGTAAGGTATTTTAACCTTAAAATCAGTTGGTTGTTTGATTGAATAAAAAGTTTCTTTGAAAAAGGACTAAAACAAGGCTGTTTGGGATTTTGGGATCATTAGTCTTTGTGTCCTTGTGCCCTTGGTTCTTAGGGTTTGGGGAGTCTAAACAAGTCATATGCAACAGGTTTTGGTCATTGGTTAAGGCTCAAGTGGTTTGGTTAAGGTTTTCAAAGTTTTGGAAAAATCTGATAAAATTGGTTTGAATTTGGTCAAACACATCAGATCCAATACAATCTTTGTTTGTTGGATCTAAGGTCTGAAATCTGGTTTGGGAAGAGTTTAGGTGATAAGCAATATGTGCATTATCTGTTTGTTGAATTTGGTAGCTTATTGTGGGTGCTAGAGCTTATCAAAGTTGGCTGAAGTGGTCATTTGCATCAGCAAAGTGACCACCTCAATTTTGCCTTGCATTTCGTTATCTAGTGTATGCCCTGCTTATTTGTTGCTTGGAACTTGTTTTTGTGCTGCTTGTGAAACTATTTGGCTATTTGGTTTGCTTATTTGAGTGCTTATAAGCTAACTGGCTTATTGGCCTAATTTGTCCAAAATCTGTCAAGCATTGGTCAATTGACCACTTGGTTCACAAGGACTCTACCTTGAGTTCTTCACAAAATTGCTTAAAACAAGGTTACAAACAATCCCTGAGATTTTGGTTAATATTGGTGAACTTTGACTTTTGGTCAAATAAGCACAATTTGGCTTATTTTTAAGAACTACTTATTGGTACATGCAACAACTTGGCATTTGTAATAGGTGTCATTTTTCTCAGCTTAATTTCAAATCTGGAAAGTTACAAGTCAATTGGTTAAGCTTTTGCTAGAAAACTAGCTTATTTTGCTTTTTCAGCCAGCTTATTTGCTCCTACAGCTTATTGTATTTGACTTATTGGGGTTTTGTTTGTTGATTCTTCTTAGTTAAGATATTTGTGAGCTTTTGCAACAAACCAGAGCTTCTGAAATGTCCTAGATCTCTAACCCGACTATTTTGTCCTTTATTGAAAATTTGTTTTGCTTATTTCTGGCTTATTGGGTTTGCTTTTTCAAAATTTCTTTTCACAGATCTCTTAGTCATCTCAAAAGAGGGTTGTGTGTTCAATTAGAGCTTATGGCATTTGCTTATTGCTTAATGGGCTTAATGGCCCAATAAGAATAAGTTGTTGACCTTTTAAGCTGTGATAAGCTCAAAACCAGCTTTTGGGCCTTCAGACTTTTGTGTTTAGAATTAAATTTTGACTCAGATAGGGCTTTTTCAGGTCATTTGGGCTTAGTTGAAGTTTTTGGGCCAAAAAGCCCATTAGTTTGGACTGTTTTCATTTTTAGGCTATTTGGGGGCCCATTAGGGGTATTTTGGTAATTTCACTTTCATTTTCTGATTACTTAGGTTAAAATAAACAAGTTTGCAAGTTTTTAGAATTTTTTTTAATTCTTGGATTTTTAATATTATTTTAATATGATTTTATTATTAAATTTCAAATTTCACATTCTTGCACTTTTTATATTTTTCCTAGGTTAATTACATTAAAATAGGATTTTTGCAACTCTTTGATTAATTTTATCATCAATTTTCTAATTTCTAGAATTATTTTAAGTTTTTAATATATTTTAATCATTTTAAATAGTTTTAATTAGTTTAAAAATTCATAAAATAGTTTTTAATCTTATTTAGTCATTTTAGAGGTTTAGAAAGTGAAAAATCTTTATTTAGGCTTTTTAATAATTATTTTGATTTTTATGGCTTTAATTAGCATTCAAAAATTAATATTTAATTAATTAAAAGGTTTGAAAAAGTTTTGATCATTTGTAAACTCTTAGTTCATTTAATTTGATTTTTGGTAATTTTTTGGGAATTTTTGGAATTTATTTTTATTTTAGCTCTTTTTACGGTTTTAATTTTAGTCGTCGTAGTAATAATTTTCACGTCTTCGTCATTCTATTTTCTCATCCCCTTCTTTCAAATATTAATCTCAAACATCATGGCATTTTAGTCACACACATATAACTCCTTGGGAAACGAACTTAATTGGGTCATTAACACTTGATTTTCCTAAGTCATTTGTTTAATACTTACCGCTCATTCACGCCTTTTTCCTAAAAGGTCATATTTTACCACAATCATTGTGCCCAAGTGGGTTAAGCCCATGAGTAAGTCCATTAGTGCTAAGCCAAACTAGTTGGGCTAATAGTCCAATAAGGCTACTTTGGCCCATTATGGTCCATAAGTTATAAAGCTCGGGTTTATTGGTTTTTACTTGTCAAATGTACTTACATATCAGTATATGAGTTATAAAAATGTTACATTAGACGGGTCCGACCGCCTAAGTTTTATTTGGTGAAAACGTTAATCTTTCGGTTTTAGCCGAAAAGACGTAAGACTTATATATAGTTTTATAACATTAGAAAACATTTGAGTTCGTACTTTTATAAAATGACAAGTTTATTTATCATAGTATATAACTCATTTTATATTACTTATTATTAGTGAGTGGGTTTTATGTATTTATTTTATAATAATATTACTTGAGTGCTCATTTTATATTATATAGTGTTATTTACAAATCTGATTATCAAAGTCACTTCCACCATTTTTCCCATATCTTGAGTTCTACAAGGAGATAGAAGCTCAAATTTAGGCAGCACAAACTACATGATATGTGCTACAAATAACTCCTAGCTACTGCTCAATCATCCTCTAAGTATTCCTAATCATTCGTCCAAAACAGACTATATAGATTTGTACTTCAATAGTATTTTGATCATATCTCGCTCATTTTAATGATTTCATTGAGTGGCCAACTCACCACATATGTAAAATTCATATATCTAACTGTAAATTAAATAATCCAAGCAATTTTACCAAGTTATCATGTTGATACTTATTGTTTTATACAGCCTACGAATCTAACCAAGATTATTAACATCTTTACTTGTTGATTTTAGCCTTTTTAACCAAATCTATTAAAACAAAATCCCCACATAATACTTTGATCATCATTCATCATCATATACATATACATTTATAAAGAAAATACATGATTACATTTACAAAAATAACAAGATGATAGGAAGAGTGTGACAATCCGTCAATTTATGGTTATTCTCAAATATTATTTAAAAACATTATTTTAATGTTATATTATGAACTCACTTATTTTTGGGAAGAAATTTGGATTTACGTCTTGAAGTAGCATCGACTACGTCTAAACCGGAGGATTTTACGTTACGTGCTTACGTTTACATACACCGTTTTTGGGTGACAGTCCGACATTTCAGGAAAATAAATTTATTCGTGAATATTATTTTGGAATTTTTAAATTTGTGTTGGTTCATAAACTCACAAATTTACGGGAAGAAATTAGAGCTTACGTGAATAATTTAGCGTTTTTTACGACTAAATCGGAAACCCTAGGTTTACGTATTTACGTTTTTGAACTCCGTTTTTTATGAGACAATTTTTATTACATTCGTTTTGTGCCGTTCATTCATAATTTATAAAAACGTTTTTCGTAAAACGACTCGAGGATACGCAAATCGAGGAAACTAGAATCGTGGAGTACCCGTAAATTAGTGAGATGAGACTAAACAAGTTTTGCCCCACCCCACTATGGGACGTCCAACACACCTCCACCACATCAAAGATGTGGCATGTTTATAAGAACAAACTAGGACACTTGTTTCATTTATTCACCAAAACCATCTAAAGCATAAAACCACTAAACATGAACCATAGACTTCATTTTTACATGCAAACCACCCAAGAATTCTCTCATCTCCCTCCCCTAGCCGTCCAATCCTACACATCAACACCCCATTTTGATCAATTTAAACCACAAAATCTTGTGTTATTCACACATATGATGGAAACCCTTTGAAGATATGAAGATTGGAGGTGATCTTAACCTATGAAAAGTAGTTTTCATGAGATTAAAGGTCTAATTTCATAGATATGTTCATCCATCCAAAGGACCCAAGAAGTTACCTTGCTAAAGTTGAAGATTTGATAACAAGAACCAAGTCTTGTTCATAAAAAACCTCATCTTTTCATCACTTTGGTGGTATAGAGATTGTTCCTTCCTATCTTCTTGTTATTTTGATTATGTAATCTTGTATTTTATTTATTTATTTATATGTATATGATGATGAATGATGATTAGAAATATTATGTGGGGATTTGATGTTGATAAATATGATTAAAATGATTAAAAGTTATATGAAAGAATGATAAAATCTAGCTTAAACAAGTAGGATGTATAAAACAGAATATGACCGTATGATAACTTGTAAAAATGGAATATATTACTTAATATACAGTACGTTATAAGTCTAATACACATGTGATAGTTGGCCATACAATGGAACCCTAAAAATGAGTGAGATATGATCAAAACAAGATTAGAGTGCAAATCTGCATACACTGTTTTGGACGAATTTATTAAAAAACTTTGAGGCTGATTCATCAGTGGCTATAAGGATTTAAATGAAGCACATATCATGTAGTTTCTGTCATAAATATTTGAGGTCCTATCTCCTTATAGAACTCTAGATATGGATATTTTAGTGGACTGAATATTTAGGACATGTTTTATAAAATAAATAGTATATAATATAAGCACTCAAAATTTTGTATTTATAAAATATACATATATAAAACCCACTAGTTTCTAATAATAATTATAAATAAAGATTTATATATATTGATATTAAAATGAGACATTTTATATAGATTACAAGTATAAATATTTTTCCAAGTTATAAAACTATATACCTAAGTTTTACGTCTTTTCGGCTAAAACCGAAAGATTAATGTTTTTGTCAAATAAAACTTGGACGGTCGGACCCGTCTAATGTAAACTTTTATAAACTCACATACTGATGTATAAACTTATATAACAAGTAAAAACCGATAAAACCCGGGCATTATAACATGTAGACATTAACGGGCCAAAGTAGCCTTATTGGACTATAAACCCAACTAGTTTGGTAAAACACTAGTGGACTTACTCATTGGGCTTAACCCACTTGGGCCTAACATATGAGTATGGGCCTGATATTAAAAGTATAATTGGGCTAATATAATATATTGGGCTTGTAATGGGCCCATTGGGCCTCAAAATGTAAATAAATTGAACTAGTATAACTAGTCTAGAAATGTACAAACACATGACATTATAATGTGTATAAAGATATAAACTCCCACATGATCATCATCATACTCATGATATCATCATATATATATATATATATATATATATATATATATATATATATATAGACATTGTTTTTATAAAGTCATTGGACAAGAGTCTAAGACGAGTATTATTTGTCTAGGTTTCCGTGATTGAAGCACGTATCGTACACCCAAATCGTCGATAACCTCCTTTCCTAATCCACGTGAGTTCATAGCCTCGCACTCTTTTAAATGTTTTATGAAATGTTTTATAAACCCGCGAGGGAGATAACATGTTAGTTTTGATAAAATAGGACACTAGTTGTCCCGATTGTTTGTTTATTAATTTGGACCCGAATGATTATATGACCCGATGAATGATTATATGACCCGATTTATGAAATAAAATGGATTATTAAAGTTAGGTTATGTCACTAAAAGTCCCATTAGCATGAATTGTGAACTACCGGGATTTGGTAGACGCTTATGCATATAATAGTACTATTTGGGGACGATCACCCCAGTTCGCGCCTTGACAGTTGATCCCCGTCGTGCCACATTGATTGGTAAGCGAATTTATGTATGAGAAGATTTCCATAGAGTGATTTTTGTGACGACACACTAACTTAGATGGGCAAATTGAGTTTCGGGTTAGGTACCCGTTGTTTGTTGTAGTAAGGTAACAATGTCATGCGGCATATAATAATCCAAATAACGAAATACTGCTATACGCACTGAATTACGATATATTGCCTGACTAGCAATACGGGTTCTTATTATTGATATTATGTTCGTGTATTGGTTTTACATAACCATATTCATATAACGGTTTTTATTTAACTCTGTACAACGTTATAAAACGTATTGTATGATGTATTTACGACAATGGTTCGTATAATGATTTTAAAGGCTAAAGCCTATATTATGATTTTTGATAAGGATTTGTATAAAATGACTTTGGATATTTTATGGCCTATTACAAAGATTTGTACAAAATGATTTTCGGTAATAATTATATACCGATGATATATTAATGGTTTTATTAAACTCTATGAATTCACTCGGCGTTTTGGCTGACCTTTTCTTTTAACATGTTTTATCTCAGGTACTTGAAGGTAATTCTCGGGAAGAAAACAATAATTCATGGCCCGTACTTAAATAATAATTTCCAGTCAAATGCTTTGTAAAACTTGTATGAAATACTGTGACTTGGGACCTATGTAAATTTGACATTTATGAATGGAAATGCTTTATTATTAAACGACGCGGTTTTTAAGCGTTGTCTATGATTTGAGTAATGTGCTATCCCGTAACACCAACGACTCTTCCGCTGTATTGAATTGTGTAAATTTGGGGGTGTTACTGTTTGGTACCAGAGCTCTCGTTATAGAGAACGAAAGATTTTTAAAACCAAGGTTTTGAATAAAACATTTCAAAATCTTTTAACTATAAATATTTTTTTTAAAATGTCTAAAAATCTTTTGACTATAACGGTGCCGAAGAATTCCCGAGTTACCAACAAGGCCAGACTGAGAAGTGTTATTTTAATATATATATAACTTGGATTATATATATATATATATATATATATATATATATATATATATATATATATATATATATATATATATATATATATATATATATATATATAGGTTGTAATTTGATTACATGATTGTTTGATGATTATTTTAATACTTACACGAGGTATTTATACGACGTAGATTGTCACTAGTGTAACACCCCCACAAAATGCTATGCGCAGCGGAACTACAACATTTGGGTGCTACTCAGTTATCATTACACTCAAGATATATCGAACGACTCTAAAGAGACGTCAACTTAAAACTTGAATTAAAAATTGTTAAATGATACATGTCCACAGTTTTTCCAACCCCACTTGGTACAACAGAGTTTAGCGTTTTCGGTCCCCATAAATCTCGACCCAAAAATTTCAGTTTCACAACAACATAACATTAAAGTTAAAAATGTTTAAGTAGGAAAGGGAGGAAAAACAAGCAGACTCCAAGCCATACACACAACATCCATCCCATGCACGCTCCATGCTACACTTCAGCGGTTACCTGAAACACATGCCAAAATTTGGTCAACGAAAACGTTGAGTGGAATTCATAGGTTTTACAATTCATTTTGAACGCATGTGAAATAAAAACCATTCACGATCATCCATAGACTTGTCGATCAAACAATCTATATTCAAGATACTGACAATTGTGTTTAAGCTCATGACACTAAACTGTTAACTCAATCACCCGCGTAATAATTACCGGCGTGATTCAGATGAAACCATGGCCCCTAATAAGGCATCAGTTGCAATTATACCTTATCTCTTATCACAAATTATCCGTCCGCAGGGGGTATCAACGTACTAGCCCTCGTCTCGGATAGGGTAGTCAACCCCATAGTACTATCACTTTGTATAAGCGGCTATTTCCCCCTTCGCAAGGGCAAGACAATAGTTAATAGTTCATGAAATTAGGGTCTTTTGCAACTAGGTACTCAACACAATTTCAAAGGCAACATTCGGGACCAACAATCATTCATGACATACGTTCATTTTAAAAACTAGCATGCATTTCCCTCGCGGGTAAAACAGTTTGAAATAATAATAAGCGAGGCTATAAATTCACACCTTATATATCAAGTAGTCGGTAGTTCGAGAGATGATCACTGACGACGATACGGATGCCCGGGTAAATCAACACCTATCAACCAAATAACGCGTAATGAGTAATCTCATTTTAAAAACCTTATGGTACTGTATAAAATACATAGATACTAGTCACTTAGGACAATTACAACTCACGCCAAAACAAAACAACAAGCATCACTCATTTTACACCATTTGTTCTTATTATTTACGTCATCCATTTTTACTCATTTTCGCCGGTACTTACCGAAAGTACGGGCTGTTTTACTATATTTAACCATTCTTATAAAATTTGACAAAATTCTCAAAAATACTATAAGACCTGTAGATAACACATATTTAATTCCAATAAAAATTTTTACTTCTACGACCCGTTACTCAACGCTTTTCCAAAAACTACATTTTTCGGACTGAAATTGTACTTCGACCAACTTGGACTTCTTTGACCTATTTGAAATGCACCTTTGACCTCTTTGACTCCTAAGTCCACTTATAGACTCAATTACACAGGTTTGTGACCAAAATTTGACCTTTGACCTTTTACCAATTCATACTTGTGGTCCTCGGGATTTGACTAAAATTAAACATAAATTCGGATTATGAAAGTTCTCGTCTCCCGGTACACGATCTTTAAAACCTCATAACTTTTGGCTCGTTTGGAGTCACGAGCTCTACCTTATACCAAATTAAAGATAAGAAGACACTCTATGACTACATTTAGCTATCTAGACCTGTAGGAAAAATTATTTTTACGAAAATGTCTTAAACTTTCTGCCTAAATTTAACCATACCAAAATCACTCCTACACTTGTTTTCCAACCCATTAATCATTACTAGGCTTCATCCTAAGCATTCCCAATCATAACCAAACACTATTTTCAGTTCCTAACCCCTATTGATCATCAACCTCATAAGCTAAAAATCTAAAAACAAACATGCAAACACTTGTATCCATCTAGAACATCAATAAACACAAAACCAAACACAAAACCAATGCTCAAAACATCAATCACCATGGCTTCCCAAACACCCCCTTTAGCCGTGGGGTTTGGGTGACCAAATCACCACAACCAAATCAATTTTGGTGGGTTTGTTTAGTGATTATACCCTCATTTTACATGAATTTAACATGCATTAATCCAATTAACCTCAAAAACGAGTTTGAATGATCTTGAAAATTTTTGGAAAAATTTTGTTAATGCATGTTTGAAATAACCATGGATTAACACTCACCAATGGATTTTAGAAGGTGGTCTAAGGTTAGATTTTGTCAAAACTCAAAAAAAATGGTGGATGATGGTGGTTTGGGTGTTTTGGCCGTCGGCCTAGAGAGAGAGAGAGGGAGTGTTCATCTTTTTTTTTTGTGAAATGTTGTGTGTGTGAGTTGCTTCCCCCTTTTGTGAAATGGGAGGGACTAAAGTGCAATTTCACCTTTCTTTTGGCCTTAAGCAAAAACGACATCAAAACTTTGCGGGATTGACTCACTAGTCATTTTAGAAAATTTTACGGGAGTCGGAAATTATCCCAAACACTCCAAAATACTTTTGGGATACTTTAAATGTACTCGGAAAGTTATAAAACTCACCCGACTCAACTTAACACGAACCGTAAGTAAAATTCTCGAAAAATTACATTATCGATAAATCGTCAATAATTATAGAAATTTGGGCATCCATCGGAATCGTGTTCGTCCTCGTCCTTCTTGAATCGTCAATCGTAAAAATTATAACCTCGAACATCGGCTTTAATCAAAATACATATATATATATATAGAAATTAAAATTTATTAAAAATTTCAAAATTAGCGTAATTTAGGGTAACGTTAATGACCTCGGTTCTAGGGTGTCACATCCACCCCTCCTTAAAGAGAGCGACGTCCCGGCGCTCGCCTCCTCTTATACTCACATTTCGTTCCGCTGGAACAGATGAGGATACCTTTCCTTGAAAAAGTCCTCACGTTCCTAAGTGTATTCCGGTCCACGCTTAGAATTCCATCGAACCTTCACAATGGGAATTCTACTACGCTTCAGCCTCTTGACCTCTCGGTCCATAATTTCCACAGGTTCTTCCACAAAATGCATTTTGTCGTCCTGTCGAATCTCGTCCAAAGGAATCACCAATTCCTTATCCGCCAAACTCTTCTTCAGGTTCGATACGTGAAACGTGTCGTGAATAGCACTAAGCTCACTCGGCAACTCTAACTTGTACGCTACTGGTCCAATTCGTTCAACGATCTTAAATGGTCCAATATACCTCGGACTCAACTTTCCTTTCTTCCCAAAACGAATTACACCCTTCCACGGCGATACCTTGAGCATAACCATATCTCCGACTTCAAACTCCAACGGTTTCCTTCTGTTATCGGCATAACTCTTCTGTCGGCTTCCCGCAGCAAGTAGTCGGTTCTTGATTTGCACAATCTTCTCTGTCGTTTCTAAAACCATTTCGGGTCCAGTCAATTGACTTTCTCCTACTTCACTCCAACACACAGGCGATCTACACTTCCTTCCATACAATGCTTCGAACGGTGCTGCCTTGATACTCGCATGGTAACTATTATTATACGAAAACTCCACTAGAGGCAAGTGGCGTTCCCAACTTCCTCCAAAATCAATCACGCATGCTCGGACCATGTCCTCCATCGTCTGAATAGTTCGTTCACTCTGGCCGTCAGTTTCCGGGTGATAAGCCGTACTTAAATTCAATTCAGTGCCCATCGCACGTTGAAGCGATTTCCAAAATTCCGAAGTAAATCTACTGTCGCGATCCGAAATGATCGATAACGGCACTCCATATCTGCAGACGATCTCCTTCACGTACACACTGACTAGCTTTTCCATGCTGTCCGTCTTCTTCATAGGTAAGAAATGAGCAGATTTCGTTAATCTATCCACTATTACCCATATCATATCACATCCACTAGGAGTTCTAGCTAAACCCGTCACGAAATCCATAGCGATTTTCTCCCATTTCCATTCTGGGATCTCTGGTTGTACCAACAATCCAGACGGTTTCTTATGTTCTGCTTGAACCTTCGCGCAAGTCAAACACTTACTAACGTAACGAGCAATATCCGCCTTCATATTCGGCCACCAATAAACTTTCTTTAGGTCGTGATACATTTTATCCGATCCAGGATGTATCGAATATTTCGACTTATGCGACTCGTTCATAACCAATTCTCGTACTCCAGGCTTTCCTTCCTCAGATGAACACAATGGTAACCAAATCCGATTCTCAAAATATCTCAGTCCGTCTGACCTAATCACGAAAAGAGGTTTCAACATTCTTCCCAAGTTCTCAGCTTCAATATTCCCTTTCATTAGTCCCCTCTCTTGAGCCTTCAGTATAGTTTCGGTTAAGTCAACGCTCTCAATCATCACCAAAGCTCTGACTCTCAAAGGTTTCTCTCGTTCCTTCCTACTTAGTGCATCCGCTACAACATTCGCCTTGCCAGGGTGGTAGCGAATTTCGCAGTCGTAATCACTCAGTAGTTCTACCCATCGTCTCTGTCGCATATTCAACTCCTTTTGATCTAAAATGTGTTGCAAACTCTTGTGGTCAGTGAATACAACACACTTCGTCCCATACAAATAGTGTCTCCACAACTTCAACGCAAAAACTACAGCTCCTAATTCCAAATCGTGCGTCGTGTAGTTCTCCTCATTCTTCCTCAGTTGCCTCGATGCGTAAGCTATCACCTTTTCACGCTGCATCAATACCGCTCCATAACCCTTACGAGATGCATCACAATACACTACAAAGTCTTCGGTTCCTTCAGGCAATGACAATATCGGTGCGGAACATAACTTGTCCTTGAGCGTTTTGAAAGCGAGTTCTTCCTCATTTCCCCATTCATACACCCTATTCTTTTCGGTAAGCTTTGTCAATGGTTTTGCAATCAACGAAAATCGTTCAATGAACCTTCGATAATACCCAGCTAAACCAAGGAATTGTCGAACTTCAGTCGGTGTTGTCGGTGCCGACCATTCCCTGATCGCTTCGACCTTGGCAGGATCCACGCGAACTCCCTTGCTATCAATTACGTGACCTAGGAATTGCACGGATTCTAACCAAAACTCACACTTCGAGAATTTCGCATACAGCTTCTCCTTCTTTAACAACTCCAAAATCTTTCTCAGGTGCTTCTCGTGCTCCTCCTTACTCTTAGAGTAAATAAGTATATCATCGATGAAAACAATAACAAACTTATCTAGATACGGCTTGCACACGCGATTCATAAGGTCCATGAATACAGCAGGCGCGTTCGTCAACCCAAACGGCATCACTCGAAATTCAAAGTGTCCATACCGCGTACGAAAAGCAGTTACAAGAATATCCTCCTCTCTTACACGTAGTTGATGATACCCTGATCTTAAATCGATCTTTGAGTATACACTGGAACCTTGCAATTGATCAAACAAATCGTCAATCCTCGGCAATGGGTACCGATTCTTAACCGTCAGCTTGTTGAGTTCTCTATAGTCAATACACATCCGAAATGAACCATCTTTCTTCTTCACAAACAACACTGGCGCTCCCTATGGTGATGAGCTCGGCCTAATAAATCCCTTGTCCATCAATTCCTTTAGTTGATCCGATAACTCCTTTAACTCGGATGGTGCTAAGCGATAAGGTGCACGCGCAACCGGCGCAGCTCCTGGCACCAAATCAATTCGAAACTCGACCTCACGGGTGGGTGGTAAACCCGGCAACTCGTCTGGAAAAACTTCTGGATATTCGCAGATAACAGGTACCTCTTCAATCCTCGCCTCTAAATCACCATCACTCGAAACTTGTGCCAAAAACACATCGCATCCGCTCTCTACATACTTCATCATTTTCAAACAGGAAATCACTTTCAAACGAGAAGTGCATTCGTCTCCCTTCACAGTCAAGACTTTATTCCTCAACGGAATCTGAACTAATCTCTCGCCACAGACGATTATAGCACTGTGCTCCATTAGCCAATCCATTCCCACAATCACGTCAAACGATCCTAGCTCTATAGGCATCAAGTCGATTTTAAAAGCGTAATTTCCTAACTTCAAGGTACACCCTTTCAGTATAGAATTCGTACTAACAATTTTTCCATCGGCTAACTCAACGTTATAACTAGTCGCTAACAACACCGGTTTTCTATTGATATGACGACTAAATTTAACATCTACAAAACTCTTGTCGGAGCCAGAATCAAACAAAATACTAGCATAACAAGCGTCTAGCAAAAACGTACCGGTAACCACGTTAGGACCCTGTGGTTTATCAGCCGTCCCTACTTGATACACGGCAGTAGCATTGTTACCTCCCTGCTTGTTTCCTGCCTTCGGGCAATTCACTTGCATATGGCCTCTCTCTCCACATCCAAAACATCCCCTCATTCTGATAGCATTCGCCCCAGTGGCTACTCCTCTCGTTCGGCAATCAGACATCCTGTGACCTGCTTTTCCACATTTGCCGCATGCAGGCGGGCAATTCCCTACATGGTACAAGTTGCACCTACCACAGTGGGGATTCACTTTTACTCCTCTGGGGTTTGTCACAGCTCTCATCCCTTCACTCCTTCGTTGGTTAAACTGCTGATTGCGGTTTTGACCATGGTTGTTTCGATTTCCACCTCGGTTTTGGCCCTGGGATTGATTGCTCTGTGCCGCTTCCCATTTCCTCTTATTTCCTTCAGCAATGAAGTTCTTCTTGTCCTGGAACTTGACATCCATCAATGCGTGAGCCATCTGGACCGCTTCATCAAACGACCCAGGTTTAGACGAAGTCGTCTCACCCTTGATATTACTGGATAAACCTTTGATGTACTGTTTCATCTTCTTGGCATCATTGGCAAAAATGTCTGGACACAAAAGGCTTAGTTCATTAAACCTCCTGGTGTAAGCAGCGATATCATTGTTCTTCAAGGTCAGGTGCCTCAACTCATCTTCCAATTGACCCAATTCCTCTTCCGGGCAGAACTTCTTGGTCAAAAGAGCTTTTGTTGCAGTCCATGTTCTTGCATTCGCTACAGCCAATCCAACAGTGGCTACTTGGGTGTTCCACCAACTTAATGCATCGTCAAGAAACGTAGCAGCCGCAAACTTGACCTTGTCCGCTTCTGAACAACCACTATTCTCGAAAGTACTTTCAACCTTTTCCAACCATCTCCTAAGTTCTAGAGCTCCACCAGTTCCACGAAATTGCGTGGGACCGCATTTCATAAAACTAGAATAGGTACACTCTCTCGGGGCTTGCTGTCTCCCCGCGTTTCTACCCTGGTCTGGATTTCTTCCTGCTCGGTCTGCTTCTAGCGCATTTGCTATAGCTTCCTGAATCATTGTGTTCACATGATCGGCGGTTAGCTTTGGAGGCATGGTGTGTTATCGAATATCTCTTTCTGCAAGACAGGGAAAATAGAAAAACAATGTAAGTATACATGTCAAGATTAAGATGGATTTCTCTTTCAAGACATAATATAAATACAACGACACATCACTACAGAGTTACTAATATTCATCAATTCACATCACAAAAGATCAAATTTAAGACATATCACAGATCATGAAAGGTAAACATGGATTGTATTGATAATTAACCAAAATTGTGACAAGTATTGCCACTACAATCATTCACCATAAAACTTAAGTCCTCAAGTTTTTCGTCATAATGCCATCATACAAAAGTCTAAAACAGTTCTATTACAACGATCAAAGATAAAATACAAGACAAGCAACTAGGCATGTGGTGATCCACACGGCCTCTTGGATGGCGGTTCGTCATCATCTTCCTCGGGTTCCTCTTCGCTATCATCCTTGTCCACATCATCCATTTTTCTCTTTCCTTTGTCGTTCGGCCCACATTCAGTCTCCTTTTTCGTCCCTGATGTAGACCCACACTCAATCGCTACCTAATTTCCCACAGTAATACAAGCACCTCTAGTAGGCGGCTGAATCATGAAGTCATTCGCTTCCATTTCCAAATCGTCCACAAATCTCCAATCTGGGGGCAATGAGGCTCTCACTCGATGCTCCCAACTCTGCATCCTTGACAATCTCACTTGATCTTCCCTAACACGGTCAAGACTAGCGCTCAAATTCACGACCATCGATCTTAGGCTGTTGATATCGCTTTTGTTTACATTTCCATCATACTCAATTCTTGCAGTCCTTTCCAACAGTCTTTGGTCTGCCCTTTCATTCTCGTCGAATCTGTCGATCACCCTTGATTCCACTACGTACCGCATGGACATCGATTCATCCAAACCTCTCACAACACGTCGTACGTCATGATAAGCTCTTGGTCCGGGGCAACAAACTCTTGAGATGCCTTGATGAAGAAAATTTGCGCTCACTGCACCTTCGGATCTTCTGGGGATACCTGGTGCACCAACCAGATGGGAAGTACGCATAGGCCTGGGGCAAGTAGTTCTCCTTTGGTCGAGGTCCTGGGCTTGCACATCGTTCGTCTCAGCTTGTCCTTCAGCTGCTGTTCCAACACTTCCCCCTTCGCGACCTACGACGTAATCGTTTCCATTACCATTAGGCGGTACCTCGGCCATTCCTGCAATAACAGCGAATTTCGGAGGGTACATAAGTAATTATACAATATTTATAAATACATGCACGCAAATGCAATGCAAAGGTGGTACATATGCCCAAAATGTAATAATATGATGCTCATGCATGATTAATACAAAAATTACGATGTCGGATATTCCACGTATAATTTCAACGTCTACATATAGTAATTTCCATACTTACGTAATAATTACCCACATATATACTTCAACTCAAAAGTATACGTCAAATGCCATGAATACAAAAATAAATCTTACCGGAGCCATGCAGGATAGTTGTGTGTGCTTGGACCATTTCTTACGACACCAAAAGTTATAGTTTAGGATTTTCAAAAACGACCTAGTTCTCTATAACTCATGGCTCTGATTACCAATCTGTAACACCCCCACAAAATGCTATGCGCAGCGGAACTACAACATTTGGGTGCTACTCAGTTATCATTACACACAAGATATATCGAACGACTCTAAAGAGACGTCAACTTAAAAATTGAATTAAAAATTGTTAAATGATACATGTCCACGGTTTTTCCAACCCCACTTGGTACAACAGAGTTTAGCGTTTTCGGTCCCCATGAATCTCGGCCCAAAAATTTCAGTTTCACAACAACATAACATTAAAGTTAAAAATGTTTAAGTAGGAAAGGGAGGAAAAACAAGCAGACTCCAAGCCATACACACAACATCCATCCCATGCACGCTCCATGCTACACTTCAGCGGTTACCTGAAACACATGCCAAAATTTGGTCAACGAAAACGTTGAGTGGAATTCATAGGTTTTACAATTCATTTTGAACGCATGTGAAATAAAAACCATTCACGATCATCCATAGACTTGTCGATCAAACAATCTATATTCAAGATACTTATAATTGTGTTTAAGCTCATGACACTAAACCGTTAACTCAATCACCCGCGTAATAATTACCGGCGTGATTCAGATGAAACCATGGCCCCTAATAAGGCATCAGTTGCAATTATACCTTATCTCTTATCACAAATTATCCGTCCGCAGGGGGTATCAACGTACTAGCCCTCGTCTCGGATAGGGTAGTCAACCCCATAGTACTATCACTTTGTATAAGCGGCTATTTCCCCCTTCGCAAGGGCAAGACAATAGTTAATAGTTCATGAAATTAGGGTCTTTTGCAACTAGGTACTCAACACAATTTCAAAGGCAACATTCGGGACCAACAATCATTCATGACATACGTTCATTTTAAAAACTAGCATGCATTTCCCTCGCGGGTAAAACAGTTTGAAATAATAATAAGCGAGGCTATAAATTCACACCTTATATATCAAGTAGTCGGTAGTTCGAGAGATGATCACTGACGACGATACGGATGCCCGGGTAAATCAACACCTATCAACCAAATAACGCGTAATGAGTAATCTCATTTTAAAAACCTTATGGTACTGTATAAAATACATAGATACTAGTCACTTAGGACAATTACAACTCACGCCAAAACAAAACAACAAGCATCACTCATTTTACACCATTTGTTCTTATTATTTACGTCATCCATTTTTACTCATTTTCGCCGGTACTTACCGAAAGTACGGGCTGTTTTACTATATTTAACCATTCTTATAAAATTTGACAAAATTCTCAAAAATACTATAAGACCTGTAGATAACACATATTTAATTCCAATAAAAATTTTTACTTCTACGACCCGTTACTCAACGCTTTTCCAAAAACTACATTTTTCGGACTGAAATTGTACTTCGACCAACTTGGACTTCTTTGACCTATTTGAAATGCACCTTTGACCTCTTTGACTCCTAAGTCCACTTATAGACTCAATTACACAGGTTTGTGACCAAAATTTGACCTTTGACCTTTTACCAATTCATACTTGTGGTCCTCGGGATTTGACTAAAACTAAACATAAATTCGGATTATGAAAGTTCTCGTCTCCCGGTACACGATCTTTAAAACCTCATAACTTTTGGCTCGTTTGGAGTCACGAGCTCTACCTTATACCAAATTAAAGCTAAGAAGACACTCTATGACTACATTTAGCTATCTAGACCTGTAGGAAAAATTATTCTTACGAAAATGTCTTAAACTTTCTGCCTAAATTTAACCATACCAAAATCACTCCTACACTTGTTTTCCAACCCATTAATCATTACTAGGCTTCATCCTAAGCATTCCCAATCATAACCAAACACTATTTTCAGTTCCTAACCCCTATTGATCATCAACCTCATAAGCTAAAAATCTAAAAACAAACATGCAAACACTTGTATCCATCTAGAACATCAATAAACACAAAACCAAACACAAAACCAATGCTCAAAACATCAATCACCATGGCTCCCCAAACACCCCCTTTAGCCGTGGGGTTTGGGTGACCAAATCACCACAACCAAATCAATTTTAGTGGGTTTGTTTAGTGATTATACCCTCATTTTACATGAATTTAACATGCATTAATCCAATTAACCTCAAAAACGAGTTTGAATGATCTTGAAAATTTTTGGAAAATTTTTGTTATTGCATGTTTGAAATAACCATGGATTAACACTCACCAATGGATTTTAGAAGGTGGTCTAAGGTTAGATTTTGTCAAAACTCAAAAAAAATGGTGGATGGTGGTGGTTTGGGTGTTTTGGCCGTCGGCCTAGAGAGAGAGAGAGGGAGTGTTCATCTTTTTTTTTGTGAAATGTTGTGTGTGTGAGTTGCTTCCCCCTTTTGTGAAATGGGAGGGACTAAAGTGCAATTTCACCTTTCTTTTGGCCTTAAGCAAAAACGACACCAAAACTTTGCGGGATTGACTCACTAGTCATTTTAGAAAATTTTACGGGAGTCGGAAATTATCCCAAACACTCCAAAATACTTTTGGGATACTTTAAATGTACTCGGAAAGTTATAAAACTCACCCGACTCAACTTAACACGAACCGTAAGTAAAATTCTCGAAAAATTACATTATCGATAAATCGTCAATAATTATAGAAATTTGGGCATCCATCGGAATCGTGTTCGTCCTCGTCCTTCTTGAATCGTCAATCCTAAAAATTATAACCTCGAACATCGGCTTTAATCAAAATACATATATATATATATAGAAATTAAAATTTATTAAAAATTTCAAAAATTAGCGTAATTTAGGGTAACGTTAATGACCTCGGTTCTAGGGTGTCACAACTAGAAACCCTAACTCCCCTACCAAATCAATCAAATCTATTTCTGTAGGAATTCTAGCTATTCCAGATCTAAACCATGTTTTGGATATTTATAATTCCAACAAAATGGTTGATATTCGTAGAAATGTTAATATTAGTTGATTATGATCTTGAAGAAGAATTGGCGAGATTAAAACTGATATCAATGTCATGACGATCTTTCCTTATAGAGTGGAGTTTGACAAAACGTTACCACCTGGAAGGATGTCATCTGATTCGTTGTCACCCAATTCTTAAATTTGAAATCGAAAGGGTGAATGTTGCACTTGAGGCTGTCATTGGAGCCTTTACCCAAAAGCCTCATGCCACTAGTACCTTTCCGAGAAGTCTAATTGAATGTGCGAGTCATTTCATATTAGTGACTCATTTGATAACTATTGTTGTAACAACTATAGGATTGGAATTTAAGTGTTGTTCATATCTAACTTTTATTGCCCTATTAAGATCTAAGAATAAGATTGAAACTATTGGAAAATGAGGTAGGATGTCGCATTGAGTATAAGTTGGTTGAAACTTGAATAAAGTAAAATTTAACTCATAAGGAATATAAGATTGTTAAGAATAAGTCGTTAAGTTCTGTGATTGAATTATAAGGTCTTAAATGACTGTTGATTCGTGTTAAGGGTTGTTCCTAGGCCATTGTCCACTAACGAGGATTTCCAGTGTCCAAGAAAAAATTGAAGAAATCTTCTTCTGAATTGGGACTGATGGATCTTCTGGGACAGGTGGAACACCTAATGACTCTTGTAGATTAGTATTCATTGTGGTATCTTTTAAAAATCCCTAATTTAACTGAGACATTATTTGGTAGGATGAGTTCTTGGAATTGTATGACATAGTGACACGTAATGTGTTACGGTAGAATTTTGACTTGTTTGTGATTAATGAAAAGACTACATTTGATTGATAAATTTTACATGTATTGATGTTATCTATCTTTTCTTGCTTGTTCCTAATGCTCGCACTAGTGATGCAACCATTGAACAAGTACTCATCTCGGTTTGAGTTGCGTTGTGGATTATTCTCTTTGTATTCCTGAGTGCCATCAAGGTCATGAACCTCATGATAAATTGGCTAAGCTCATTTCCTATCATATTGTAGTTAGTTCTTGGTGAACAACTTTTCATCACTCTTTTGCAGATCACTCATTGTTTTTAAGTTAAAACAGTGTCCTATGAGGAAATTGAATTTTCATCACTATAAGGATTACTCAAAGTGAGGTTTATAAATAATTGTTATCGAAGTAAAGCTGTTTATGAAACACCTTGGAAAACTTAATTGTTTTCATAATAAAGAACATCCCTGTAAATTCATTTTGATTCTTATTCCAGAATTAAGCATGAAAATATTTTTATTTTAAACATGATGACAAAGTTTTGACGAACTGAGTATTGCATCGTTATTCTTAAAATTGTATATTGTTGCGCGCCTACATACAATTTGGAAGGGACCATGCAAGGCTGATTAGTAGTCACCATGAAATTATTAATAAACACTAAATTTTCTCTAAAGATTTTGAAAGATAAATTTTATGAGATCTGCAAGAAGTGCAAAATAGGGACATATTGTTAGAGACACCTACATATGTGCCCGTACCATTCATTCTTCTGAATTGAATTTACTCATCTGTGGATATTTTTTTAATTGACAATTGATATTCCCGCCTTGTCCAATTCTCCCGTGGTGAGATTCTTGGGAAAAGTATTTGATTACTGAATGTTGATACCCGACTGGGTGTATCGACGTTCCTATCATTTCTTTTGATTTGATTTCATTTGAATGACCTGGGTAACGATCCGAGGAGCTTTCGAATGCGTACTCAATTCATGAAAACAAGGGATAGAATCATATTCGTTAATGTTTTCGTTTGTATCTGATTTGAAATTCTTTCGTGTAGATTATGCGTTGACCTTACTCTTTTAAGGTTAGTTATGTTTCCTAATATCCTTTAATTTGTGAAAGGATTATGAATTATTATTATTAGTCTTTTGAGAAGTTCACATCTTATCAACGGTGACGAAACTGGAAAGTTGATAATGCTAGTAGAATGGATTAATTGATTATGACATGACGACATTGTCTTAATTGATGGGAACTCGAGTAGAATTCCCCTAAAAGATAAGATGTTGATTATCAAAAGTGATCTAAATAATTCTTGACGGATGACCATATCCTGCATTTAGACTTGAAATTATACCATGAATGGTTATAAACTAATCATAGATATTGTAATCTAGAAATAAATTAAGGTGGATTTATTAAAGATGTCCCTGTTCTTTGAAACTTTAGGAGGTATTTGATGGTGAATTACCTAGACTTTCCCCATTAAGGAAGGTTGAATTTTGTATTGATTATATTCCCGGTGCTGCACTTGTGGCATGTGCACTGTACGTCAGCACCATCTGAATTAAAAGAATTACCGTAAAACTGAGAGAGTTGTCGGAGAAAGCTTTCATTCTACCAAGCTCGTCATCATGAAGAGATATGGTGATATCATTCCTTATATTTATTGATTACCGTGAACTAGGTAAACATGACGATTAAAATCTATATCCACTACCCAAGATAATAGATTTGTTCGATCATTTACAAGGTTCTAGAGTATATTCAAAATATTATCCACGGCATGGTTATCATAAACTTCGCATCTACGAAAAAGATTATCTATTCCAATCACTACATCCAGAACTTGTAATGACCATTATGAGTTTCATGTTATGTCGTTTGGATTGACCAATGCACATGTAGCATCCATAAAATTGGTGAATCACGTGTGTAGGCTGTAATATGATAAATTCATGCTCGTAATCATTAAGGACCATTTGTTTGTTTCTAAGAATAAGGAGTTAATAATTATTTATAGATTGCCCTGAATTGGCCGAATAATGAAAACCTGTACCTTCAATATTTAACATGTGATTTAAGGCTTGATCCTTTACATAAAATGACCGTTTGATTAATGATGGTAAGATATATATATATATATATATATATATATATATATATATATATATATATATATATATATATATATATATATATATTGACTCTTCATAAATTAGAGCCATTTGAGACTTTGGGTTTTACCAAAAAGAAAATGCAAATATGGTTTGACAAATATTTTATCAAAAAAAAAACTTTTGAGGGATTATTCCCTTATACCCATAACATTTAACTAAACTTATCTTTAGGGGTAAATATTTGTGTATACCTCAAGAAAACCTAAGAGGAATTGAGGAAACCATTTAAACCATGACTAGGAATTTGAAACGACAATTTTGCTTTTCAATTAAGAAAATATCGACCAAAGTATAACCAAAGATTTTTCTAACATTTACGAATCTTACTAATTATTTTCGATAAATCAACAAAAATCGTGATAATTAAACTCAAATTCATTTTGAACATTTTTATATAATTGGTCGAACTAAGAAATTTAAAATTTTTACGTTTAAGTTTCATAAAAAGTAAATATTTAACATATAATTACTTGTAATAATTATCGACTCTTTAGACGTCGGATTGAGCAAAACTGATAAAAATGATAGTTGAGACGAAACTAAAAATTAGAAGATATGAAGAAAGAATTTCTGAGTGAATTGTGGTCATGATAATTATTTCATCAAGGAAGGTGAATGTAGATACTGACACATTATGAAGAAAGGATAAAGAATTAATTAGGATGTGTTCCTTAGTAATGAGCGTGCAAAATAATTTGCCGAACAATTGAAAAATAGCCGATGCTTGTAAAAAGGATAATATAGATAATAAAAGGGGTTTGCGGCTAATGTGAACCATTAGAATTGAGAAGCCGATGGCGTTAAATGTTTTAAAGGCCACTTGTGGTTGCCTAAATACGGAGATTTAGAGATTTAGTCATGTTGGAATCTCATAAGATTAAGTATTCTATTCATGCCATTTCTGATTTAGTGTATATTTATCTGAAGAAGTTGTACTGGTGGCAAATTATGAAGGCAGACATCGCTTCATACATTAGTAAACGTCTAACTATTGCAAAGGTCATCATCTGAATTTGATTCGATTTGGGTCATCGTCGACAGACTGACCAAATCTGCTAATATCATTCCCGTTAATGATAGATTCTCGATGAAGAAATTGACTCTTTATATTTAAAGGAGTTGTGTAAACATAGTGTGCATGTATCGATCTTCTCTATCAAGATCCTCGCCTCACATCGAATTTCTAGAGATTTGCTTAGAAGTTATTGAGAACGAACCTTGATGAGAGTACTGTTTGCCACCCCAATCGAAGGGACGAGGTAAAGTAACGATACAAAATACTAGAAGTATTGTTTTATGTTTGAATGATTGACCTTTGTTAATGAACCGTATAATTGTTTTCCTTTGGAGAGATTATCATTGATAATTATCGTATTAGGATCGAGATCTAATCTTGTGTAGATCTAAATATTAGAGCATCTATAAGCAGGAGTTGGGATGAAGACACCCGACTTACACCCATTGTGAATTGGACATGTCTTTTAGGTTTAAGGTTTCCTATGATGACAAACCTAACCTTACAAAATACCCAACCCGCGAAACCTGAAATGATTGTTGAAATTAGGATCTGAGTATTGACTGCCAGTAGTGGGCAGGAGGTTATGTGAATATGAAATGTAGATCTTGAATTGCAGGATGGGTAGCGAAGTTATGCCAAAATTTTTCACCATGGAAAAATGAATTGATGATCTGAAAGATAATAGGAAATAAGTCCCCGTTGTATGGGACCATTGAGATAATGTAAAAGTTGGTTTGAAAGGCATATAAGCTGGATCTGCCCTAGGACTTCAAGGGCTGCATGAATTATGTTTCGCATATCGAACTTGCTAAAACATCTATCAAGTGAAAATCTGACTATTCCTTAATGAAGTTTGGATCGGCGAAAAGTTGCATTCATCAAAAACCCGTGAACATCATGGATAGAGAAAGTAAGTCAACATTAAGCCTGATCGTATTCCCGTAGTTATGTATGATGAAACTCGCGTATTGTAATGGATTACACTTGTGAGAAAAGATCGGATGTGGAGGAAATACCAACATGGCTTTAACTCTATAAGAAGCGAGTAGTAAGATAAATTGATCTTTGAGGACAAAGATCTTGTTTAGGGGTAAATGCTGTGACAATCCGTTAATTTATGATTGATATTTTATTCTCAAATGTTATTTAAAAACATTATTTTAATGTTATATTATGAACTCACTTATTTTTGGTAAGAAATTTGGATTTACGTCTTGAAGTAGCATCGACTACGTCTAAACCGAAGGATTTTACGTTACGTGCTTACGTTTACATACACCGTTTTTGGGTGACAGTCTGACATTTCAGAAAAATAAATTTATTCGTGAATATTATTTTGGATTTTTTAAATTTGTGTTGGTTCATAAACTCACAAATTTACAAGAAGAAATTAGAGCTTACGTGAATAATTTAGCGTCTTTTACGACTAAACCGAAAACCATAGGTTTACGTATTTACGTTTTTGAACTCCGTTTTTGATGAGACAATTTTTATTAGATTCGTTTTGTGCCGTTGATTCATACTTTATAAAAACATTTTTCGTAAAACGACCCGAGGGCACGCAAATCGAGGAAACTAGAATCAAGGAGTACCCGTAAATTAGTGGGATGAGACAAAACAAGTTTTGCCCCACCCCACTATGGGACGGCCAACACACCTCCACCACATCAAAGATGTGGCAATTTTATAAGTACAAACTAGGACACTTGTTTCATTTATTCACCAAAACCATCTAAAGCATAAAACCACTAAACATGAACCATAGACTTTATTTTTACATGCAAACCACTCAAGAATTCTCTCATCTCCCTCCCCTAGCTGTCCCATACTACACATAAACACCCCTATTTTGATCAATTTAAACCACAAAATTTTGTGTTATTCAAACATATAATGGAAACCCTTTGAAGATATGAAGATTGGAGGTGATATTAACCTATGAAAGGTAGTTTTCATGAAGTTAAAGGGCTGATTTCATGGAGATGTTCATCCATCCAAAGGACCCAAGAAGTGTCCTTGCTAAAGTTGAAGATTTGATAACAAGAACCAAGTCTTGTTCATCAAAAACCTCATCTTTTCATCACTTTGGTGGTATAGAGATTGTTCCTTCCTATCTTCTTGTTATTTTGATTATGTAATCTTGTATTTTATTTATTTATTTATATGTATATGATGATGAATGATGATTAGAAATATTATGTGGGGATTTGGTGTTGATAAATATGATTAAAATGATTAAAAGTTATATGAAAGAATGATAAAATCTAGCTTAAACAAGTAGGATGTATAAAACAGAATGACCGTATGATAACTTGTAAAAATGGAATAGATTACTTAATATATAGTACGTTATAAGTCTAATAAACATGTGAGAGTTGGCCATACAATGGAACCCTAAAAATGAGTGAGATATGATCAAAACAAGATTAGAGTGCAAATCTGCATACACTGTTTTGGACGAATTTATTAAAAAACTTAGAGGCTGATTCATCAGTGGCTATAAGGATTTAAATGAAGCACATATCATGTAGTTTCTGTCATAAAATTTTGAGGTCCTATCTCCTTATAGAACTCTAGATATGGATATTTTAGTGGACTGAATATTTAGGACATGTTTTATAAAATAAATAGTATATAATATAAGCACTCAAAATTTTGTATTTATAAAATATACATATATAAAACTCACTAGTTTCTAATAATAATTATAAATAAAGATTTATATATATTGATATTAAAATGAGAAATTTTATATAGATTACAAGTATAAATGGTTTTCCAAGTTATAAAACTATATACCTAAGTTTTACGTCTTTTTGGCTAAAACTGAAAGATTAACGTTTTTGTCAAATAAAACATAGACGGTCGGACCCGTCTAATGTAAACTTTTATAAACTCACATACTGATTTATAAACTTATATAACAAGTAAAAACCGATAAAACCCAGGCATTATAACATGTAGACATTAACGGGCCAAAGTAGCCTTATTGGACTATAAACCCAACTAGTTTGGTAAAACACTAGTGGAATTACTCATTGGGCTTAACCCACTTGGGCCTAACATATGAGTATGGGCCTGATATTAAAAGTATAATTGGGCTAATATAATATATTGGGCTTGTAATGGGCCCATTGGGCCTCAAAATGTAAATAAATTGAACTAGTATAACTAGTCTAGAAATATACCAACACATGACATTATAATGTGTATAAAGATATAAACTCCCACATGATCATCAACATACTCATGATGTGACAATCCGTCAATTTATGATTGATATTTTATTCTCAATATTTAATTGAAAATATTATTTTAATGTTATTATATGAACTCACTTATTTTTGGGAAGTAATTTGGATTTACGTCTTGAAGTAGCGTCGACTACGTCTAAACCGGAGGATTCAACGTTACGTGCTTACGTTTACATACACCGTCTTTCGTGACAGTCCGACATTTCAGAAAATAAATTTATCCGTGAATATTATTTTGGAGTTTAAAATTTGTGTTGGTTCATAAACTCACAAATTTACGAGAAGAGATTAGGACTTATGATATTATTTTAACGTCCTTTACGACTAAACCGGAAACCCTAGGATTACGTATTTACGTTTTCGAACTCCGTTTTTGATGAGAAAATTTTTATTTGATTCGTTTTGTGCCGTTGATTCATAATTTATAAAAACGTTTTTCGTAAAACGACCCGAGGGCACGCAAATCGAGGAAACTGGAATCGAGGAGTACCCGTAAATAAATGGGGATGAGACAAGTGGGACACTTGTCCCACCCCCACTCAAAACCGGCAATACTAAGCTACTAACACCTTAGGTGTCAATAACTTAACAAACTAAGTCACACTTGTCCTTGTAAGCTTACAATGTAAGCCACTTTCCATCAATACTAGCTAAACCACTAGCCAAAACCACACACTCATTTTCCACTCATGCAAACACTCTCATCTCTCTCTCTAACCTCAAATGTGCCGTCCCATTTACACCTCCAAACCACCATCACTTGATCAATTTTAAACACAAACATATGTTATAACTTACATATGTTAATCTCCATTCAAAAAGAGAAAGATTGGTGCAAGTTTTAACATCCAAGGAGGAGTTTCCATGGAGTATTAGGGCTGATTTTCCACAAGGAGTTTATGAAGATTGGTGGTCTTGAAGATGGTCTTGGTTATCCACAAGTTTCTCCATCAAAATCCATGCTTTGATCAACCTACATCATCATGGTGGTATAAAGATTGTTCTCCCCATCTTCTTGTTATTTTGATTATGTAATCATGTATTTTATTTCCTATTGTATATGTATATGATGATTATATGATGATAAAAATATTGTGTGGGGATTTGGTGTTGATAAACATGCTTAAAAAGATGGACAAACTACATGTAAAATGGGTAAATCTTGTTTAAATGATAGGCTGTATAAAAACAGTAACTAACCACATGTTAGACTGATAAAATGATGAAGTAAAATCAATATACAGTAAGCTATGGGTCTTGTACACATGTGAGAGTTGGCCATGCAATGGAATCATTGCAATGAGTGAGATATGATCAAAACAAGTTTAAAGTACAAATCTAAGTTCACTGTTTTGGACGATTTTAGAAAATACTTAGAGGATGATTAAACAGTAGCTATAGAAGAGTTAAATGGATCACATATCATGTAGTTTATGTCATAAAAATTTGAGCTTCTATCTCCATATAGAACTCTAGATATGGCAGTTTTGGTGAAGATGAAAAAAAAATCAGATTTTTGAAATTAAAGTATAATAATATTATATAAGCACTCAAATAAAAATAGTATAAAATGTAAATTAAAACCCACTAACTTATATAATACATTTATATAAATATTTACAAGGGTAAATAAGTGGACATTTTATAAAAATAGTAACTTGTTAAGTTTTATAAGTTATAAAACTATAAACATGATTTTTACGACTTTTTCGGCTATTACCGCAAAATTAACGTTTTTCGCCAATTAAAACTTAGAAGATCAAACCCGTCTAATGTAAAGTTTTTAAAAGTCATATACTGATATATAAGTAACTAATACAAGTAAAAACCGATAAAACCCGAACTATAGGACATACGGACATTAACGAGCTAACTAAGCATATTGGACAAATAATTGGACTAAATAAGATAAACACTTATAAAAAGAACTTATTGGGCTTAACCCATTTGGGCCCAACATGGAAAGTATAGATACTGATAATATAAGTATAAAATGGATTAAAACAAGTTAAAGAACTTATAATAAGTTTATTGGACCTAAGACACGTAAATAGGTAAAACTAGTAAACTAGTAGGAGGTTACCAAAACATAAACACTAAAATGAGTAAACGAGAATATGTAAACCCACTTGATCATCATATATATATAATCATCATATTTATACATGATTGTTATTTTTATGAAGTCATTGGACATGAGTCTAAGACGAGTATTATCTGTTTAGGTTTCCGTGATTGAAGCACGTATCGTACGTCCGAGTTGTCGATAACCCGCTTTCCCACATCAACGTGAGTTCATAGCCTCGCACTCTTTTAAATGTTTTATAATTGTTTTATAAACCCGCGAGGGAGATAACATGTTAGTTTTTATAAAATAGGACACCATTTGTCCCGATTGTTTGTTTATTGATTTGGACCCGAATGATTGTATGACCCGATCGTATGGCCCGATAAATGATTAAAGGACCCGATAGATGAAATAAAATGGATTATTAAAGTTAGGTTATGTCACTAAAAGTCCCATTAGCATGAATTATGAACTGCCGGGATTTGGTAGACGCTTGTGCATATAATAGTACTATTTGGGGACGATCACCCCAGTTCGCGCCTTGACGGTTGATCCCCGTCGCGCCACATTGATTGGTAAGCGAATTTATGTATGAGAAGATTTCTATAGCGTGACCTTTGTGACGACACGCTAATTTAGATGGGCAAATGAGTATCGGGTTAGCTACCCGTTGTTTGTTTTAGTAAGGTAACAATGTCATGCGGCTTAATAATCCAGTTATCAAAATACTACCAGACGCACCGAATTACGATGTATTGCCTGACTAGCAATATAGGGTCATACTATTGATATTATGTTCGTGTTTTGGTTTTCATAACCATATTCATATAACGGTTTTTATTTTCATACAACGTCATAAGACGTATTGTGTGATGTTTTTACGACAATGGCTCGTATAATGATTTTTAAGGCAAACGCCTATATTATGATTTTGATGAAGATTTGTATAAAATGACTTTGGCTATTTTATGGCCTATTAAAATGATTTGTACAAAAATGATTTTCAGTAATAATTTTATACTGATATTATATTGATGGATTTTATTAAACTCTATGAATTCACTCGGCGTTATCGCTGACCTTTTCTTTTAACATGTTTTATCTCAGGTACTTGAAGGTAATTCTCGAGAAGACAACAAGAATTCATGGCCCGCACCTAAACAATATTTTCCATTCAAATTCTTTGTAAAACTAGTATGAAATAATATGACTTGGGACCTATGTGACTTTGATATTTATGAATGGAAATGCTTTTATTATTAAACGACGCGACTTTTATGCGTTGTCTATGATGTGAGTAATGTGCTATCCCGTAACACCAACGAGTCTTCGGCTATATTGAGTTGTATAAATTTGGGGGTGTTACACATGATATCATCATATATATACATAGACATTGTTTCTATAAAGTCATTGGACAAGAGTCTTAGACGAGTATTATTTGTCTAGGTTTCCGTGATTGAAGCACGTACCGTACACCCAAATCTTCGATAACCGCCTTTCCCAATCCACGTGAGTTGATAGCCTCACACTCTTTTAAATGTTTTATGAAATGTTTTATAAACCCGTGAGGGAGATAACATGTTAGTTTTGATAAAATAGGACACCAGTTGTCCCGATTGTTTGTTTATTGATTTGAACCGAATGATTGTATGACCCGATGAATGATTATATGACCCGATGTATGAAATAAAATGGAGTATTAAAGTTAGGTTATGTCACTAAAAGTCCCATTAGCATGAATTGTGAACTACCGGGATTCGGCAAACGCTTGTAAAACCCGTAAAAATAAGGTCATATTTTAATTCTACTTTCAATTATTTTGAAGTATTTTATAACTTTAAATATTATTATGTTTAACGGTTTAAGTTGAAACTGATATTAAATATTGTATTTTAATATTTTGACGAGCAACGAGGACTACTAGTGATCGCGATACCGACGGATGCCAAAAATTTTATATCGTATAATATTTTGAAACTTATTTTTGTGTTGGTTGATGAACTCACAATTTACGGATTTAAATTTGGGCTTACGTGCATAATTTAGCGTCCTTTACGACTAAACCGGAAACCTTAGGATTACGTATTTACGTTTTTGAACTCCGTTTTTGATAAGACAACTTTTATTGGATTCGTTTTGTGACGTTGATTCATAATTTATAAAAACGTTTTTCGTGAAACGATCCGAGGGCACGCAAATCGAGAAAACTAGAATCGAGGGATACCCGTAAATTAGTGAGGTGGGACAAAATACATTATCCCACCCCACTAGCTAGCATGGGATGGCACAACATGACACCACAACCATATGTGGCATCATGTTAGCTACAAACTTACAAGTGTAAGTAAGCTTACAACTTTCCACTTCCTAACAAAAACCATTAACCACTTCTCATTTCCATCTTTCCATACATGCAAACTACTTCAAATCCTCTCAAAACCACCACCCCTTTCCATCCATATTGAAGCTACAAACACCCCTTTTGATCTTTTCTAGCCATAAAATACATGTTAACTAGCTCTATCATGCAGTTATCTTGAAGCCTTGATCATTTGGTGGCCATATTAACAACATTGGAGGGGATTTGCTTGTGTCCTAGGGCTGATTTCTCAACTATTATTCTTGGTGTTTGATGATCTTGGAGTTACTTGTGGTGTTCATCAAGTTCTTGTCTTCCAAAAACAAGAAATACACTTGGTTGGTAAAGAAGATCATCCTCTCCATTTTCTCTTGTTATTTTTGTAATGAACAAATGTATTTTATTTCTTATTGTATATGTATATGATGTATATATGATGATAAAAATGTTGTGTGGGGATCAAGTGTTGATAAATATGCTTAAAAATGTTAATAACCATGAGAAATAAGGCTAAAATCATGCTTATTTAGTTGGCTGTATAAAAACAGTATGTAACTAAAACTTGAACTGATAAACTTGCATGGTATAATCCATTTACAGTAAGTACAAGATGTTATACACATGTGAGAGTTGGCTGTGCAATGGAATCAATATAATGAGTGAGATATGATCAAAACAAGTTGGGTGTTCTAATCTGAATAAGCAGTTTTGTAGGGACAGTTAAGGCAAGATAAACTTAAAACGAGCAGTAGCTATAACTAAGTTAAATGTAGCACATAATATGAAGATCATGCCACCCAAAAATGAGCTTCTATAACATTATAGAACTCTAGATATGATAAAAATGGTGAACATGAAGATAAAAATCAGATTTTCAGAATTAATGTTTATTATTATTATATAAGCACTTAAATTTTATTGTATAAAATGTAAAATAAAAACCCACTAACTTATGAAACTTATTTATATAAATATGTAAAATGTTAATTAAATTGATGAATTATATAAATGGTTGTGGAATAATACTTATAAGTAAAAAACTATAAACTTGATTTTTACGACTTTTTCGACTATTACCGTAAAATTAACGTTTTTCGCCAAATAAAACTTAGACGATCAAACCCGTCTAATGTAAAGTTTATATAAGTCGTATACTGATATATAGGTAACTAATACAAGTAAAAACCGATAAAACCCTAACTATAGGACATACGGACATTAACGAGCTAAATAAGCATATTGGACTAATAATTGGACTAAATAAGATAAACACTTATAAAAAGAACTTATTGGGCTTAACCCATTTGGGCCCAACATGGAAAGTATAGATACTGATAATATAGGTATAAAATGGATTAAAACAAGTTAAAGAACTTATACTAAGCTTATTGGACTTAAAATAGGTAAGTAGGTAAAACTAGTAAACTAGTAAAAAGTTACCAAAACGTAAACACTAAAATGAGTAAACAAGGATATATAAACCCACTTGATCATCATCATATGTACAAAATCATCATATGTATATTGTTATTTTGATAAAAGTCATTAGACAAGAGTCTAAGACCGATTATTATTTATATAGGTTTCCGTGACCGAAGCACGCCCGTAGCCGATAATCCGCCTTTCATTATCAACGTGAGTCTATAGCCTCGCTTTATACTAGTTATTAAATGATTTTAAATCCGCGAGGGGGAATACATGTTTTTATAAACTTAGAACACAAGATTTTTATGGTATGCTTTGTCCCTCTATGAATGGACCCGTGGTTGCCTTTAAATTGCATAAAGTGATTGCCTTAGTTAAAGCCTCAATTATGGACCGTTAATTAACCTATGATGGGTTAACCGCTAGTACAATTAATAGATCTATGGGGGAAGCCGCCCCGGTTCAGTTTTTGTGGACTTGTCATAGAAGCTTAGGCCCGACCTCCACACTGTTTGAACATATTGTATTGAGAAGTCAGGTATACGGTAATGTACCAATAATCTGGAGTAACCGACAATTAATAAATCTCTCATCTTATTAGACTGATATGGGAGTGTCTAAGGGCTCGGTTCCATGAGCTTATTTCAATTTATGCTATATAGAATTATCATTGTTTATGCAAATTATTATTTAATGCTTATAAGCATGTCACAAACTTATAATCTTTGCTTGTGTTCAAATTGATTACATAAACCTATAGATTCACTCGGCATTTTTGCTGATTGTTTTACTCACATGTATTTCAGGTAATCAAGAAGTGGAAGCTTGGAGGTCGCGGGAATGAATTTGTGCACTGCTTTTGTTGTTCAAACTCTTTGATTTATTTATCGTTCCATTTTTAAAACAAACCAATATGTTGTTTTAACTTATCTTTTGGTAATGATTACTTGGGACTACGCTACTCTGACAAATGTTTTAGGAACGATAAATCTAAAACGTCTCTTTTCGAGTCGTTCTTTATAAATTATGTGTTGTTGTATCATTGTTTAGCACCCAAAGATGGATTCCGCTGCGTGTAAATTTGGGGGTGTTAAACGCTTATGCATATAATAGTACTATTTGGGGACGATCACCCCAGTTCGCGCCTTGACGGTTGATCCCTGTCGTGCCACATTAAGCGAATTTATGTATGAGAAGATTTCCATAGCGTGATTTTTGTGACGACACGCTAACTTAGATGGGAAAATTGAGTTTCGGGTTAGCTACCCGTTGTTTGTTGTAGTAAGGTAACAATGTCATGCGACTTATAATAATCCAAATAACGAATTACTACTACACGCACTGAATTACGATATATTGCCTGACTAGCAATACGGGGTCTTATTAGTGATATTATGTTCGTGTTTTGGTGTTACATAACCATATTCATATAACGGTTTTTATTTAACTCTATACAACGTTATAAAATGTATTGTATGATGTTTTTACGAAAATGGTTTGTATAATGATTTTGAAGGCTAAAGCCTATATTATGATTTTTGATAAGGATTTGTATAAAATGACTTTGGCTATTTTATTGCCTATTACAATGATTTGTACAAAATGATTTTCGGTAATAATTATATATCGATGATATATTAATGGTTTTACTAAACTCTATGAATTCACTCGGCGTTTTCGCTGACCTTTTCTTTTAACATGTTTTATCTCAGGTACTTGAAGGTAATTCTCAGGAAGACAACAAGAATTCATGGCCCGCACTTAAATAATAATTTCCATTCAAATGCTTTGTAAAACTTGTATGAAATACTATGACTTGGTACCTATGTAAATTTGAAATTTATGAATGGAAATGCTTTATTATTAAATGACGCGATTTTTAAGCGTTGTCTATGATGTGAGTAATGTGCTATCCCGTAACACCAACGACTCTTCCGTTGTATTGAGTTGTGTAAAATTGGGGGTGTTACAAATAGAATGATCCCTATACCAATCAATATGATGAAACGATGATATTTTGGATGAACAAGGCTTGGTTTTGACACCAAACCTTATGAACTTAGCAAGACCATTTTTGGAAATATCCAAGCAACTAAACTCCTTCAAAAATCAGCCTTTGATCTTCATGAAATCTCCTTTCTAGTTGTTAAGATCACCTCCAATCTTCATAATTTCAACTAGGCTTCAACATATGTGAAGTATAGTTGAAGTTCATGGCTAGAACTTTTGATGAATGGTGGTGGTGGTGGTATATGGGATGGCCAAAAGAAGGAGGTAGAGAGAGTTTGGAGTGGTTTTGCATGTACGAATGAGAAAGTGGGAAATGTGTGTGAGAAGCTCAATGTTTTTGGCTAGTGTTTTATGCAAGTATGGGACAAGTGTCCATTAACTTAATATGTTTTTGACAACATAGCTCTTGTGAGCTTGCTATGGGTGCCACATGTATGGGGGTGGGCAGGTGTAAACTTGTCTCATCCCCATTAATTTACGGGTACTCCTCGATTCTAGTTTCCTCGATTTACGTGCCCTCGGGTCGTTTTACGAAAAACGTTTTTATAAATTATGATTCTACCTCACAAAACGATTCTAATAAAAATTGTCTCATAAAAAACGGAGTTCAAAAACGTAAATACGTAAACCTAGGGTTACCGGTTTAGTCGTAAAGGACGTTAAATTATGCACGTAAGTCCTAATTTCTTCTCGTAAATTTGTGAGTTTATGAAGCAACACAAATTAAAATTCCAAACTAATATTCGAGAATAAATTTATTTTCTGAAACGTCGGACTGTCACAAAAATGGTGTATGTAAACGTAAGCACGTAAGGTAGAGTTCTCCGGTTTAGACGTAGTCGATGCTACTTTAAGACGTAAACCCTTATTTCATCCCAAAAGTGAGTGAGTTCATAAATGAACAATAAAATAATGATTTTAAATAATACTTGAGAATAAAATAACGACCTCAAATTGACGGAATGTCACAGTTACAATTTCCATAGAATGGGTCACTTTATCAGAGAATGCAGATCTCCAAGAAGATCTAATGCTGGAAAGCCTTCAAGCCAAATCATTAAGGTTAAAGACACCAAGGCTATGGTTTCCATGCAAGAAATTGATGGTGTTGGCTGGGACTGGAGCTTTATGGCCAAGGAGGTGGAAGAGAACAAGGCTTTGATTGCAGAGAAGAAAGAAGAAGAGCATGTTCACTATGCTCTCATGGCACATTCTTCATCTTCATCAGATAATGAGGTATATGATGATGCTTTCTGTAGTAAAGGTTGTCGTTTAAACACTGAAAAACTTAACAAAGAAGTTTTAAGGTTAAAATCAGATGTTTTTGATGAAAAATACAAGTTATCTAATTATCAACTGGCACTTGTTCAAACTGAAAAGACTGTGACTGAATATAAGAAAATGGAGCTTGATCTAAAAGATCAAAATTAACATTTTGTATCATGACCTAAATCTTAGTGTTGACCTTAGGGACATTTTGGAAATATCCAAAGGAGTCATACAAGCTAAGTTAGATGAGGCCATTAAAAACAAAGACAATGTTCTACCACCTGCTGGAAACTTTTATGTAGGGCTTAAAATTCAAAGATTTGATAAAGCTTCTCAAACCCTAGAAAAATGCGTAAGTGAGCAAAGAGACAATAGGGATATGACTAGGATTGGGATGAAAGAGTATGCTGATGTTCTACCACCTGCTGGAAACTTTTATGGTGTCCTTAGAAAGGATTTATCTTGGACTGGTATACCAGAACTCCAAGAAAAGGAATTCATTCCTCCACCAAGAGTTCTTACTCCAGTTTAGGAATATAAGCAGAAATTGACTGACTTCGAACAATGGAAGAAAGCCAATCCTACTTTGTTTGTTAAAGGTGGCATGCTTAGTGAAAGCCCAAATGAGTCTACACCCATAAAGGTGACCAACCCTTCTACTGGAAAACCTGTTGACCTTGGTTCATCTAGTGATAGAAAACCTAGTATTAAGTATGCAGAAATGTATAGAAAACCTAGGTCACCAAAAAGTCAAGTTAGTGATAATGGGACAGGGTTCTTTTCATCTAGACCTAGGGTTATGTCTAGAAAAGCTTGTTATATTTGTGGGAGTTTTTCACATTTGGTGTATAAGTGTGTCAGTGCTTCAAAAGTCAACGCTGATAAAAAGTCAACCATGGTCAAACCCAGACCTTTTGTCCAGCAAAGTCCACAAGTTACTCGACCAGCTCCATTCTTACTAAATAGTCTAATACTTATGGAAAAAGGCCTTTTCAAAAGACTAATACATGGTCTAACAGACAATGGGTTCCTGTAGCAAACCCTAGTTTTAGCGCTAATAAGTGTAATTTTAGCGCTGTCAAGAACAATTTTAACATTGACAGGAATGTTTCCAACGCTGTTAGACCAAGTAATAATAAATAGTTGCAGCCAAAGGGAAAGGGGTCTAAAGTTTCATCTAGCTTGACATGGAGACCCAAACAAGACCAAAACCCTAATTCAGATGGGATTTCTATGACCTGTAACAGATTTCATTATATTTCAAAGGTCATAACTAAATCAATTGGGGTTAACTGGGTGTTCAATTCTAAAAGGGATGAACAAGGGGTTGTTATAAGGATAAAATCTGTTCTTGTTAAACAACCAAATGAATCCAAGTCTGCTTAGGCTTCGGTTCTCAAAGAAAACTAATTTGTTTTCTTTATGTGCAGGGCATTCAAAAGTAGGTAAATGATTATGGCTATTGGGATAGTGGATGCTCTAGGCACATGACGAGGAAGGAAGATTATTTGAGCAATTTTACTTCCATTAAAGATGGTGAAATAGTGTACTTTGGAGGAGGATATGGTATAATTACTGGCAAAGGCACTCTTATCACCAATAATTTGCGTTTTGAAAACGTATTTCTAGTAAAAGAACTTGATTATAATCTGTTTAGTGTATCACAAGTTTGTGATAACAAAAATAAGGTTCTTTTTACTGATACTGAATGCATGGTGTTAAACAACGACTTTAAGATACCTAATGAGAAGTTTATTGATTATAGAACACCTAGGCATAAGGAAATTTATAATGTGAATCTTAATTGAATTAGGATGAATAATAATTTGTCATGTCTATATGCTAAGGCTTCAGTTGATGAATGTAATTTATGGCATAGAAGGTTCGGGCACATAAATTTTAAGAACATCAATAGACTTGTGAGACATGGTTTAGTTGATGGTTTGCCTGAAAAGGCTTTCCACAATGATCATTCTTATGTTGCATGCCTTAAAGGCAAACATCACAAAGTCTCCTTTAAGTCTAAACTTGTGCACTCTAGTTCTAAACCACTTCACTTGCTGCATATGGATTTATTTGGTCCATCTAATATAGAAAGCTTAAATGGTAAATCTTTTTGTTTTGTCATAACTGATGATTTATCTAGATTTACTTGGACTTTCTTTTTGGCTTTGAAAAGTGAAACTACCATTGTTTTGATTAGTTTTATTAACCAGATTAAGAAAAAGACTGGGAATGAGGTTAAACTACTTAGAAGTGATAATGGTGGTGAGTGTAGAAATAAATTGTTAGATGACTTCTGTGTCAATAAAGGGATTACTATGTAGTTTAGTGTAGCTAGAACCCCCAACAGAATGGGGTGGTTGAAAGGAAAAATAGAACACTCATAGAAGCTGCTAGGACAATGTTGGTTGATGCTTATTTTCCCATTTCTTTTTGGGCTGAGGCTGTGAATACAACCTGCTATGTTCAGAATAGGGCATTGATTAACAAAATTCATAATAAGACACCTTATGAGCTATTTTGGAATAGAAAACCTAATATTGGTTTTCTTAAACCCTTTGGATGTCATTTAGTGATATTAGATACTAGCTATGCCTTAGGAAAGTTTAATGCTAAAGTTGATGAAGGCTATTTTATGGGTTATTCAGTGTAGAGTAAGGGATATAGGGTTTACATTAAGAAAGAAAAACGTATACTTGAAAAGGTACATGTTAAGTTTTTAGAAAGTAAATCTAGTGATCCAGAGAGTGGACCAAATTGGTTCTTTTATTTAGAACCTTTATCTAGAACCTTGAATTATATGCCTGTTACTAATCCAGACATTGGGAAAGTGGATTCAAATGTTGTGGAAGAACCAGTTGTTGAAGTTTCAGGTAAATAGGTTGACAAGGAAGTAGGATCACAAGCAGTCAAACCAGCTCCCATACTTGAGTATGTCACCATTCCTATATGGACAGATGGATTTGCTGCTGCTGGAAAGGAAAAAGATGGTCCACAAGAAAAGCCAATTGATGAAAACATGCAAGAATCTTCAAGGGTTGATAAAGGCAAATTTGGCGATTACAGGCAAAATTCAGGAGTTGATGGCTCAAACGTTGACAGGCCTAGTTCAGGCGATGACAACCCTTTTGACCATTTATTCACTTCAAATGTTTTTGAACAAGGAGAACCTTCTACAGTTCATGAAGAGGTTCATTCTGGTGATGATGGAGGAGAATTTGAAGATGATATTTGCAACATGGAGACTGAAATTGAAGACAACACACTTATTAAAGGAGGAACACTTACATCTACTATCAGAAATCATCCTCCTTCTCTAATTATTGGTGATGTGTTATCTCCTATTCAAACAAGAAGGTCTCATCAGCATCAAGGAGGTTTTATTGCCAGTATCCACAAGAAGGTTGATACCCCTCTTGTACAGGCATGTTTGATTGATTGTTTTCTATCACAACAGGAACCTAAGAAAATTTTTGATGCTCCCAAAGAACCAATTTGGGTGGACGCAATGCAGGACGAGCTTTACCAATTTGCTATTCAAGATGTTTGGGAGTTAGTGGATTGTCCTAGATATGTCAGACCTATTTGGACAAGATGGGTTCTTAGAAACAATAAGGATGAAAGAGGGATTGTGATTACAAACAAGGCATGCTTAGTTTCTCAAGGCTATGCATAAGAGGAAGGGATAGACTATGAAGAGATTTTTGCACCTATTGTAAGGATTGAAGCAATAAGGATTTTCCTAGCGTATGCTTCTTGCATGGGCTTCAAAGTTTCTCAAATGGATGTGAAGAGTGCTTTTCTTTATGACACAATTGCAGAGGAGGTTTATGTAATGCAGCCTCCTGGTTTTGAAGATTCTGAACATCCAGACAAGGTGTATAGGGTGAAGAAAGCAATGTATGGACTTCATCAAGCCCACAGAGCATGGTATGGAACATTGTCCACCTATCAGGTAGAAAATGGATTCAAGAGGGGCACCATAGGCCAGACTTTATTTACCAAGAAGATTGGTAAGGACTTTTTACTTGTTCAGGTCTATGTGGATGATATCATCTTTGGCTCTTCAAGTCCAAAGATGAGTGAAGACTTTTCCAAGCACATGATAGAAAAATTCAAGATGAGTGTCATGGGAGATATGAACTTCTTTCTAGGTTTACAAGTTAAACATAAAGAATATGGTATCGTCATCTCTCAAGACAAGTATGTAGCAGAAATCTTGAAGAAGTTTGGCTTTTCCCTACATGAAAAGCGGGCTAACACACCTATGGATAGGGAAAACCCTTGGGGAAAGATTGGAGATGTAAAAGAGGTGGATGTCAGGCATTATAGGTCAATGATTGTATCATTGATGTATCTCACAGCTTCTAGACCCGACATCATGTTTACTGTGTGTGCATGTGCACGCCATCAAGTGACTCCCAAAGAGTGTCATCTTCATGCTGTCAAGAGAATCTTTAGAGATCTTAGGTGCTATTGTGACAACCGTGGTTTTGAGGGTCGTCACTTAGTCGTATTTTTAGGGTGTTATGTGTGACTATGTGTTTTATGTGTTTACGTGTTTATTTGGTGTGAATGAGGATGGTTTGGACATCGTTTATGAGTACGAAGTGCTCTTAAGTAAATCAATGAATGGTTATTTCATGAATCATAAGCTCACATTATAGTGACTATGAAGTGAAATGAAATGAAGTGAAATGAAATGAGATCACACGAAAATTTCGTGAAAGTTGAATTATCGTTTTCGTAGGATTTTGTGTATGTATCATATGTGATATATGTACATTAGATATATTATCTATATTCTATGTATTATAGGAGTTTTTTATTTTAGGAAAGTTTTGAAAATAAAGTTAAGATCGAAAATTACGCAGAAAGTCGACAAATTAGCGAAAGGGTGTCCGGTTTCGACCCAGAAGTGTATGGAAGTATAGGTAAACATAAAATAGAAGGGGGAGAGTGTAAATAACCCAAATTTAATGGGGTGGGTCGTGGATGGGCTGTTATGGACGACTAAAGGAAGGAAACGGGTCGGAAAGGCCCAAGTAGAGTCCCTTTTGGGCTCAAACTTGTTAAGGAGGTTACCAAAGCCTATATAAACACCCCTAGACACCTAAAAACGACCCATAACCCTAAAATATACCTAATATCAGTTGAAACATCCATGGGGAAGATCTAAGGGTTAAAGGTATGTAATTAAACTAGCTCGATTAACGTTAAATTTACGTATCTAACCTAGTATGGTGGATTAGGGTTTAGGATTTTTGATTTTTGATTAGGGTTTTATGCTAGGAATGATGATTTCTGTAGTTAATAATATTAGGGTTCTTAATATTCAACTAATTAGGTTATTATGAGGTTTAATAAGGATTAATGGGTTTAATCTGTTTAAATTCGTTTTTAAAAACTGGGCAGAATTTTTGGTCCATTGTTTTGATCATATATAGAGTTATAAAAAATTTTAATTTTCTAATCTTATGAACCTGGAAAGGTAATTGATTTGGCTTTCCAATTCAATTAACGAGAACTAAATTGGAGGTCGGAAAGTGGGTTAAAACAGGTTACAACTGTCGAAGGTCAAAGTAGTTTTGAAATCAGTCGGGTTTAATATAATATTTTAAGATGGTTAGGGTACTTAGGAGTATAATTGGACCTTAAAACAAACATGAGACTTATATTATATATTAAATAAAAGATCTAGAGGAGGGCTAAACAAATGGGTTAGGGTAAGACCCTCTGATCATAACAAACTTTTTATATGTTCAAAATCAGTAAATTCTGGATAGGTAAAAGTATATATATATATATATATATATATATATATATATATATATATATATATATATATATATATATATATATATATATATATATATATATATATATATATGGAGGCCTTAACAGTATCTTTAAGGCTGAGGCCAAATGGGAGAGTTAGCTAACACATTTAAGAGAATAGGGTTTCTTTTACAGGGCATGTTATTTTGGTTAAGGGGGTGTTCGACCAATAGTTTGAAGTATGAAAAACGGGACTGTTTTGGGTTAAATGTTAACGAGGCAAGTTATGAACTAAACTAAGTTAAGGGCTTTATAGAGGGATGTAATGAGATTCGTATGGCATATAAATAGGGTTAAGTTTTAGGATAAGGTTAGATATCCATCATAGATTGATGAGCCATTTTGGTATGTCGTTCATGTCTTGATTGTATACGTTTGTGTGTTTAGATTTGTGCTAGAGCGTGGGTACTTGGAGAAGCTTGTTCAGGTGAGTTTCATAGTCCCATGTTTTTATGAGCTATAAATGATTTGACTTCCAGATGGGATGGAAGAGACACTGTATGGTTTTGTAAATAATGATGTGAATGTTTTTATGGTTTGTGATGGACTTGTGTGTACACTTATGTGACTAACTACTATGCGATTCTTGATTGTTATTGTAGTTTGACTTGGTACCAAGGGTTGGTTACAAGGCGGGCCTTGGTATTGGTTCATAGGTGTATGGGCACCTATAGGACCATGGTTATTGGTACGGCTTGGAGCCTTGGAAATTGTGGTTATTGGTAAGGCTTGGTGCCTTGGAATTGTGATTGTATGGTTAATCTTGAATGGTAGTTGTTAATGCATAATTGTAACACATTGTCCATATGTTCTTTTATTGATGGTTGTTATTCACAGCTTATAACTATTTTGGGGTTGGAGTCTAAACCTATGACTCTCACCAACATTATATTGACGTGTTTTAGTGTCTCTTTCAGGTGAGAATGTGGTTAAGCGTGAGAATAGGAGTGGCTAGCTGGAAGGCTTAGGATTGCATTTGGAGGAAGCCCCTTTTCCTCTTAGTCTTTATTTATGTTTGAATAAGTGATACTTTAGGGATACCTATATGTTTGTTATTTGTTAATTGTATGTCTTTGGTAAGAGGTAGACCTGTTACCTACTTACCTACACGCCTGCATTGTTTGAGATATCTTCATGACATTGTGTCACCATTTATGATATTTCCATTTCATTTAGTTATCTCTATAGACACGCTATTGTTGTGATGATATCCATACGCCGCGCCCCATATTCCACCATGGTGGGATGTGACAGAATGGTATCAGAGACAATGGTTATAGATAATTAGGTTGCCTAGCCTAGTCTTTAGCTTAAGGATCCCTGCATATAGGCGTCATAAGATTACGTGTGGTCTTGATTGTATTTTCCGAAATTTTATTTTTGTGAATTTTGAATAGTATGAGTTGAACTGTAGTTGCCCATACTTAGTCACCTATTAATTTCTGTTTTGCTTTTGATATATATATTACTTTCACCATAGTGAGTTATTTGGTGTACCTAATGTATAGTATTTTTCTTTTGATGTTTAAGTCATGTTCCCTAAGAATCATGTGGTGATTCGAGTTACTAGGAGTAGGTGGATAGGAAGGATTTTAAGTTGTTTCCACTCTTATGGGCAACATGACTTATAACTGATTATGATGTTGTGTTGGAGTTTGTCTATGCTGTTTTAGCTAGACTATGGATTTATATATTCCAAGAATTTGACTATATTATATTAATAGATGGAGTTTTGGACCTTATTGTTTATGTGGTTATGAGCTTATGTGAGTAGATGGATTTATGTGTTATATGTTGTATTGATTCTTATTAGTGTCATCATAGGAGGGAGTGCATTGAGAAAAGGGTAATTGTATAAGTATGGTGGCCAACATAGTTATACAAGTACCACAACTTCAATGGGTTCTCAAGTATGATTACACGAAAGAGGGTTAGTACATGCTTATATATGATGAGATGTAGATTTTTGGGTATATGTATAATATATGGGTTTATGTAACGGCTGTCTACCATATGGCTATTTTTGAGTATGTTATATGTTTTGGGTTATACTCATGTTGTGTGATTATGGGGTCACATGATATGGACTGGTTATAGTGATGGGTTTTATCCCTTGTGGTAAGATGGTGATTACTCGTATGAAAAAATGAGTGTATGACGCGATTGATTGATCTGACATGTATAGTAACGAGTATGTTTGGGGTCATTAATAGGTATATATATGCGGATGTATATATACTAGTATGTGTTAAGTTATGATATATGGTCGTTCAGTAGTTATTATAACTTGAACGTACCTTGTGTTTGCTCGTGTTTTATGGTGCTGGAGTTTGATGGAGTTCCAACGATGTTTTGAGTCTTTTGATGTGTGTCTACATTCGGGTATGTATTTTAATTAATGAGAACTACTAAACTTTCTTACAAATAAGTGTGGCTAATTATAGGAAAATGGTTTTGAAAATAATTTGTAAGTATATGGTCTGATATCGTGACTTACATATTTTTTTTAAGTTTGTGGTAGTAAGCTAAAAAAATAATTTGTCTTGAAAATAATTGGATTAGTTTTCTATGTAACATGTGATAATACATTTTAAAGGGGAAAAGAAATTTTACAAAAATTTTCTCAAGTGGAGTTAAAATTTTAGAAGTATTTAACTAGATGGAAAGAGTAAAAAAGGAGATTTTATTATAGTAATGATAATAATAACACCACACCTTGTAAACGTGTAGTAGTTTAGTTATAACTAGCCTAAATGGATTTTATAAGATAATAATAATAATAATATAGAATAAAATGAAAAAAAACATTGTATCTTATAAACATGTATTGGTTTCATAATAACAAGTGAAATAATTTTAATATGGGTAAACAAGATAATCGTTAGAATAAGATTGTTGTATACTAACTAGTTGATATCTTTGATAAAATAATGAAGATAAAAGATGAATTTATTGTTCAAAACGAGTATGATTGATTTTAGTAGTATTGAAGTTTGGTTCTTATGAGGAGTAACTAAATGGGGCGAAAGTTAAAATTTTCTGAGGTATCGAAATTTGGTAATACTAACCGTGACGAGTCTAATTTTTCGTTGTTGGCACACTCCATTGAATCTTTTGGATTCATTGTTTCGTTTTGAGCTGTTTTGGCTAGGGTTCATTATGGTTGATCTTTCGGTTTACCCTATAGTTATTATGGGACGCGATCGTTTGGAATTATTTTGGTACACATCATGGTTGATTTAGCTATGCGGTTGCGAAATGTTAGGATGAGATGACAGAGTTGGGTAGTATTACTAATGGTTAGATATGAGAATGGAGAGATGTGTTTTGGTTTAAAGGTTGTGTTGAAGGAATGATTAAGATTTATGGAGTTTTGAAACTTAGATTGGTTATGGGAATAAGGGAGTAAGTAAAGTTAGTTAACTGGTCGTGGGAACGAGATGTCATGCTATGAGAAGTTAGTTGATGTACCATTAGGAGATTGATAAAAGTACTAGCCGATGTGAGGGTAGAGTAGAAAGTTTCTACCAATGGAAAGATTGGGCAAATAACACGCAAGGAAATTGGTATAGTTATGGAGGCAAGGTAGTAGTAGAGACGTGAAGAAAAACATGGATGTGAAAGAATGATTGGTAAGAAGCTGATTAATGGTGAAGTACAACAAGTAAGGAAGAGTGAGCCATTGAGGGGTTGAAGTACCTTTAGAAATATTGTGGTAGATGAGTTGAAGTTAGAGGCTACTGGGTAGTGTGAAGTTCCTAGGTAACATCATAGAGACGAGAATGAGTGCCTGAAGAGCTACATCGTGAATCAAGGAGCTGAAAGGACTACGTGCCGGCTGCTAGAAGGAAGCAATAGATTTCGAAGGAGTCACAGAACTTACAAGGACTGGAAAGGTGACAAGCACTATGATGGGAATCTCCGTATGGTTCGTGACGAAGAAGGACAGATCGAGTACCGGAGTAGAGTTACAAAGAGCTGAACTAGTGGATCGTGATGAATTGAATACATAACATAGGAGATTAAGAACTCATGGAGGTAACAAGGGGAGTCGAGTGACTACGCGGATAGAATTTTTGTGGAAATAAATATCGAGGGATGAGTAGTGAAGCTGAGCTGAATAAGTTCATGGAGAAGTGATTAGAGAGTCGGTTTTGTGAAGGTGTTATGAAATATCTTTGGAAGAGACAGTTATGCATTATCCAATGCACTAGCGATTTCGATAGATTTGATGAATGAAGTATGGAATTTCTGTTGGACGAGATAGTGTAGGAATTAGGGAGAACCATGGAAGGAGAGAAACAAGTATTCCTAGAAGATGATGATTGAAAGTACCTCATGTTGGGAGCAAGATCAAAATAGAAGTATGAGATTTGAATAAGAATTTAAAATACGGCTTAGTTTAGACAAATATAAACTAATATGGGTATAAGATGAGAGTGTGATCCGCATGGGATCACATAAAAATCTAGTCTGTCCCTATTAGGAGGGAGTAGGAGAACTGTTCATGAGGAAAAACAAGTGAAGTTACTTGGAAAAATTTTGAGGTATAGATGACTTGAAAGACGGGAAGCATAACATCGTGATGTATGTCATGAGCTGAGGAAGAAGAAGGAAGTGTGGATAGATGCGAATCATGAATGAAATAGGTCGAGATAGGAAGCAAAGGTAAAACTTTGGTATAGCCTAATGAGTAGACTAAGGCACTAAGCATGCTAATATTGTTGTAGTGTGGAAAGGAAATGGTACTGACCTATACTGTTTGAATGGAAGGCTTAGTATCGATAATCGAATGGTTGAGAAGTTATAGATGTGATGTGTCATGAGAGACGAAGGGCTTGGTCTAATTGAGACAAGATGAGGAGCACCATGACCTTGAAGGTAAGACATTGTGTAGGTATAAAGGAAGTGTTGAGTATCAGGGAAACAAATCTTTCATGGAGAAAAGTGAGAAAGAAGTGTATAGGTGCTACTAATGATCTATCCAAATTTTATGGAAGTAATTATAGCATTGGTTTAGATGGTAGTTGATAGACTAACTGACATAACCGTCCTTTTGGTGATGTGTATAGATCATAAGTTAATTTGGATTGGAAGAGCCTCATTGTGATATACTAATCAATATGTGAAATATCGCCATAGGTCACTTGTGTAAGGAAATTGGAACTTTTAAGTAGTTTGTGGTATGGACTAAAGGGAGTTGATGAACATGATTGGACATGAGTATATCCGCCTAACTGAAAATGGATGGACGAAGTGAGAAATTGCTACAAGTATAGGAGTCGTGTTGAGAGCTTGGGTGACTGATTTAGAGGGAGGTGGGAAACTCGTTAGCAATGTTTGAGTTTTCGTATAATGATAGTTATCATACTAGAAGTCGATGAATGCCATTTGAGGCACTATATGGAAGGATAGGGTGAGCTTCCCCTATTGCAGACTAGAATTGGTGAAAGAGGTTGCTAATATAATAATGGTGTTTGTGGAAAGGACGAGAGAAACAAGAGATGATATGTTAAAAAGGAGGAAACCAATATAGTTTAGTGACAAAGTTATGTAGGAAGTTTCACCCATAGTAACGGGCGCCATGTTTTGATAAAAGAGAAAAGTTGATGTCGGGTTTTGTATGTCCATTTATGATCTTTGGAAAGATTGGACCAATAGCTTATGGATATAGAATTACCTGGGGAATTGGGTGGTGTACATGATATATTTCATGTAATAAGATTTGGAAAATGTGGTTTGAGAATGCATATTTACATGTACGGTTATTCGGGATTAGTGTTAATAAGAGTCTTCGATTTGTCAAAGAGTCATTTATGAGATTTATGGGCTGTGAAGTCAAGAGTTTGGGAATGAATTTAAATATTGTTGGTTAATATATCTAGTAAATTGAGTCATGAACTAAAGTTCACGTGGAAATGAGAGGAGTTCAATTAGAACAAGTATCCTCATGTAATTTGTTGATTGTTTGTTTGATCCTAAGGAGTAAATCTCAAGACGAGATTTCTATTAGGAGGGAGTAACGTGACAACCGTCGTTTTGAAGGTCGTCACTTAGTCGTATTTTTAGGGTGTTATGTGTGACTATGTGTTTTATGTGTTTACGTGTTTATTTGGTGTGAATGAGGATGGTTTGGACATCGTTTATGAGTAATAAGTGCTCTTACGTAAATCAATGAATGGTTATTTCATGAATCATAAGCTCACATTATAGTGACTATGAAGTGAAATGAAATGAAATGAAATGAAATGAAGTGAAATGAAATGAGATCACGCGAAAATTTTGTGAAAGTTGAATTATCATTTTCTTAGGATTTTATGTATGTATCATACGTGATATATGTACATTAGATATATATTATCTATATTCTATATATTATAGTAGTTTTCTATTTTAGGAAAGTTTTGAAAATAAAGTTAAGATCGAAAATTACGCAGAAAGTCGAAAAATTAGCGAAAGGGTGTCCGGTTTCGACCCGGAAGTGTATGGAAGTATAGGTAAACATAAAATAGAAGGGGGAGAGTGTAAATAACCCAAATTTAATGGGGTGGGTCGTGGATGGGCTGTTATGGCTGACTAAAGGAAGGAAACGGGTAGGAATGGCCCAAGTAAAGTCCCTTTTGGGCTCAAACTTGTTAAGGAGGTTACCCAAGCCTATATAAACACCGCTAGACCCCTAAAAACGACCCATAACCCTAAAATATACCTAATATTAGTTGAAAAATCCATGGGGGAAGATCAAAACCAAAATATTGCATAAGGGTTAAAGGTATGTAATTAAACTAGCTCGATTAACGTTAAATTTACGTATCTAACCTAGTATGGTGGATTAGGGTTTAGGATTTTTGATTTTTGATTAGGGTTTCATACTAGGAATGATGATTTCTGTAATTAATAATATTAGGGTTCTTAATATTCAACTAATTAGGTTATTATGAGGTTTAATGATGATTAAAGGGTTTAATCATGTTTAAATCTGTTTTTAAAAACTGGGCAGAATTTTTGGTCCATTGTTTTGATCATATATAGAGTTATAAAAACTTTTAATTTTCGAATCTTATGTACCTGGAAAGGTAATTGAGTTGGCTTTCAAATACAATAAACGAGAACTAAATTGGAGGTCAGAAAGTGGGTTAAAACAGGTTACAACAGTCGGAGGTCAAAGTAGTTTTGAAATCAGTCGGGTTTAAATTAATATTTTAAGATGGTTAGGGTACTTAGGAGTATAATTGGATCTTAAAACAAACATGAGACTTATATTATATATTAAATAAAAGATCTGGAGGAGGGCTAAACAAATGGGTTAGGGTAAGACCCTCTGATCATAACAAACTTTTTATATGTTCAAAATCAGTAAATTCTGGATAGGTAAAAGTATATATATATATATATGGAGGCCTTAACAGTATCTTTAAGGTTGAGGCCAAATGGGAGAGTTAGCTAACACATTTAAGAGCATAGAGTTTATTTTACATGGCATGTTATTTTGGTTAAGGGGGTGTTCGACCAATAGTTTGAAGTATGAAAAACGGGACTGTTTTGGGTTAAATGTTAACGGGGCAAGTTATGAACTAAACTAAGTTAAGGGCTTTATATCGGGATGTAATGAGATTCATATGGCATATAAATGGGGTTAAGTTGTAGGAGAAGGTTAGATATCCATCATAGATTGATGAGCCATTTTGGTATGTCGTTCATGTCTTGATTGTATACGTTTGTGTGTTTAGATTTGTGCTAGAGCGCGGGTACTTGGAGAAGCTTGTTCAGGTGAGTTTCATAGTCCCATGTTTTTATGAGCTATAAATGATTTTACTTCCAGATGGGATGGAAGAGACAATGTATGATTTTGTAAATAATGTTGTGAATGTTTTTATGGTTTGTGATGGACTTGTGTGTACACTTATGTGACTAACTGCTATGCGATTCTTGATTGTTATTGTGGTTTGACTTGGTACCAAGGATGTTGACAAGGCGGGGCCTTGGGATTGGTTCATAGGTGTATGGGCGCCTATGGGACCATGGTTATTGGTACGGCTGGGAGCCTTGGAAATTGTGGTTATTGGTAAGGCTTGGTGCCTTAGAATTGTGATTGCATGGTTAATCTTGAATGGTAGTTGTTAATGCATAATTGTAACACATTGTCCATATGTTCTTTTATTGATGGTTGTTATTCACAGCTTATAACTATTTTGGGGTTGGAGTCTAAACCTATGACTCTCACCAACATTATGTTGACGTGTTTTAGTGTCTCTTTCAGGTGAGAATGTGGTTAAGCGTGAGAATAGGAGTGGCTAGCTGGAAGGCTTAGGATTGCATTTGGAGGAACCCCTTTTCCTCTTAGTCTTTATTTATGTTTGAATAAGTGATACTTTGTGGATACCTATATGTTTGTTATTTGTTAATTATATGTCTTTTGTAAGAGGTAGGTCTGTTACCTACTTACCTAGACGCCTGCATTGTTTGAGATATCTTCATGACATTGTGTCACCATTTATGATATTTCCATTTCATTTAGTTATCTCTATAGACACGCTATTGTTGTGATGATATCCATACGCCGTGCCCCATATTCCGCCATGGTGGGGTGTGACAGCTATCCCACCTTGGGATTATGGTATCCAAAGGATTCTACAGTGGAGCTTATTGGTTATTCAGACATTGATTATGGGGGTGACAAGTTTGATAGAAAATCCACAACTGGTGGATGCCAATTTCTTGGGAGTAGATTGATATCTTGGCAATGCAAGAAACAAACAGTGGTGTCCAACTATACAAATGAAGCAGAATAGCAGCTGCTTGTTATGGACATGTCTTAAGGGATTTAGAACCAACTGTTAGATTATGGGTATAAGTTTATGCATACCAAGATTTTTGTAGACAATAACAGTACTTTATGCATTATTAAGAATCATGTACATCATTCTAAAATAAAACACATAGAAATTAGACATCATTTTATAAGAGATTGTTTTGAAAAAGGTTTAATACAACCAGATAGGGTTGGCATAGAAGAAAATGTGGCAGATTTATTAACTAAACCTTTTGATGTTGGAAGATTTCAATACTTGGTAACAAGTATTAGAATGATCAATCTTACCTAAAATGTGTTTTTAGAGCTTATTGTAAAAGTATGTACCGGATATGCACTGTTATTGGTCTTTGTACAAATTTAGGTTTTCCACTTTATTTTTCTAACGCTGACAAAGGTTATTTTAACACTGATAAGTGTTAAAATGGACGTTGACATCAACACGTTAGTTTTGTGGTTTTTGATCTAATTATGCAGGCATTATGAGCATTGTACAAATTGATAAAAAGTTAGTTTATCTTGTAATAAATTTTTATTGCATATTTTACTTTTAGCAACTTGTATATCATATTTTAAGGGGAGGTTTAGGAAACCTTTAGCACTTTTTGGGTATTCTTATAATACTCTTATCATAATTCTAGATTGTGTCCACTGGGGTACGAGTTAGTTTACTAAATCGTGAGGCACTGTAGCATGCAAAGTTGATATACTTTGCACGCTGCCAAGACTTTTTGACCTAGAATTGGTTATGGTCGGTTGAGAGACTTAGGTATGTTTTATTGGGCTTACTGGGAAGTTACAAGGTATTTATATGAGATAACTTCATTGTTAAGAACTTTGGTTAGCAAGGGACACTTGAGGGCAATTATGTCTATCTTGCTTAAGCAAGTGTGCATGATTGGACAGTGCTTGCCACCCTATAGTGATTTTCAGTCTATAAGTTATCTTCACTAGGATAAATTACTTTGTTAAGGTCCTTTTTATTTTAAATTATTTTTATTTTTAGACGATGACAGTTTTCTTTCCAAACGCTGTTAAGACCAATTTTGACGTTGATATGGCAAATTCCAACGTTGACAAGAATATAGCCGTTGGGCGGTGATAAGTTATTTTTGACCGTTGATAAACATTGGGTCCTACCTAGTTTTTATTTTTGATTAAAATATGGGTCGTAATTTTAGGAGTTGGTAACTTTTTATTAATGTTTTAGATAAGTTATATATTTTCAAGATTTTCATAATTACTTTTTGAATATAACTGCCTCACATCTTGACTAATCACATGTTTTCACCTCTCCTATATATTTGGCCCATTTCTTTTAAACATTATAACTGCTTATTCTTGTCTAACTAAATTTTCTCAAACCTTCATCTTCCATAACTTTTATCACAACTTTCTACATCAATGGCGCCTAAGTTTAAACCTAGAGATTTGGAATTGGGGTTCAGGAGTCAACATAATATGGTAGCTTATTTACAAGCTGATAATACTATGTTTCCCAAGTATACTCAGATGGTTGAGTATTTGCATGCATTCCCATTAAGGTATGCACTTTCTCATGCTCCTCTTATCCATGTCACACACATTAAACATTTTTGGAACACTGTCACTTCCTCAACAGTTAATGAAGTGACTACATTAATTGCTATTGTCCATGGGGTTCCATGGATGGTTACTGAAGCCTTGGTTCGCCAAGCTTTGCATCTTAATTATGCAGATGATATAACCACCCTACCCATTGTAGAGCTAGAGCAAGGACTCCAAGCTTTGGGTTATCCTTCGCCTGAAGAAGGCCATTTAAACAAATATACAAAACAGGAATTTCCCCCAACTTGGAAGTACTCAATACATGTCATTCTTCAATGTTTGAGTCCCAAATGTACTGCACACAATGAAATCAACCGATTTATTGGGAGTGCCATTGTGTGTATTGCAAATGGGAAAAAATATAATTTTTCAAAAATGATTTTTGATGGCATGTGTCATAACAGGGGTAACAAGATGACTCTTGCTTACGCAAGGTTTTTACAAATGGTGTTTGATTTACAACAATACTGCAATAGGGATCACAATGATTTTTTATACGATCCCTGTTCAAAAGAAAGCAATTTTTGGGAAGATGAACTATGAACCTTATAAAGACCTCCCCCTTACCCAAGCCATGCTTGCTGTTATTGCAGCAGCACACCCACAACCAGACCCACAACCACAACCAGACCCATTGCCTTCACAGCCACCATCACCCCAACAAATGGAAGTTGACTAAGAACAATTCAACGGTGACACTTTAAATGTTGGCGTTGACACTGCCAATCCAAACACTGACACCCTTTTGCCACAAACCCAAACACCCCTTAACCTTCAAACAGACTCTCAATCTTCTACACCCCCATAATTTAGGTTGGTAAAACGCCAAAGGACTACTGGAGTGTTATCCTCTAGTGTTCCTAGCCATGTTGCAGAGAGAACCACTACCACAAGTGTGGTTGGTGACATGGGTGGGGCTGGGACTATTGGTTCTAGCTTAGATGCATGCCAAGCCAATCCTAACATCATTAAGACCCCATCCATTCCCTATGAATCTACTTTGGGAGGTCAAATTCCCATTCTAAAGGAGGGCAGATTGGAACCTTACACAATTTTGGAATTGATGGCTGTCTGCATTAGCTTGCAAAAGAAAAATGAAGACCTTGTACATACTGTAACATACAAGGCCTTGAACTCAAGCAATTAAGGGAGAGGATTGTTCTTTTGGAAGGTGCTAACACTAGGCGTAGGGAGGAGGATTCTTCCAAAGGGAGGATAAACAGGTACATGTGAGTGACAAGGGCTCACATAAAGGTGATTCTTTGGGTATAGCTGAGGCTCTAACATATTTGAAGAGGCAACCAGGTTTTGATGCTTCATTGGTTACCCCTACAAATTTGTCTTTTACTGAAATGTTGGAGCAGTTCACTGATACAAGGTTTTTGCCAAGTATAAGAATTTGTTCGTCTCGATTCAATTCTAATTGACTATTGGTTTAAGTGTGACTCAGCTGTCTTTTGGTGAAAAAGAAATAGATTGGTCGTTGTTGTTAAATAAAATTGCAAAATTTTAAAGTAAGAGGCAAGGTAAATAAAGCTATAAATGATTAAAAAGTAAATGACGAGAAATTAAAACAGATAATTAAATAATAAAGGAGCGAAACGAATAAATAAAACGTAAATTAAAGCAAAACAATTAATAAAATAAAACTAAACGAAGAAATTAACTTTTGACAGAAAAATAAAGTTTACTTAATGAAAAAGGAGAGAATAAAACTAAAATGGTACTTTAAAGCTAAACGAGGCAAAACCTAAAGTGAGTACTAAATAAAAGATAAAACTTGAACTTTACGAAAAAATATTAATTTTAAAAATAGACGAAAAATTCAACTAAAAATACGTAACTTTCAGAAATAAAATCGGAACAACTTCAAGATTAAACTAAACAATTACGGAACAATACTAATAAATAAACAAGCTAGCAGGCAAGCGGCTGGAAGCTAGCAAGCTGCCTGGTCACTTTTGGCGCCAAACGAACTAAGCAAGCAAGAAGGCTGCTTAATTATTTCGGATAGCTACAGGACATTTCGCAATACTTGCTATTTCAGAGAATTCTTCACAATAGTATTTTTTTAGAACTTTTAACTTCTTCGCAATAACTAAGTTTTTAGAACTTTTCACTTTTTCGGAATATTTGCTATTTCAGAGTTTTGCTTCTTCGGAATAATTCTTTTTCAGAGATTTCTTCGGATAATACTTTTTCACAACTTTCTTCGGGATAAATATTTTCAGAACTTTTTACTTTTTCAGAAAAAATAAGATTTCAGAGAAATGGCATATATTTGGAAAAGCAATAATTTCAGAAAAAATTGACAAATTCAAAGAAAACTTCGGAATAATAAAACCCTAATCCAAAAACATAAAAACAAACACAATAATATTAAAAATCATAAAATAAGCCACGAATAAGCTAAAATCAAATAAGCAAATAACCCAAACTTAATCTAAAACACTTTTAAGAAAAACTAATTCAACCACAAATCAAAGACTTGAAAAACACTAATAAATTTAAAAATTAAAAATCAACTTTTAATAAAATAAACTAATAAAAACACTTAACTAAAATCATATCAAACACACAATAAGCTATAAAATCAATAAGCTAACACAATCAAACACATAAAAACATAACAATTAATCAAATAAGCATGACAATAAGATAATAAGCATAAATATTAACAAAAATAAGAAAGGTAGAAGGAGAGATTAATATAAAACTTGATTAAAATTAAGGATTCAACAACAAAATTAAGAGCAAGAATTAAAGAAACTTACAAATTTAAGGTGCAATACAAGGAATGTAAATTGACAAGTAAATAAATGACATGAAAATAAAGGTGGAAAGACTAAGTTGTCAATTTAGCTAACACCTCCTAATGACACATTAGGAGGGTATTTATAGTAAGTGTTGATCTTTTCTTCCTTTTCTCGTCTTTTCGTCTTTGTAAATTCTTCGACTTTTTTTACTTAGTATCGGGATTATTTGAACTCGTCTTTTAATTTTATTATTTAATTAGACTTGGTTCTTCGACTTCATTTAAACTTCCGTCTTTAGACTTTTTCTTCGATAAATCTTCAGAATAGGCCTTGGACTTCCGTTCTTTTTGCACTCTTGATCTTTTGACTTCGTCTTTTCTCGTTTTCTTTGATAAAAGCCCGTGAAATTCCGTGTTTTCTTCCCTTTTCACATTTTGGTCCTAAATCACAACAAAAACACAAACCACGCATAATTCTGACATTTATGACATAAAATACACGTTTTGGCTTATTATTAGAATTAAGTGGTAAAAGGATAAGTGTTTTCACACTTATTAAATCCCCTACACTTGACCATTGCAATGTCATCATGCAATGCATTAATTACAAACCAAGATTACATTTTCCATCACAATCAATCCACATTGGCCTTTATTAAAGAGACAATATATTTAAAGGAAGAAAATAAGTAAAAAGATCAAAAACATACCTTAGGGTTTTGAAATGTCATGAATGATTATCACCCTCAAGTTTCACATTCTCCATACCAAGCTTAAAAACGAGATCATTGTTATTATAAGTTAGCAAACTAACACAAATTCATGTGGGCCAATTATTCACTTAGACTCCCTTATTCCTAGGTGTATCTATTTTATTTTATTGTTGTCTTGAATGATCACGAGGATGCATTGTTGACTTATTTCGATAGTTTATTTAGACCGAAAATAAAGTAGGACGCTTTAATCAATAGTTAGCTAAAGGATAAAATCTTTTAAAACTGCTTCTCGGGACCTCATAAAGTTCATATCTTGGCATAACTCGCTTCACGATTTGAGACCTTTCTCGGACCGATATTTGGCAGCGACTTCATACTTCAAATCTTGAGAGACGTTCATGAAATAATGGTCTTCTCTTCATAATAGGAATTTCTTCACTTGAAATTTTTGAGAGATTCTTCATATTTGGACCACGACTTCTTCATTTTTCTCCAATCTTTATTTGGGATTTTGATATACAACGATCCACCTCCTTTTAGGACTTGGATCTATTTATCCTCATACCTTGTTAGGGCCTTTTTGGATAGACTTCTCCATGATCTTTAGGGGAGTATTTGCTTTTCGTCGTGTGTCTCGATCCTTCATATTCATTTTTGATAAATGATTCTTCACATCACTTGGGATCTTTAGCAACAAAATGTATCCCTCATGCCTTGTTAGGGCCTTTTCGTACTCGCCAATCTTCGCATCCCGCTTCAATAAGTTATGCCTTGGCTATGAACTCTAATTAATACAGAGCAACTTTTAAACGATCTTGTGCTAGAAGCTAAGTAACTTTTTAAATCATATAACCTTATTTATTGCAATTAAATTTATTAACAAGCGATGGGAGAAAAAGCTTATAATCAACTCACATAAATTCAAGAAAGAATACCAAACTTATAATTGACTATATCATCTCTCGTTCTCCACAATTTTAAAAATCAAGGAATGAGACTCGTGGATGCTTAGCCAATTAAATCAAAGTTTCGGGTTTTCAAGTCATCTATAGGATCTTGCAACTTCTTAGACTTTTTCAAGTTTACAATTCTCATTTTAATGTTCCCTTGATAAACGACTTTCTAGGATCAATTATAGGAACTTGCGAAAAGTTCTTGTTCTTAACCCGTGAAAGTTAAGACTTTCGCGTTTTAAAGTTACCTATATAAAAGCCTAGCAAAACTTGACTTAAACACGTTAAGGATACTAGCTAGAGTAAACTTAGATAAGTAAACTCGGGTTGAGTCAAAAGATTCACAACGTTTAAAAAAATAAAACCACTTTATTAAAATTTATTCTAGCAAAGAAAGAAAATAACTATAACCAAGGTAAATACTAATAGGCCAAAATAGATCAAAAATTTTGAAAAATGTCGAAAAATCAGTTTTCCGGTTAAAATGAGGTCAAATACAAGGAAAAACCCACTTAACTTCGATAGAAGTCCCCCTACACTTAATATTAACATTGTCCTAAATGTTTAAGAATGTGTAAGTAAACTCCCCTACACTTAGGACATTGTGCACTTTGTTTTAATCTTGCTAAGGAAAGAACAACTAAATTGATTCCTATTTTAATATTGAAAAATATAAAATAGTGAATCAAAAGAGTTTAGGATAGAACCGGGAAGACGGGTACTGCGGATATCGGTGTCTTCCGGCTTCTTCTCCTTTGAAACAAGTTTCTTCATATCCAAAGGAGGATAAAGACTATAATCATCAAAGTCCAAAGGAGGAGAATCACTCTCATTTGGGAAGTAAGTGTTGAGAAAAGTAGCAAAGTCTTCCTCAAATGAGTAGTCATCCAAAGGAGGATCAAGCATTGTTGGTGGAGGATCTTCATCAAAAGTAGGAGTAAGGTCATAATGAGAAGAATCACTCGAGAGAGTATCAGCATCATCAAAATCATCATAAGTTGGCATGTCTGGATACTCAGAAGTAAAATCATCAGAATCATCCATATCAGAACTCGAATCATCATCGTAGTCATCATAGATTGGTGGAGACTCATGAATTGGTGGAGGATCCAAATTTGAAAGAGAATCATCCACATCATCATGGAATAGTGGATTATCATAGCAAGAATCGAATAGAGGATTGTTGTAGACGACAAAATCATCAAGCACATTAATCATATCCGCTGATTCTCTTCCATTGGGTTTGGTTGTGATCTTCCCCATTTTAAATACTTGTGCTTCATTCTCGACTCTTAAGATTAACTCACCTTCGGTAACATCGACTAGAGCTTTTCCGGTTCTTAAGAATGGCCGACCAAGTATTAAAGTAATACGAGGGTCCATTTCATAATCAACAACAACAAAGTCGACCGGAAAAGTGAAGGTGCCAAATTTAATGAACACATCTTTGGCAATACCAACGGGTAAGCGAGAGTGCGATTTGCTAGCTCAAGAGTCATCTTCGTTGGTGTAAGATCGGGTAATGATAACTTTTACCAAACACTTAAAGGCATCAAATTAATACTTGCCCCGAGATCGGCTAAGGCAGTAAATTCTTCGGTTTGGTTAAAAGTACATGGTAGCACAAAACGACCGGGATCTCCATGTTTCTCCGGAAGTTCTTTAAGAAGGAAGGCAGAACAATTTTCATTCAATCGAGTATTAACAAACTTGGCCATCTTCTCCTTCTTATTAAGCAATTCCTTAAACATCTTAACAAATTTAGGCATTTGTGCTAGAGCTTCAACAAGGCTAAAGGTGATGGTTAGTCCTGAAATATTCTTCAAATAGTTCAACACTTGAATGTCATCCTGGGTTTGCAGTTTGGCCTTGTCTAAGCAAGAAGGATAAGGGATGTTGGGTTTATAGGTGGAAGGTGTAGCAGGTAAAGGTTGAGATGTTGAAGGTTTAAAGGTTGAAGGTGGGGTTGGTGAAGGGTTCTTCTTGGGTACTTCAGTAAGAGGTGGAGACGGTAATGGAGAACTAATACTAGGCGTGGGAGTAGGAGGGATAAATGGTGGTGGAGGAGGTGTAGATGGAGTAACTGGGGAAGGGGTAGATGGTACTACTAAGGTTGCTCCACTGCGTGTAGTAATAGCACTCACATTCTCTCTCGGGTTGGTGACGGTATTTGAAGGAAGAGAGCCCGAAGTAGAGGGTTGAGTAGTTGGTAAGAAACTAGCCAACATATTCTTCAAATCATTTGTTTGAGTGCTAAAATAGGTTTGTATATCATGTCGAAGCTCGGCTCTAATATCATTACCTTGCTTAGTGATATCTCCTTTCAAGTTGATAATTTGGCTTTGCAGATTCTTAATTTGCTCTCCTTGGGTCCTCATAAACGCTTCAACATCTTGATTAATGGGTGGGGCTTGTTGAGCGGGTGGGTGATAAGGATTAGAAGCTCAAGGTGGGTTTGGGTTGCTTCTATTGTAGTTGTTGGGGTTGTGGTTTTGAGGAGAAAACCGGGTGCAAGAAAGTTGTTCGAATGGTAACTTAACAAGTTACGATCACCTTGAGGTCGGGCTTGATAGCTTTTCGTTGAATAGTTACCATAAGGCGCATACACGTTTTCTGGGTTGTCATGAGTAGAAGGACAATCAGTGTATGAATGAGCACCACCGCAAGTCTCACAAGAAAGTGCTACAACTTTAACTTGTTGTTGTTGATTTGTAGCCAAAAGTTGCATATTCTTGCTCATTTCGATCATTGCGCGGGTCAATTCGGTGATATCAGGGTTTGAAGAAGTAGAAGAAACATTGACTCTCGGGTTATTCCTTGAAGATGCGGATGAATCCCAATTTTTGTGGTGAGTAGTCATGTTATCGATAAGCTCTCTACACTCCTCGGGTCTTCTTTTCATAAATGTGCCACTGGCGGCTGCATTAATCGTATCACGATCACGAAATGTTAAACCATTGTAGAAAGTATCAATTAAGGTGACGGGGAGCTTGTTATGGTTTGGACATCGATCAATCAAAACATTACATCGTTCCCAAGCATCAAAAAGTGATTCATCAGGTTCTTGTGTAAATCCACTAATTTGATTTCGAAGGCTCGTGACCATGGATGGTGGAAGGTAGCGCGACAAAAAGCGTTGAGTCATCTCATCCCAAGTATGAATTGAATTCTTCGGAAGACGATCAAACCATTTTTCGGCATGGTAGGATAAGGTGTGTGGAAATAGATGAAGGCGAAGAAAATCCATAGTAACACTGGGAAACTTCATGCTTTGAGTAACGGTAATGAACTTGTCGAGGTGTTTGATGGCATCATCATCCGGCAATCCGCGAAATGGACAAGTATATTGAACTTGTTGGATCATGTGATGCTTCAACGAAAACTCTAGAGCCGTGATTTGCATCGGCGCAATCGGTCCTCCTCGTCCATTCATTGTGGGTTGACAAAGCTCCTCCATCGTTCTAAGATCGGGTGGTGGAAGAACATTGTTGTTATTATTATTGTTGAGGTACGGTGGGTTATTGTTGTTGTTCACACCTGCCATATCTAAATCTTCACGAGTCTTGGGCTCTGAATAAGTTGAAGATCTAGTACGCATACACATGCAAAAGCAAAAGAAAAAGATACCAAAGAAATAGACAATATATATACACTATAAAAATAAAAATCTTTTTGGAGTTTTGAAATGTTTTTTTTTATTTTTATGGATTTTTAACAATTTTTAATTTTTATGGATTTTTGAAATTTTTTGAGCAAGAAAAATAACGTTCACGAGTGAAAGGATCCTAAAATTCAACGCGTATCTCACAGACAACCGTTAATCTTTACGAAAAGAGCCGGCAGCGGCGCCATTTGATACAAGGTTTTGCCAAGTATAAAAATCTGTTCGTCTCGATTCAATTCGAATTGACTATTGGTTTAAGTGTGACTCAGCTGTCTTTTGGTGAAAAAGAAATAGTTTGGTCGTTGTTGTAAAATAAAATTGCAAAAATTTAAAGTAAAAGGCAAGGTAAATAAAGCTATAAATGATTAAAAAGTAAATGACGAGAAATTAAAACAGATAACTAAATAATAAAGGAGCGAAAAGAATAAATAAAACGTAAATTTAAGCAAAACAATTAATAAAAATAAAACTAAACGAATAAATAAAACGTAAATTAAAGCAAAACCATGTTGTGATGATATACATACGACGCACCCCATATTCCGCCATGTTGGGGTGTGACAGACTGGTATCAGAGACAATGGTTATAGAGAATTAGGTTTCCTAGTCTAGTAGCCTAGTCTATAGCTTAAGGATCCCTGCATATAGGCGCCATAGGAATATGTGTGTATGGTTTTGATTGTATTTTCTGAGTATTGTTGATTCATTTTATGTGAGTGTTGACTAGTATGGATTGAACTATAGTCGTCCATACTTAGTCACATGCTAATTTCTGTTTTGTTTTTGATATACGAATTACTTTCATAATAATTGATGAGTTATTTTGTACACCTAATGTATAGTATTTTTTTCTTTTGATGTTTAAGTCATGTTCCTTATGAATTAGGTGGTGATTCGAGTTATTAGGAGTAGATAGATATGAAAGATTTTAAGTTATTTCCACTGTTATGGGCGATGTGACTTATAACTGATTATGATGTTGTTTTGGAGCTTGTCTATGTTGTTTTAGCTAGACTATGGATTTATGTATTGCAAGAAGTTTGACTATGTTATTTTAATAAACGTAGTTTTGGACCTTATTGGTTATGTGGTTATGAACTTATGTGAGTAGATGGATTTATGTAAAACCCGGAAATCTGATTTGCATTTTTATTCATTTTGATAAAAAAACTTAAGGTTAAAAAAAAATTATAAATAAAATAAAATAAAATAATAAAAATAAACTATGATAGCCAAACTAATAACCTACAATAAGCTTTTTAGACCTTTGAAATATTCTCAAGATCCTTAACGTTACAAGAAGGAATCCTGACATTTTTGATAATCAGTTATGACTAGTTAATGTATATTGAATGATGGAACAAAACCAAGTTGACTTTCCATACACAACGCTCTTTCATGTACATCTCTCCATTTATAACCCACTCTATTTTACGACAAGATTGATAGAAATATTACCCATATAATCAACATCTCCTTGACATTTTCAGAAACTCTCGACACAAAACCAAGCCTAGTTCCTATCTATTAATTCATTTTATAATTAAGAGGTCTTGGAAAAGAAGAATCTGATTTCAATTCACGGTGGCATTAGTGTTCGGATTTCTGTTGGTGTATATTAGTACATCACAAGAGTATCGGTTTCACGCGTTCAAGTTTGATTTCGGTTTTGGCTTGGTTCGATAGCACGTGATAGATCGAGTTCATGATTCGATTATGTCTTGCGAGCAGATTTCATTGGTGTTCCTATTTGACTTTAGTGCATGGTCGTATGTCGGTTGTGGTTTATGGTTCATTATTGGTAGTACGTACAGCTGATCGTGTACGTCTGAGTTGTGAGTTCAATCATGCCCTGATTATTATTAGCATCCGTGTTCATGTCTCCGTTTTGATGTATTAACGTTGGTCCTTAAGGTAACTTTTAAGCCATCTGCTCAATGCATGACTATAGACTATATCATGTATTATACTGAGTGATATTTTCTATATAAACATAACGTATGAAGCTATAACTGAAGTCATCCTTTTGATCTAATTTACGAAAATGATTTTGTTCAAGTGTCAATATAAATCTATTTGCTGTAGTGAAACATTTTTTAAGGCTATAAAATGGTTTCAATTATGTAATGAGGGTGACAGATCATGTTGGTAAGTAATTTAAAACGAAACTGATACCCAACAAGTAAACCAAAGAAACATACTATACAACCAAGTGTACTGAGAAAGAAGGTTAATGATATTTATAGCAAGACTTCACATATGAATACTAAATTCAAGTTATGGTCTTTCTATAAAAAAAGTTGGTGTCATTTTATGTCTAGCTAATGGGTTTTGAAGGCGTATAAAGAGTTAAAAGTCATATAAAAATGTTAGTCATGTTAACAAGCGTGCATTTATGCACAAATATATTAAAAATGAGATCAATAGTAGTTAAACTCTTGTTATATAATCAAAATGAGAATACTTGTAGGATAAAAATATGAGTTAAACTAAGTCTATGATTAATTATTTGGCTCGTTACTTATTTACATTTGGTAAACTATGTAGATAACTGGACTAGTAAATAAGTCTGAAGTTTGGTTAAGCGTCGGGTTTGGCTAGCTAAGGTACGGATATCTCTATCTCTTTACGGTTATGTGTCTTCTTCGTTTATTCGATTGATGGTACGGATTTCCGTCCTTTCAGTAAGGACTTCCTTTCTATGCATGATTAGGATGTTTAAGTTTATTAGTAATCATATTAATAACTAAACAAATTGCCTGAGCATTATATACAAGCATGACCAGTTTATGTACTAGTTACGGAGGTACCGTAACCACGGCACTAGAGGCACCGGTGTCGTGACTCACATGCAGGAGAGTGATATCCTGCATCGTCCCACTCAGCTCAACTTGGCCATTTTATCAGTATTATTAGTGGGTCGTATGGATGCATCCTAGGCTTATATGTGTTACAAGTTATCAGGGTGAATGTGGTGTGTGCTCTACATCCTTCACATTGGAGCTGATCCCTCCACCCAGCACAGTTATTTAGAGGTCACCCCTCTATAGCATGACGAGGTCACCCCTCCAGTTATTCATGCACGGTTGTTACAGCACGTGACCTATATAAGCTCTGGCAAATAAAATACAATAAATGCATGTTTTCAGATTTAACAGATAACAGTTCAGCTTTATTATTTATGAATCAGACTTTACAGATTATACACAGATTTCCGCTGCAACTTTACTTATCAGTCTTACAGCTCCAGTATTTCATCATCTGTTTCATTTCAGTAATTCCTTATCATGCTTTATATCCGTTCACTGAGCGTTATGCTCAGCCATAGTTCCCTTTCATGTTCTAACGGCAGGTACCCCAGGACGCTCTTAGGATTCTGAGAGCATGTGCATTTGGATGGAAGCTATCCAGACTTCTTACTTTATGTACTTACATTATTCTGCTTATTTGGACATTGTTTAGTCCTTTCCTTCAGTATTTTGTTTTATTTTCATGTTTTGGGCTTATGTTTGGATTGCTGATGTTTGATTCTGGTATTTCCTTTATGGTCAGTTAATGTTTTAGGACATTTACCTTATGCTTTGATGTCACGCCATAAATACACGTAACGGTCCACTTATCCAAGTGGGGTGTTACAATTATGGTATCAGAGCTATAGGTTCGACCTGTAGGCTCTAAAACTTGACATGTGACTAGTGGGTAGTCACCAGGAACTTCCCATATTTTGGCGTTGTTATCTTTCATGTTTCTCATGGATTATTCAGTCAGTTTTCTTCATTTATCAGTCAGTTTTCTCAAAGTTTTGACTAAGTAAAAGTTCGGTACAGAACTGGCCATATTTAGTCGCATGTGCCTTTCTGCGAATTTTGTTTTGGTGAACCGACCCATATTCGTTCACCCTTACCGTTCAGATTTTGTATTGGTAAACCGACCATAGGGTTTACCCTTGCTCATGACAGATTCATGTTTTCAGTCAAATATTACTTGGTGAACCAGCCATAAACGTTCACCATTTCTCATGTCAAATCTCATGCTTTTAAGTCGAATGATGTTTTGTGAACTGAACCATAGATGTTCACTTTTGCACATATCATGATATTTTATAAAGTTTGACAAGTATGAATTGGACTACATCCAACCATGTTTAGTCCCAGATTGTAAATTTCTATACATGACAGTTCCCATGAAATTTTGACAAGTATGGATCGAACCAGAATCGCCCATACTTAGTCACATGTTTTCTTCCTTGAATGTTGTGGATTGAACTATAGCCATCCACAACAGTTGTTGTTAAAACTCAGTTGATCATACTCTTATGTTCTTTGTAACAATCCCGTTTCACAATTTCAAGCTAATGTCGCCTTCAAGCGGATGCAGTTTCATGTTTCCCCTACAAGGATTATGTTTTCAACAGAACGATAATGTTTCATGCTAAGATACAGAAGGATTACAGTAAAATACTATTTCATGATAAATCATGTTCTGGTCCTTATCAATCATGTCTTTATACTGAACATTGATAAAACTCCGTTTAGTCATACTTTTTAGCCTCTATACAACCAGCATTAAGTCTAGGCAGAAATTATCAGCCTATCATGTTAACCGTTTCAATTCAGTTTACTACCGTTTAAATCAATTTATTTCTTTGATCATGTCAGACAATTAACACCAGTATCGATCATGTCATAAAATTTCCACCAGTGCCATGTGCAGTATCCCCTATTTGCCCCACATTTAGTATCCCAGTTATACTCCATGTACATTATTTCATGTGTACTCCACGTACAGTGTCTCAGATATGCTCCATGTGCAGTATTAATTTTGTACTTCATGTACAATAGTCCAGGTGTACTCCAGGTACCCTACTCCATGGATATTACTAATCGATCCTCAATCATCTCAGGCGTTTCTACTTGTCGATATTCTACCAGGTGCTGATGCTGCTCGTGAGTTAAAGATTTTACTAGATGCTGATGCTGCGAACACTTTGAAGACCTCACAATTGCTGATGCTGCTGATACTTTGGAGATTTCTCAAGATGCTGATGGTGATGCTGTTATACTATAAAGACACTGCATAGCAAGGACGAAAACTATAAATTTGAAATTTCTGACAAGAGTAAATTCCAACCATAGACACTGCCATTCTAGTCTATGCCTTACTTCCTCAGTTAGCTGTCACACGTTACTCAGCTAACCGTTCATTCAGAAGAGTGGGAACCGGAACTCAGCCGGCCACTCAGCAGAATAGTTACATGAATCACGGTTATGATGATAACCGTCATAAATTGAAAAACAAAGCAGTAGTGACAACCACCGTGCTTATAATTAATCAGTCAGTAACCATCGGAACTCCGGAACGGACGTGACCAGAAATACAGATGTCAGTAGTCTAACCGGTCCGCCAATCTTAGCAGTTACCAAAATTTTTAACCTTGTTCAGATTCATCTACTAAAACACGTGTCAAGACATCAGTCAAGACACAGTTCTCAAGTATTGTTTCAAAAGACACTAGGACACCAGTCATGATACACGTCAAAAGAATATCTTCTAAGAGTACGAGTCAGAATTCCTAACTCTAGTATGTTCCAAAGTGAGACCCTCAGTAATTCAGGGTACCCTTAAGAAAGGGGTATACCCGTTCTTATATGCCACGCATGAATCAGATCATTAAAATTCAGTCACCACCACTAGATTATTATTCAGATTAAACACACGGTAATCATTATGTGAGGTTACAGACGAACCCACTCAGTGGAAGTCGCCACGTTACTCCACGTATTCCTATGTCAGCTTTATGTAAATCAGGTATTTACCTACCTCTCAGCCAGAAAGGACTCAACAGTATCACCATATTTATTAAAGCCTTATTTTCAGTTAACGACGAGATCCGTCTTACTAAATCCCAAATACATTCATTATACTTTCGGTCAGAAAATCAGTACGAATTATTTCTGCCTTACAAGCGCGTGACTATCAGTCCATAGCTACGAAGAATTTTACCTACCTGTTATTAATTCACTTCTGAAATTCCTTAAATTCATGATCAGCAGATTATTCTAGAGTTCCAGATATAATTTCAGAAAGTTTTCAAGAAATTCCTTCCTAACCACGAGACAGAAATTTAACATCGAGCTAGTCTCAAGAACAGAACCTGTTTTCAGAACTCTTGATCACAGGGCTTAAGCTAAGTTAAAAGAGTTGCAACAATTGCTGCAAGAATTACTGAAACGAGGCTTTATTCGCCCTAACGCACCACCAAGAGGTGTATCGTTTCTGTCTATCAGAAAGAAGGCCGGTACCATGAGATCATGTATCGATCACCAAAAATTACGAGATCGCCATTCATAAAACGATACTCATTCCACGAATAGGAGGTTACCTGACCTGCTACGATGTCTTAAATATTTTCCAGAACAATTCGCGATCATGCCACCAACGGTGGTGAGAGAAGAACATGATGTTTTCCAGATTGCTGTTGAACATGTTATAGTCTCTCTAAAATTTTGACTTATACGTCTGAGCTCCCTAATGCTCCAGCTATAGCATGAAATTTATGAATAAATTTTTTTTATGACTTCGCAGACAAAATCGTCAATATGTACTTTGATAACATTTTGATCTTCTAAATTCTAGAGAGGTACAGATAATCATCTTCTCACAGTTGTATAGATTCTCCGATAAGAGAAAAATTATATACGCAGCTTTCTAGATATGAATCCTAGTAGAACAAGGTGGCATTTCTGGACCACGCTATTTCAGTAGAAAGGAATTTCAGACAATCCTGCGAAGGTGAAGGCCATCACCTGATGGTCCCGACCGATGCCTGTGAACGAAGTACCAAATTTTCTAGAACTTAATTGACTACTACCGCAGAAATTGCTGACAGTACTCCCTAAAAAAAATCCATGACTATTCGACCAGATTTCCACCAAAATGTTCCATGTTCAAGCAGAATTTTGTTAGAAGCAGTATGACATGTTGATGCAGATATGTTCATACCTAGATGCCTGACATACCACAGGTTCAAGATAGAACGCCGTCATGTTAGTGAATTAATACAATCCTTAGAAATTTTTGAACATAAATGAGAAGAAATTTCATGAAATCATTATCAGTTACCACAGACTCAGAAAAAGTATGATACTATCTAAGTCATCGTCATTCATGTAATCAACATGCGCTTTTTCTTTTATCTTAAAGGATTACGCAGTAGTAGATCTGTAGGAAGTTCAACAATAAATCTTAAGATTTCAAGGTATTCCATCGACCATCATACCAGACAGAATTCATGTTCACGATCACGTGTACATTCGCGTTCACTTTACGTTTACGTTCACTTTCACAGTTGTGTCTCACGCTCGCATTTTGATATTATTTCCGTCCATATTTATGCTAATCTCATGATTTAAATTCACATTCGCATTCATTAAAATGTTCACGTTCAAGTTCGTGTTCCATCTCACGATACGCGTTTCACAGTTTATTACCGAATATGGTTACAGGCAGCTTGAGAAACCAGACCCATGTTTAGCACAACTTTTCCATAACCAGGCAGATGTTTCACATCTCAGGCCGTATCGTTTGGCATTCTTTCCTCATTCAGCATATGTTCATGATATGTCCTAGCATCACATTCACAGTATGTTTCATGTATCATCGTACACACTATTTTCCATGCCCAACATTCCTCATATATTCGTGAACCACGTTCATAATTGCTCACATATCACGTTCACAATGGTTTACATAGTTCGTCCCTATATATTGTCAGCAACTTGCTCAGAGTTATAAATGTTATCTTTTCAGAATAATTCTACGTACCGTTTCATGTATACTACATGCTATAGCTTATTCATTCAGATTCAGAAAATCCATCTTAAGTATAGAACCAGATGCTTTTTAGCATCATCAGGACAGGGTCATCATGACCAAGATTTTGTTCATTATGTTTAGACCTTTGAAGAAATGATTTCGAGCGGAAAGCCACTCGAAACGGAGGAGTCCGTCCGGACCTCTAATTCCTTTTCCTTTAATAAATCCAGTTAAGTCAGTCACATCACGTTCCATGTTCTCTTCAGCCATGTCACGTTACATGATCACTTCAGTCATGTCAGGTTTATACCTATCAGTAGCATTATGTCTTAATTAGAAGACAAATTATCCTTCAGCTTATTTGTCCTTTCAGTTTACATGTTCTTTCAGTTCTTATAACTTTATTAGCTTATTACCTTTAATTCGAGGAATTTCTCCTTTTTAGAGGGGAAGAATAGTAAAACCAAAGTATTGTCACATTTCTAATCCGAGGACGAATTATTCTTTTAGAGGGGAAGAGTTGTAAAACCCGGAAATCTGATTTGCATTTTTATTCATTTTGATAAAAAACTTAATGTTAAAAAAAATTATAAATAAAATAAAATAAAATAATAAAAATAAACTGTGATAGCCAAACTAATAACCTACAATAAGCTTTTTAGACCATTGAAATATTCTCAAGATCCTTAACGTTACAAGAAGGAATCCTGACATTTTTGATAATCAGTTATGACTAGTTAATGTAATATTGAATGATGGAACAAAACCAAGTTGACTTTCCATACACAACGCTCTTTCATGTACATCTCTCCATTTATAACCCACTCTATTTTACGACAAGATTGATAGAAATATTACCCATATAATCAACATCTCCTTGACATTTTCAGAAACTCTCGACACAAAACCAAGCCTAGTTCCTATCTATTAATTCGTTTTTATAATTAAGAGGTCTTGGAAAAGAAGAATCTGATTTCAATTCACGGTGGCATTAGTGTTCGGATTTCTGTTGGTGTATATTAGTACATCACAAGAGTATCGGTTTCACGCGTTCTAGTTTGATTTCGGTTTTGGCTTGGTTCGATAGCACGTGATAGATCGAGTTCATGATTCGATTATGTCTTGCGAGCAGATTTCATTGGTGTTCCTATTTGACTTTAGTGCATGGTCGTATGTCGGTTGTGGTTTATAGTTCATTATTGGTAGTACGTACAGCTGATCGTGTACGTCTGAGTTGTGAGTTCAATCATGCCCTGATTATTATTAGCATCCGTGTTCATGTCTCCGTTTTGATGTATTAACGTTGGTCCTTAAGGTAACTTTTAAGCCATCTGCTCAATGCATGACTATAAAGTATATCATGTATTATACTGAGTGATATTTTCTATATAAACATAACGTATGAAGCTATAACTGAAGTCATCCTTTTGATCTAATTTACGAAAATGATTTTGTTCAAGTGTCAATATAAATCTATTTGCTGTAGTGAAACATTTTTTAAGGCCATAAAATGGTTTCAATTATGTAATGAGGGTGACAGATCATGTTGGTAAGTAATTTAAAACGAAACTGATACCCAACAAGTAAACCAAAGAAACATACTATACAACCAAGTGTACTGAGAAAGAATTTTAATGATATTTATAGCAAGACTTCACATATGAATACTAAATTCAAGTAATGGTCTTTCTATAAAAAAAGTTGGTGTCATTTTATGTCTAGCTAATGGGTTTTGAAGGCGTATAAAGAGTTAAAAGTCATATAAAAATGTTAGTCATGTTAACAAGCGTGCATTTATGCACAAATATATTAAAAATGAGATCAATAGTAGTTAAACTCTTGTTATATAATCAAAATGAGAATACTTGTAGGATAAAAATATGAGTTAAACTAAGTCTATGATTAATTATTTGGCTCGTTACTTATTTACATTTGGTAAACTATGTAGATAACTGGACTAGTAAATAAGTCTGAAGTTTGGTTAAGCGTCGGGTTTGGCTAGCTAAGGTACGGATATCTCTATCTCTTTACGGTTATGTGTCTTCTTCGTTTATTCGATTGATAGTACGGATTTCCGTCCTTTCAGTAAGGACTTCCTTTCTATACATGATTAGGATGTTTAAGTTTATCAGTAATCATATTAATAACTAAACAAATTGCCTGAGCATTATATACAAGCACGACCAGTTTATGTACTAGTTACGGAGGTACCGTAACCACGGCACTAGAGGCACCGGTGTCGTGACTCACATGCAGGAGAGTGATATCCTGCATCGTCCCACTCAGCTCAACTTGGCCATTTTATCAGTATCATTAGTGGGGCGTATGGATGCATCCTAGGCTTATATGTGTTACAAGTTATCAGGGTGAATGTGGTGTGTGCTCTACATCCTTCACATTGGAGCTGATCCCTCCACCCAGCACAGTTATTTAGAGGTCACCCCTCTATAGCATGACGAGGTCACCCCTCCAGTTATTCATGCATGGTTGTTACAGCACGTGACCTATATAAGCTCTGGCAAATAAAATACAGTAAATGCATGTTTTTAGATTTAACAGATAACAGTTCAGCTTTATTATTTATGAATCAAACTTTACAGATTATACACAGATTTCCGCTGCAACTTTACTTATCAGTCTTACAGCTCCAGTATTTCATCATCTGTTTCATTTCAATAATTCCTTATCATGCTTTATATCCGTTCACTGAGCGTTATGCTCAGCCGTAGTTCCCTTTCATGTTCTAACGGCAGGTACCCCAGGACGCTCTTAGGATTCTGAGAGCATGTGCATTTGGATGGAAGCTATCCAGACTTCTTACTTTATGTACTTACATTATTCTGCTTATTTGGACATTGTTTAGTCCTTTCCTTCAGTATTTTGTTTTCTTTTCATGTTTTGGGCTTATGTTTGGATTGCTGATGTTTGATTCCGGTATTTCCTTTATGGTCAGTTAATGTTTTAGGACATTTACCTTATGCTTTGATGTCACGCCATAAATACACGTAACGGTCCACTTATCCAAGTGGGGTGTTACAATTTATGTGTTATATGTTGTATTGATTCTTATAAGTGTCATCATAGGAGGGAGTGCATTGGGGAAAGGGTAATTGTATAAGTATGGTGGCCAACATAGTTATACAACTACCACAAATTCAATGGGTTCTCAAGCATGATTGCATGAAAGAGGGTTAGTACATGCTTGTATATGATGAGATGTGGATTTTGGGTATATGTATAATATATGGGTTTATGTATAATATATGGGTTTATGTAACGGCTGCCTACGGTATGACTATTTTTTAGTGTGTTATATGTATTGGGTTATACTCATGTTGTGTGATTGTGGTAAGATGGTGATTACTCGTATGGGAAAACGAGTGTATGACGTGATTGATTGATCTGACATGTATGGTCACGAGTATGTTTTGGGTGATTTAATATGCATATATATTCGGATGTATATATACTAGTATGCGTTAAGTTATGATATATGGTCGTTCAGTAGTTACTATAAGTTGAACGTACCTAGTGTTGTTCGTGTTTTATGGTTCTAGAGTTTGATGGAGTTCCAACGACGTTTTGAGTCTTTTTGAAGTGTGTTTACATTCGGGTATGTATTTTAATTAATGAGAACTACTAAATTTTCTTGCCAATAAGTATGGCTAATTATAGGAAAACGATTTTGAAAATAATTTGTAGGTGTATGGTATGATATCGTGGCTTATATATTTTTTTTTTAAGTTTGTGTTAGTAAGCTAATAAAAAAATTTAGTCTTGAAAATAATTGGATTAGTTTTATGTGTAACATGTGATCATACATTTTAAAGGGGTAAAGAAATTTTACAATAATTTTCTTATGTAGAGTTAAAATTTTAGAAGTATTTAACTAAGACAGAAAGAGTAAAAAGGGAGATTTTATTATAGTGATGATGATAATAACACCACACCTTGTAAACGTGTAGTAGTTTAGCTATAACCAGCCTAAATGGATTATATAAAATAATAATAATATAGAATAAAAAAACACACTGTATTTTATAAACATCTATTGATTTCATAATAACAAGTGAAATAAATTTAATATGGGTAAGCGAGATAAGGGTTAGAATAAGATTGTAGTATACTAACTAGTTGATATCTTGATAAAATGAAGGAGATAAAGGATGAGTTTATGGTTAAAAATGAGTATGATTGATTTTAGTAGTATGTGAGTTTGGTTCTTATGAGAAGAAACTAATTCGGGAGAAAGTTTAAAATTTTCTAAGGTATCGAAATTTGGTAATATTAATCGTGACGAGTCTAAATTTTTTGTTGTTGGCACACTCCGTTGATCTTTTGGATTACATTGTTTCATTTTCAGTTGTTTTAGCTTGGGTTCATTATGGTTGATCTTTGGGTTTACCCTATATTTTTTTATGGGACGCGGTCGTTTGGAAATTCCTTTGGTACATGTCATGGTTGATTTAGTTATGCGGTTGTGGAAACGTAAGGATGAGAGGATAGAGGTTGGTAGTATTACTTATGGTTAGATATTAGAATAGAGTGATGTATTTTGGTTTAAAGGTTGTGTTGAAGGAATGATTAAGATTTGTGGAGTCATAGAACTTAGATTGGTTACGGGAATAAAGGAGTAAGTAAAGTTAGTAGACTGGTCGTGAGAACGATTTGTCATGCTATGAGAAGTTGGTTGAATTACCATTAGGAGATTGATGAAAGTACCAGCGGATGTGAGGGTAGAGTAGAAATTTTCTACTAAAGATTGGGCAAATAACACGCAAAGGAATTAGTATAGTTATGTAGGCAAGGTATTGGTAGACACGTGAATGAAAACATGGATGTGAAAGAATGATTGGTAGGAGGCTGATTAAGTGTGATTACAACAAGTAAGGAAGAGTGATCCATTGAGGGGTTGAAGTACCTTTAGAAATATTTTGGTAGATGAGTTGAAGTTAGAAGCTATTGGGTAGTGTGAAGTTCCTAGGTAACATCAAAGAGACGAGAATGGGAGCGTGAAGAGCTACATCGTGAAGCAAGGAGCTGAAAGGACTACGTGCGGGCTACTAAAGGAAGCAAGAGATTTGGAAGGAGTCACACATTTTGCTAGGACTGGAAAGGTGACAAGTACTATGAAGGAAATCTCAGTATGGTTCGTGACGAAGGAAGACAGATCGAGTACCGGGGTGGAGCTACAAAGAGCTGAAACAGTGAATCGTGATGAAGTGAATACATAACAAGGGAGATTAAGAACTCGTGGAAGTATCAAGGGGAGTCAAGTAACTACGCGGATATAATTTTGTGGCAATCAATATCGAGGGATGAGTAGTGAATCTGAGCTGAATAAGTTCATAGAGAAGTGATTAGAGAGTCGATTTTGTGAAGGTGTTATGAAAGATCTTTGGAAGAGATAGCTATGCATTATCCAATGCACTAGCGATTTCCATAGATTTGATGAATGAAGTATGTAATTTCTGTTGGACGGGATAGTGTTGGAATTAGGGAGAACCATGGAAGGAGAGAACCAAGTATTCGTAGAAGATGATGACTAGAAGTACCTCATGTTAGGTGCAAGATCATAATAGAAGTATGAGACTTGAGTAATAATTTAGAACATGTCTTAGTAGACAAATGGAAACTAATGTGGGTATAAGATGAGAGTGTGATCCGCATGGAATCACAGGAAACTCTAGTCTGTTCTTATTAGGAGGGAGTAGGATAACTGGTCGTGAGAAAAACAAGTGAAGTTACTTGGAAAATTTTGGCGTATAGATGAATTGATAGACGGGAAGCATCACATTGTGATGTATGGTATGAATTGAGGAAGAAGATGGAAGTGTGAATAGAAGCGAAGCATGAATGAAAGAGGTCGAGATAGGAACCAAAGGAAAAAAAAAATTTGGTAGAGCCTAATGAGTAGAATAAAGCACAAAGTAGGCTAATATTGTTGTAGTTTTGAAAAAAAAGGGTTGACACAGACCTATTTTGTTAGATTGGAAGGCTTAGTATCGATAATCGAATGGATGAGGAGTTACAAACGTGATGTGTCATGAGAGACGAAGGGTTTGGTCTAACTAAGACAAGAAGAGGAGCACTATGACCTTGAAAGTAAGACATTGTGTAGGTATAAAGGAAGTGTTGAGTATCAAGAAAAAAAAATTGTTCATGGAGAAAAGTGAGAAAGATGTGTATAAGTGCTACTAATGAGCTATCCAAATTTACTGGAAGCAGTTGTAGCATGGGATTGGATGACAGTCGATAGACCAACTGAGATAACCATCCTTTTGGTGATATGTATAGATCATAAGTTGATTTGGATTGAAAGAGCCTTATTATGATGAACTAATGAATATGTGAAATACCGTCATAGGTCACTTGTGTAAGGAAATTGGAATTTTTAAGAAGTCTGGGGGTACGGACTAAAGGGAGTTGATGAACATGATTGGATACGAGTATATCAAGCTAGTGGGAAAAGGATGGATGATGTAAGAAATTACTACAAGTATAGGAGTCGTGTTGAGAGCTTGGGTGACTGATTTAGAGGGAGGTGGGAAACTCGTTAGCAATGTCTGAGTTTTAATATAATGGTAATTACCATACTATAAGTCGATGAATGCCATTTGAGGCACTATATGGAAGGATAGAGTGAGTTGTCCTTAAGATGGACTAAAATTGGTTAAAGAGACTACTAATATGGAAAAGGTGTTTGTGGAAAGGATGAGAGAAAACAAGAGATGCTATATAGAAAAGAGGAAACCACTAGATTTTAGTGACAAAGTTATGTAGGAAGTTTCACCAATAGTAACGGGTGGTTTGTTTTGGTAAAATGGAAAAGTTGATGTAGAGTTGTGTAGGTCCATTTATGATCCTTGGAAAGATCGTACCAGTAGCTTATGAGTATAGAATTACCTGGGGAAAATGAGTGGAATATAAGATATATTTCACGTATTGAGATTGGTAAATGTTGTTTAAGAATGCATATTTGCATGTACGGTTATTCGGGATTTGTGTTAATAAGAGTCTTTGTTTTATCAAAGAGTCATTTGTGAGATTTATTGGCTGTGAGGTCAAGAGTTTGGGTATGAATTTAAATATTGGTAGTTAGTATATGTGGTAATTTGAGACTTGAACTAAAGTACACATAGAAATGAGAAGAGTTCATTTAGAACAAGTATCCTCATGTGATTTGTTGGTTGTGTGTTTGACCCTAAGGAGTAAATCTCGGGACGAGATTTCTATTAGGAGGGAGTGATGTGACAACCGCGTTTTTGAGGTTTGTCACTTAGTTTTATTTTGTGCAAGTTACGTGTCTTTACGTGTTTATGTGCTAATTGGTGTGTATAGATTGTGGTTTGGATATCGTTTCGGGTACGGGGTACCTTGTGAGTGAAACAATGTGTGATGATTTCATGTTCATGAGCTCACATGGTAGTGACTATGAAATGAGATGGTGTTATTTAGTGGTTTTACGTATACATATATGTATTATAGAACATTGTATTTTTACGGTTTAGGGTTTTGCATTTAGGGGTCTCGGAAGAGGTATTTAGCCACGGGAGTATTTTTCAGGATTGTTTTAAGTCATTTAGGACTTAGTTAATTTTTTTATTTCATATTTCAAGAGTTTTTATAAAACTGTATATTTTTACGTCTTTTACGGTATACGCGTAAATTTGACTAGTTTTACGGTTTTTAGGTTTTGGAGGCTTTAGGAGCTGAAATAAATTAAGGAAAATTAAGGTAATATTATTATTACAAGTATTAATAAATTAAATAAAAAAACGAAATTATGGGTGCATAGGTCGGTATATGCGATTAAAAAAAGGGGATGGAAAGAAAAGGAAAAAAAGAGAAAAAGGAAACATTGTATTGGGCTAGGATTAGTATGTTAATTATATACAGCATTGTTATAAACCAAAACAAATCATTAAACCTGGAGAAAAAGAAAGTCGACGGTCACAAGATTTTTTTAGGGTTTCTTTATAAATTTGGGGTTTTCATAAATCAAAGGTAAATCTTTATAACCCTTTTTAATTAAAGTGTTTTAATTATTTCTCAATCATCTTATGATGGATTTAGGTTAGGGTTTAAATAAAAAATCTGTATATTAATGATATTATAATGATTAGGTGAATTAGGGCTAGTAATTAGTGGAGTTATGAGTAATTAATTAGACTAATTATGTTAAAATCGTTTTTAAAAACTGGGCAGAATTTTAGGTCAATTGTTTTGACCATATATAGAGTTCTACAAACTCTTATTTTGCGATTCAAGTATCCCTGGAAAGGTAATTGAGTTGGATTTCAAATGCAAGAAACGAGAACTAAATTGGAGGTCTAGAAGTGGGTCAAAAACAGGTTACAACATTCGGAGGTCAAAATAGTTTTGAAATCAGTCGGGTTTAATTTAATGTTTTAAGGTGATTGGGGTACTTAGGAGTACACTTGAGCCCTATAATGAGCTTGGGTGTTGGTTTATATATTAAATAAGATATCTGGAGGAGGGCTAAGCAAATTGGTTAGGGTAAGACCCCTAATCATAACAAACTTTTTATATGTTCAAAATCAGTAAAATTCGGATAGACAAAAGTATAAATATATATCGGGGCCTTAACAGTATCTTTAAGGTTAGGTCAATAGGGAGGAGTTAGCTAACATATGTAAGGGAATAGGGTTTCCTTGACAGAGGTCATGGGTTTGTTTAGGTGGTCGTTTGGCTTATAGTTTGGAGACCTAAAAACCGGAACTGTTTTGGGTAAAATGTTAACGAGACGGGTTATGAAGTAAACTAAGTTAAGGGCTTTATAGAGGGGTGTAATGAGATGCTTAGATCATATAAATGAGGTATATATATGGGAGAATGTTAGATGTCTATCATAGGTTGTTGAGCCATCTTAGTTTTGGTTCATGTTTTGATTGTGTGCTTTTGTTTGTTAGCTTTTTGCTAGTGCGTGGATTTTTGGAGAAGCTCAATCAGGTGAGTTTCATAGTCCCATATCTTTTAATGATTTTCACTTCCATATGGGATGGAATAGACACTGTGTGGTTTTGTAAAGAATGCTGTGAATGTTTTTATGGTTTGTGATGGACTTGTGTGTACACTTATGTGATTAACTGCTATGTGATTCTTGATTGTGTTTATGATTTGGATCGGATGACACGTACCGTCTCAGTTATTGTGGTTTGACTTGGTACCAAGGGGATGTTGACAAGGCGGGGCCTTGGGGAGATACATAGATGTGTGAGAATCTATGGGACCAATGGATAGTGACAAGGCGGGGCCTTGGGATTGGTACATAGGTGTATGGGCGCCTATGGTACTATGGTGTTTGGTAAGGCTGGGAGCCTTGGATTTTGTTTGGAATGATTGATCTTGAATGTTAGTTGTTAATGCATATTTGTAGCACATTGTCCATATGTGTAGTGGTTTATGGTTGTTCATAGCTTATTATAATCTGTTTTCGGTTGGAGTCTAAACCTATGACTCTCACCAACATTATGTAGACGTGTGTTAGTGTCTCTTTTAGGTGAGAATGTGGTTAAGCTTGAGAATAGAAGTGGATAGCTTTGGAGACATTAGGATTGCATTTAGAAGGAGATCCCCGTTCCTTCTTAGTTTATTTCTAGGTGTTTTGAATAAGTGATACTTTGTAGACACCTTTATGATGTTTTGTTTGTGGTAATTATTTGTCTTGGGTAAGAGGTAGGACTGTTACCTACTTGCCTGGACTCCTGCATTTTGTGGAGATATTGTCATGACATTTGTGTCACCATTTTATGACATTTCCATTTCATTTAGTTATCTCTATAGACACGCCATGTTATGATGATATACATACGACGCGCCCCATATTCCGCCATGTTGGGGTGTGACAGAATGGTATCAGAGACAATGGTTATAGGGAATTAGGTTGCCTAGTCTAGTAGCCTAGTCTATATCTTAAGGATCCCTGCATATAGGCGCCATAGGAATATGTTTGTATGGTTTTGATTGTATTTTCTGAGTATTGTTGATTCGTTTTATGTGAGTTTTAACTAGTATGGATTGAACTATAGTCGTCCATACTTAGTCACATGCTAATTTCTGTTTTGTTTTTTTATATACGAATTACTTTCATAATAATTGATGAGTTATTTTGTGCACCTAATGTATAGTATTTTTTTTTCTTTTGATGTTTAAGTCATGTTCCTTAAGAATTAGGTGGTGATTCGAGTTATTAGGAGTAGATGGATATAAAATATTTTAAGTTATTTCCACTCTTATGGGCGACGTGACTTATAACTGATTATGATGTTGTTTTAGATAGACTATGGATTTATTTATTGCAAGAAGTTTGACTATGTTATTTTAATAGATGGAGTTTTGGACCTTATTGGTTATGTGGTTATGAACTTATGTGAGTAGATGGATTTATGTGTTATATGTTGTATTGATTCTTATAAGTGTCATCATAGGAGGGAGTGCATTGGGGAAAGGGTAATTGTATAAGTATGGTGGCCAACATAATTATACAACTACCACAACTTCAATGGGTTCTCAAGTATGATTGCATGAAAGAGGGTTAGTACATGCTTGTATATGATGAGATGTGGATTTTGGGTATATGTATAATATATGGGTTTATGTATAATATATGGGTTTATGTAACGGCTACCTACGGTATGATTATTTTTTAGTGTGTTATATGTATTGGGTTATACTCATGTTGTGTGATTATGGGTTCACACGATATGGAATGGTTTTGGTGATGGGCTTTATGCCTTGTGGTAAGATGGTGATTAGTCGTATGGGAAAACGAGTGTGTGACGCGATTGATTGATCTAACATGTATGGTAACGAGTATGTTTTGGGTGATTTAATAGGCATATATATGCGGATGTATGTATACTACTATGCGTTCAGTTATGATATATGGTCGTTCAGTAGTTACTATAACTTGAACGTACCTAGTGTTGTTCGTGTTTTATGGTGCTGGAGTTTGATGGAGTTCCAACGACGTTTTGAGTCTTTTTGAAGTGTGTTTACATTCGGGTATGTATTTTAGTTAATGAGAACTACTAAATTTTCTTGCAAATAAGTATGGCTAATTATAGGAAAACGATTTTGAAAATAATTTGTAGGTGTATGGTATGATATCGTAGCTTACATATTTTTTTTTAAGTTTGTGGTAGTAAGCTAATAAAAAAAATTTGTCTTGAAAATAATTGGATTAGTATTATGTGTAACATGTGATCATACATTTTAAAGGGGTAAAGAAATTTTACAATAATTTTCTTAAGTAGAGTTAAAATTTTAGAAGTATTTAACTAAGACGGAAAGAGTAAAAAGGGAGATTTTTATATAGTAATAACACCACACCTTGTAAACGTGTATTAGTTTAGCTATAACCAGCCTAAATGGATTATATAAAATAATAATAATAATATAGAATTAAAAAAAACACTGTATTTTATAAACATGTATTGATTTCATAATAAAAAGTGAAATAAATTTAATATGGGTAAGCGAGATAAGGGTTAGAATAAGATTGTAGTATACTAATTAGTTGATATCTTGATAAAATGATGGAGATAAAGGATTAGTTTATGGTTAAAAATGAGTATGATTGATTTTAGTAGTATGGGAGTTTGGTTCTTATGAGAAGTAACTAATTGGGGAGAAAGTTTAAAATTTTCTAAGGTATCGAAATTTGGTAATATTAATCGTGACGAGTCTAAATTTTCCGTTGTTGGCACACTCCATTGATCTTTCGGATTACATTGTTTCGTTTTCAGTTGTTTTGGCTTGGGTTCATTATGGTTGATCTTTGGGTTTACCCTATATTTTTTTAATGCGACGCGGTCGTTTGGAAATTCTTTTGGTACAGGTCATGGTTGATTTAGTTATGCGTTTGTGGAAACGTTAGGATGAGAGGATAGAGTTTGGTAGTATTACTTATGGTTAGATATTAGAATAGAGAGATGTTTTTTGGTTTAAAGGTTGTGTTGAAGGAATGATTAAGATTTGTGGAGTCATAGAACTTAGATTGGTTTCGGGAATAAGGGAGTAAGTAAAGTTAGTTGACTGGTCGTGAGAACGAGATGTCATGCTATGAGAAGTTGGTTGAAATACCATTAGGAGATTGATGAAAGTACCTGCGGATGTGAGGGTAGAGTAGAAAATTTCTACTAAAGATTGGGCAAATAACACGCAAGGGAATTAGTATAGTTATGGAGGCAAGGTATTGGTAGATACGTGAAGGAAAACATGGATGTGAAAGAATGATTGGTAGGAGGCTGATTAAGTGTGATTACAACAAGTAAGGAAGAGTGAGCCATTGAGGGGTTGAAGTACCTTTAGAATTATTGTGGTAGATGAGATGAAGTTACAAGCTATTGGGTAGTGTGAAGTTCCTAGGTAACATCATAGAGACGAGAAGGGGAGAGTGAAGAGCTATATCATGAAGCAAGGAGCTGAAAGGACTACGTGCGGGCTGCTAAAGGAAGCAAGAGATTAGGAAGGAGTCACAGATTTTGCTAGGACTGGAAAGGTGACAAGCACTATGAAGGGAATCTCCGTATGGTTCGTGACGAAGGAAGACAGATCGAGTACCGGGGTGGAGCTACAAAGAGTTGAACTAGTGGATCGTGATGAAGTGAATACATAACATGGGAGATTAAGAACTCGTGGAAGTAACAAGGGGAGTCAAGTAACTACGCGGATATAATTTTGTGGCAATCAATATCGAGGGATGAGTAGTGAATCTGAGCTGAATAAGTTCATGGAGAAGTGATTAGAGAGTCGGTTTTGTGAATGTGTTATGAAAGATCTTTGGAAGAGATATCTATGCATTATCCAATGCACTAGCGATTTCCATAGATTTGATGAATGAAGTATGTAATTTCTGTTGGACGAGATAGTGTTGGAATTAGGGAGAACCATGGAAGGAGAGAACCAAGTATTCGTAGAACATGATGACTAGAAGTACGTCATGTTAGGTGAAATATCATAATAGAAGTATGAGACTTGAGTAATATTTTAGAACATGTCTTAGTAGACAAATGGAACCTAATGTGGGTATAAGATGAGAGTGTGATCCGCATGGAATCATAGGAAACTCTAGTCTGTTCCTATTCAGAGGGAGTAGGATAACTAGTTGTGAGAAAAATAAGTGAAGTTACTTGGAAAATTTTGGTGTATATATGAATTGATAGACGGGAAGCATCACATCGTGATGTATGGTATGAATTGAGGAAGAAGACGGAAGTGTGAATTGAAGCGAAGCATGAATGAAAGAGGTCGAGATAGGAACCGAAGGTAAAAAAATATTTTGGTAGAGCCTAATGAGTAGAATAATGCACAAAGTAGGATAATATTGTTGTAGTTTTGAAAAAAATAGGGATGGCACTAAACTATTTTGTTTGATTGGAAGGCTTAGTATCGATAATCGAATGGATGAGGAGTTACAGACTTGATGTGTCATGAGAGACAAAGGGTTTGGTCTAACTGAGACAAGAAGAGGAGCACTATGACCTTAAAGGTAAGACATTGTGTAGGTATAAAGGAAGTGTTGAGTATCAAGAAAAAAAAATGTTCATGGAGAAAAGTGAGAAAGATGTGTATAAGTGCTACTAATGAGCTATCCAAATTTACTGGAAGCAGTTGTAGCATGGGTTTGGATGGCAGTCGATAGACCAACTGAGATAACCATCCTTTTGGTGATATGTATAGATCATAAGTTGATTTGGATTGAAAGAGCCTTATTATGATGAACTAATGAATATGTGAAATACCGTCATAGGTCACTTGTGTAAGGAAATTAGAATTTTTAAGAAGTCTGGGGGTACGGACTAAAGGGAGTTGATGAACATGATTGGATACGAGTATATCAAGCTAGTGGGAAAATGATGGACGAAGTGAGAAATTGCTACAAGTATAGGAGTCGTGTTGAGAGCTTGGGTGACTGATTTAGAGGGAGGTGGGAAACTCATTAGCGATGTTTGAGTTTTAATATAATGATAGTTATCATACTAGAAGTCGATGAATGCCATTTGAGGCACTATATGGAAGGATAGGGTGAGTTGTCCTTAAGATGGACTAAAATTGGTTAAAGAGACTACTAATGTGGAAAAGGTGTTTGTGGAAAGGATGAGAGAAAACAATAGATGCTATGTAGAAAAGGAGGAAACCACTAGAGTTTAGTGACAAAGTTATGTAGGAAATTTCACCGATAGTAACGGGTGGTATGTTTTGGTAAAATGGAAAAGTTGATGTAGAGTTGTGTAGGTCCATTTATGATCCTTGGAAAGATCGGACCAGCAGCTTATGAGTATAGAATTACCTAGGGAAAATGAGTGGTATACATGATATATTTCACGTATTGAGATTGGTAAATGTTGTTTGAGAATGCATATTTGCATGTACGGTTATTCGGGACATGTGTTAATAAGAGTCTTTGTTTTATCAAAGAGTCATTTGTGAGATTTATTGGCTGTGAGGTCAAGAGTTTTGGTATGAATTTAAATATTGGTAGTTAGTATATGTGGTAATTTGAGACTTGAACTAAAGTACACATAGAAATGAGAAGATTTCATTTAGAACAAGTATCCTCATGTGATTTATTGGTTGTGTGTTTGATCCTAAGGAGTAAATCTCGGGACGAGATTTCTATTAGGAGGGAGTGATGTGACAACCGCGGTTTTGAGGTTTGTCACTTAGTTTTATTTTGTGCAAGTTACGTGTCTTTACGTGTTTATGTGCTAATTGGTGTGTATAGATTGTGGTTTGGATATCGTTTCGGGTACGGGGTACCTTGTGAGTGAAACGATGTGTGATGATTTCATGTTCATGAGCTCACACGGTAGTGACTATTAAATAAGATGGTGTTATTTAGTGGTTTTACGTATACGTATATGTATTATAGAAAATCGTATTTTTACGGTTTAGGGTTTTGTATTTAGGGGTCTCGGAAGAGGTATTTAGCCACGGGAGTATTTTTCAGGATGGTTTTAAGTCATTTAGGACTTAGTTAATTTGTTTATTTCATATTTCAAGAGTTTTTATAAAACTGTATATTTTTACGTCTTTTACGGTATACGCGTAAATTTGACTAGTTTTACGGTTTTGAGGTTTTGGAGGCTTTAGGAGCTGAAATAAATTAAGGAAAATTAAGGTAATATTATTATTACAAGTATTATTAAATTATATAAAAAAAACGAAATTATGGGTGCATAGGTCGGTATATGCGATTAAAAAAAAGGGGAAGGAAAGAAAAGGAAAAAAAGAGAAAAAAGAAACATTGTATTGGGCTAGGATTAGTATGTTAATTATATAAAGCATTGTTATAAACCATAACACATCATTAATCCTGGAGAAAAAAAAGTCGACGGTCACAAGAGTTTTTTTAGGGTTTCTTCATAAATTTGGGGTTTTCATAAATCAAAGGTAAACCTTTATAACCCTTTTTAAATAAAGTGTTTTAATTCTTTCTCAATCATCTTATGATGGATTTAGGTTAGCGTTTAAATAAAAATATGTATATTAATGATATTATAATGATTAGGTGAATTAGGGCTTGTAATTAGTGGAGTTATGGGTAATTAATTAGACTAATTATGTTAAAATCGTTTTTTTAAAACTGGGCAGAATTTTAGGTCAATTTTTTGACCATATATAGAGTTATACAAACTTTTATTTTGCGATCCAAGTATCCCTGGAAAGGTAATTGAGTTGGCTTTCAAATGCAAGAAACGAGAACTAAATTGGAGGTAGGGAAGTGGGTCAAAAATAGGTTACAACAGTTTTGAAATCAGTCGAGTTTAATTTAATGTTTTACGGTGATTGGGGAACTTAGGAGTACACTTGAGCCCTCTAATGAGCATGGGTGTTGGTTTATATATTAGATAAGAGATCTGGAGGATGGCTAAGCAAATTGGTTAGGGTAAGACCCCCTAATCATAACAAACTTTTTGTATGTTCAAAATCAGTAAAATCCGGATAGACAAGAGTATATATATATATCGGGACCTTAACAGTAGCTTTAAGGTTGGGTCAAAAGGGAGGAGTTAGCTAACATATGTAAGGGCATAGGGTTTCCTTTACAGAGGTCATGGGTATGGTTAGGTGGGCATTTGGCTTATAGTTTGGAAACCGGGACTGTTTTGGTTAAAATGTTAACGAGACGGGTTATGAAGTAAACTAAGTTAAGGGCTTTATAGAGGGGGTGTAATGATATGCTTAGAGAATATAAATGAGGTATATATATGGGAGAATGTTAGATGTCCATCATAGGTTGTTGAGCCATCTTAGTGTTGGTTCATGTTTTGATTGTGTGCTTTTGTTTGTTAGCTTTTTGCTAGTGCGTGGATTTTTGGAGAAGCTCAATCAGGTGAGTTTCATAGTCCCATATCTTTTAATGATTTTCACTTCCAGATGGGATGAAAGAGACACTGTATGGTTTTGTAAAGAATGCTGTAAATGTTTTTATGGTTTGTGATGGACTTGTGTGTACACTTATGTGATTAACTGCTATGTGATTCTTGATTGTGTTTATGATTTGGATCGAGGGACACGTACCGTCTCAGTTATTGTGGTTTGACTTGGTACTAAGGGGATGTTGACAAGGCGGGGCATTGTGGAGGTAAATAGATGTGTGAGCATCTATGGGACCAATGGATAGTGACAAGGCGGGGCCTTAGGATTGGTACATAGGTGTATGGGCGCCTATGGTACCATGGTGTTTGGTAAGGCTGGGAGCCTTGGATTTTATTTAGAATGATTGATCTTGAATGTTAGTTGTTAATGCATATTTGTAGCACATTGTCCATATGTGTAGTGGTTTATGGTTGTTCACAGCTTATTATAATATGTTTTCGGTTGGAGTCTAAACCTATGACTCTCACCAACATTATGTTGACGTGTGTTAGTGTCTCTTTCAGGTGAGAATGTGGTTAAGCTTGAGAATAGAAGTGGCTAGCTTTGGAGACATTAGGATTGCATTTAGAAGGAGATCCGCGTTCCTTCTTAGTTTATTTCTATGTGTTTTGAATAAGTGATACTTTGTGGACACCTTTATGATGTTTTGTTTGTGGTAATTGTTTGTCTTGGGTAAGAGGTAGGACTGTTACCTACTTGCCTAGACTCCTGCATTTTGTGGAGATATTGTCCTGACATTTGTGTCAACATTTTATGACATTTCCATTTCATTTAGTTATCTCTATAGACACGCCATGTTGTGATGATATACATACGACGCGCCCCATATTCCGCCATGTTGGGGTGTGACAAATAGGCCTTGTACTTCCGTTCTTTTTGCACTCATGATCTTTTGACTTCGTATTTTCTCGTTTTCTTCTATAAAAGCCCGTGAAATCCCGTATTTTCTTCCCTTTTCACATTTTGGTCCTAAATCACAACAAAAACACAAACCACGCATAATTCCGACATTTATGACATAAAATACACGTTTTGGCTTGGTTATTATTATAATTAGGTGGTAAAAGGATAAGTGTTTTCACACTTATTATTCGCAAGCCAAGCGCTGACAAGAGTAAATTAAGTGTTGACATTCAGGTTTTGGACGATGATAAACCTACAGATATGGTTGATGTATCCCAGTCATCAGCTATCATCAAGGATGTGTCTACACGCGTACCATCAACTTCTTTACCCACTATTGATGTATTAGATAAAGGTAATTGGATTATGGTAGAAACAGAAGTTCCCAAGGATGCAGCCCAAGTGCATTTTGATTCTATTTTGGCTGCACAACTTGAGGAAAAAGAGAGGATGAAGGAGATTTCTACTCCTGAAAGTAACAAGGGAGGAAGTGATGATGAGAGTACTGATTCAAGTGTGATGATTATTGAAGATCCAGAAAGGCTTGAATATGGTGATGAGTTGGCTAAGGAAAGGCTTGAGGAATTGAAAATGCAGGTAGATTATGAGATGCCTGAAGTAGCCAAGATGTACTTTGCATGGGAGAATACAGTTATGGAGAATCCAGACATGACTATTTCAGATCAAATTTGGAGTTTGGAGATCCTCTTAAGAGTTCAAAGAAATTGCAAGGTAATCGTGAAGTATATGGCTAGCTAGGTTCTTTCACAGACTAAGTAGGATAGAAGGGAGCTCTACTATATGCTTCTCAGATGTCATCAAGGGGGGTGGACTTTCAAGAAGTTGCAGGATTTATCCTTTGATGAATTGGAGTTTCGTGCTTATCCCATATGGGCAAGTGTTCAAGAGGAGAATACTATCAGACTTCTTTCAGATGAAAGAAAGGAAGAACTTGTTGAAGAGATGCAGATTCAAAAGTGACGAGACTGCTTTTATACATAGTCTCATCGTCCAAAATGGGCTTAAAATGCATTAATATCATGAAAAATGCCAAATATATGCTTGTGTTTGTTACATGTGTATTTTAGGTACGGATATTGAGAAAATAACAAAAGATCACAAGAAACAAGCAAAAACGAACACGGGAAACGAAGCCGCACAATGAACCAAGTCCTAATGATGATTTTCCAAGAATAACCCTTGAATATTTGAAGATTGTACAAGAAGGGTCCTCCAATATTGATGAATTGACACTTTAAACCCTTATTTATTCATTATTACAAGTTTGTTCCTTAATGTTTGTCAATTTACAAAAGGGGCCCTCCACTTTGAAGAATTGGCAAGAATGGTCCCTCAAATTTGAAGACTTGTCATTATTAGTCCTCCAAGAAGTCAACAATACAAGTCAACACCATAAAGTTTGATAAAAATGCCAAAACAACCCTTCAAGTATCAAGAATTGGCAAGAAATACCTCTGCAAACTTTTTGGGTCCAACGTGGGAAAACTAAAACTTGAAATACAAAGGATATTCAGTTTTGCTTATTTAAACAAGGATTGAAAGGAGTATGAAAGATGAGGGGAGTAAACAGCCAAGACAAAGAAGTTACATAAACCACTCATGAGCTGCCAAGTGTCCCACTCACCCTCACAACCAATCACAACACCCCATTCTTCCATGTCACGTCCCACTCACAACCGGATTAACAAACTTAATTAATTAAGTTTGAAAATGGCGCTTAACAACTTTTTTAAACCCAAACTAGATTAAACCATACACTATTCACCTATGAACACGATTTGGGAATTTCTTAATCTCATGGAATTAATCCTTAATCTTGTCCAGATTTAAGATTAAGGTGGTTATGAACATAACCCAACCTCGAAACTTGCCACATCACCAACACACAAGTCACATGTTAGCTACCATGCACACCTTTTGGAGAAGATGACAAAAAGGTGCCAGCCATCCAACGCCCAACAAAGCTGCTTTAATCCTAAGCATGTTATGAGCCCTTGATCCAATTCTCATCACCTTTACACCCTCACAAGCTGCCAAAGATAATTCACATGTTAAAGATAAATTCAAACTCAAGGGGCATTTCAGTAACTTCAAGACTTAGGGTTTACGTTTTTTATGCTTTCTAGTTCACAAATGTATCCTATATAAGGCATAGGACTTCATTTAGCTTTTGCTCTTGGTTTTTCCTTTATCACAAATCTGTAAAGCCTTGTTTCATTTTAATGAAAAAGCGTTTGATATTGCTGATGAAATCCAAGTGCCAACTTTAATCTTTGCTTGTTTATGTTACATGTTTGTGTTTGTTGAATCTTAAAACCTGTTTTTAAACCTTGTGCAAGAAATTGCCAAGTTTTCTCAAAAACTTGATATTTTGCTAAGTCTTTGGTACATCCTTGGAATTTTTGGATTACAAGTGATCTAAATACCCAGATAAGAAGATTATTAAGGTGTTGGGAGCTTGTGGTTTGGGGATAATCAAGGAGTGGGTACAAAGGTTGCATTAATCAAGCTTTTTTTTTACTTTTATGTTTTATTCAAATTATGCTCTAACCTTTTCGAATCTTAGCACGGTTGTATCGGAAGCTTGTGTCTTGTTTAGCTAGACACATCAGCTCAAAAATTCGTGAGTGTGGATGTACATTCATGAGGTTTGAGCATTCTTACCCAAAATCTGATAAAATACTTGATCTTGTGGCTTAAAATTGCTTGATACTGCATGATATTGATAATATGATGCTAGATTAGGCTTGGGTAATACTGAAACAAAAATTTGCTTTGTCAAATCTCGGATTGAAAAAGTTAAGCGGTGTTTGGGTTTACTGATATAGGCTTGCAAATTGATTTTGAGTAGGTGTTAAGAGTTGTTTATTACTTGTATCTGATAAATACTTGGTTGTATGCTATTGACTGCAAGTTTTTGGCTTTTGAACATCAAAATCTTTATTGTGCTATAACTTGTTGATTTTTGGCTGTTTTGACCTAAGATCTTGGTAACACATAGATTGTATGCATGCTTAGGGCTAACAACTGATTAAATCAAGTTTATATAACATTTTAAAGAGATTTGAGGGTTTGAATCTGGTCTTGTGGTCACGTATATCAGCAAAGTGTGCAATTTGCTTGTTCTTGTTCATTAGTAACTTTCTTTGGCCTTAATCTTTGTCTAAACCTTGAATCATTGCATGAAACCAGTTAATTTTTGTTCATTTAAATTAATCTAAGCTGTTGTGTGCATTTAGTTCAATTTGGTTGGCTTATTCTTGCTAAAACTGCTTATTAAGTTCATAACTGCTTGTGTTCATGTCTGGTGCATATCTGGTGATCTTTTGATTAAACTGTACTAATTGGCTTGGTGAAATTGTGATTTTATTTTTGTTATTGACTAATAGTGATCCACTGATTACAAGGGTGCCTTTGCTTAACTTGAATCCAACAAAAATTCACAAAAGACAAAAAGTCAAAATAGTCAAGTTGTGGCAACTCCGTTCCCTTGTTGCTAGCCACTACTAGTGTTATTTGATAATCAGCTTATTCATAAGCCATTTTGGCTTATCCAGAATTGCAACAACTTATTTCTAGCGATCAATCTTCATCATTTGACCCATTGAACTAATCTAGAGCAAATTAGGGTTTGACTTTTAGGTTTGACTAGAAAACCAATTGACTTGACTTTTTCATAAGTGCTTATTTGCTTATTCCAACTTATTCTTTGTGCTTATTTGAAAACTTTTTGTTGATTTTGCTTAATTAAGTCATTTAAAACCTTTTGCAACTTGAATCAGCACTTGAGGTAGCCTAGAACTCAAAAACGACTATTTTGTCATTTTCTATAGAGAGCTTTGGCTTATTCAGGCTTATTTCTTGGGCTTTTTAAAAATTTCTTTTCATATATCTCTTAAGTATCCCAAAAGAAGCTTGTGTGTCAAATTAGAGTTTATGGCATTAGCTTATGGCTTAATGGGCCCAAAAGCCCATTAAGAATAAGCTGTTGACAATTAATCTGTGATAAGCTCACTTTCAGTTTTTGGGCCTTCAGAGTTTTGTGCTTAAAATCAAGTTTTGAGTCAAGTAGGTCATTTGGGGCTTATTTGGTGGACTTTTTCTTATTGGGCCTATAATCAGCCCATTAAGGGTCTGTTTTGTTATTTAGCCCATTTTATGGCCCATTAGGGATATTTTGGTAATTTCAAGTTCATTTATGTGTTAGTTAGGTTAAAATAAACTAGTTTGCAACTTTTTAGAATTTTTTATAAATTTTGGATTTTTAATGTTATTATATATTATTTTATTATTAAAAATTAAAATTAACATTTTTGCTAGTTTTTCATTTTTCCTACTTTAAACACATTAAATTAGGAATTTTAAAATTTTTAGATTAATTTTATTGTCTTTCAATTAATTCTAAGAATTATTTTAAGTTTTTAGAATTTTTAAACTTTTTTAAACAGTTTTAATTAATTTTAAAATTTTCCAAATTTTTTTTAATTTAGTTAAGTCATTTTAAAGGTTTACAAGTTAAAATATCTCATTTTGGGCTTTTTGTTAATTAAATTGATTTTTGGGCTTTAATTAGCATTAAAAAATTAATACTTAATTAAATAAAAGGTTTGAGTGATTTTTGATTTTTTGTAAACTCTATTTACATTTTTTGGATTTATTGCAATTTTCTAGGATTTTTTAGGTTAATTTTTAAATTTTGTCATATTCTACGGTTTTCCGTGCATGACTTTTCGCCTTAGTTTAATTCATAATCGTAACCGTCATCCTTTCTCTTTTTCTTTTCTCATAATTATAATCACAAAGTTAATCATTTATTTACACGACACACTTCCCTCCTTGGGAAACGAACTTTGAACTTAACTTGGTCATTAGTGCTTGGTTTTCCTAAACCGACACTTAATACTTGCCACTTTTACGCTCTTTTCCTAAAGAATAGTAAAACCACTACATCAATTTTGGCGCCGCTGCCGGGGAGGCGTGTTGTGTTTTGATTTGAACAATTGTTGTTTTTATATTAGCCATAATATCTATTTGTATTAGTAGCACTCTACTAATACGTATTATCGGTTTTCGTTTTTTTGTGTGAATATTACTATATTGTATAAATAATATCACAAGTACTCCAATAGTGTGAAAACACAACCTTGATTCGGCATTTCATCACTCGATCATTGTATTCGAATCTCAAACAAGAAAAAAGGAAAAATAGATAATTACTTTCGTGAAGCTTAATTTTGAAAAACACAAAATATTAGGTGGGTATAAGGCGGGTATTATAAAATATACCCTAAGGAAAAAGGCTCTTAAGTGCTTCGCGCCGCCTCGTTTCCCCGCTTGCTTGTGCATGTTTAGATAAAAAGGGCTAATCGAGGGTTTGCCAACCAAAGTATTATCTAAGTATCATATATAGTTTCTTGGTTTCATTTGATTAAACCCTCTTGAACATTTTGGTGTTCCACCAACGTTCTAAAGTCATCGAAGGCGTTCACTTCACGTGATCGTTTTCATTCCTTGAGGCTCCTTTAATCAAGAGATTTTATTTGAGGGGAGATTTGTAGATTTTTGTCTACTTAATACATTCACAAAATCCAAAAAAGGTAAAAACTTCATAAACCACATAAAAATTGAAAAATTAAAAACACCAAAAAGAATGTTCTTTGCTCATCCCCACGTTGTACGTGACGTTTATGCTTACTCGTAATCAAGCAAGACGTGCACGTAAACGAAAAACAGAAAGGAGACCACACCTAACCTTTCTAGTGAGGAGTCTCCTATTGACGAACCTATCGTAGAAGAAGAACCAACCATGGCGAATCGAACTATGACGGAGTTACTTCAAGCACCCACTGAGGGTTATGGAGAGGCTATTGTGATTCTCGCCATCCTGCGGAGAATTTTGAAGTGAAAACGGGTTTGTTGTCGATGATCCAAAACAACAAATTCCGTGGTGATGAAAAGGATAACCCGTATAACCATATCCGCCAATTCAATCGTCTTACCGCCAATTGCAAGTTGAAGGATGTTGCTAATGATTCGATTAAGATGATGCTTTTTCCGTATTCCTTAGCGGGGCCCGCTAAAATTTGGTTAGAGAAAGAGCCACCCAATTCTATATTGTCGTGGAAGGATCTCATTCCAAAGTTTGTGAACCATTTTTTCCCGCCCTCTAAGACTACGCATTTAAAAAACGAGATTTCAAAATTTTCACAAGAATTTAATGAGAGTTTTTCTATGGCTTGGAATCGGTTTAAGGAAATGTTGCACGAGTGTCCTCATCACGGATTTTCCAACTTGCATCAAATTGACACGTTTTACAATGTATTGAATGATCATGAGAGGTATTATCTTAATGCCGCCGCGGGTGGTAATTTTGTGTGTAAAACGGTTGAGGAAGCGTTGTTGAGTATTGAGAATAGGTCTAAAGTCTATAGTCCTCGTAACACATCGAGTGTTCTTAAGGCTTCGTCTTCGGCTTCACTTTTATTGTCCAATACCATCGATGCTTGCCAAATTGAGGCAAATTTGGAGAACAAAATCTTTGATAAAGTTAAGGGTCTTTTAATTGAATTCAAAGTTGGTGCACAAATTGCTCCCGCTACGGCTAAAGCGGTTGAGGTGTCTTGCATGTATTGTGGTGGAGGTCATGATTTCTCCGAGTGCATTACCAACGGTGGTAACACTTCGAGTGCCTACGCGGCCACGGGAACTTACAACCAAAATGGTCAAGTTACCCGCTCTAATCAAATGACTCCACTGGGTTTTGCCACCAATCAAAATGCTAACAACAACTATCAAAACAATCAAGTTGGTTACAAAAACAATTACAAAGGTAACAACTATGGGAATCAAGGGGCTAATAACAATCAAGTTTCAAACAAAAATCAAAACAATGATTTTCAAAAAAACAACAAGAGTTTGCAAACTTTGAAAGATCTTCCTAATGAATTTGTTGAATACGCAAATGGAAATGATGCTAGGTTTGATAATATTCAAAGAGATATCATTAGCCTAAGATCCAAGTTTAAGAATGACTTGAAAAAGGAGTTGAAAAATGAGTTAGCAAATGAGCTTAAGATCCATACAAACAAAATGGAGGGAAATGTAACTAGGTTACAACAAATCCAACAAAAGATGGAACAAGGGAAACATGAAATAAAACAAGAGATGCTTAAGGCCGATAAGAGGCAATCTATGTTTGAGGATAAAATTTCATCCATGTTTGAGGCTATAATGTGTAAACCGTCTTCGAGTAGTCTTCCTAGCAACACCATATCAAACCCTAAGGGAGAGATGAAAGAGATTAACACACAAAGTGGTAAGATACTTAAGGAACCGACTCCTCAACCAATTACTCCAACGGTGGAGGAAATTGAGGAAGAACCTGAGGTGGTGGTCGAAAAGGAGCATGTCCCAATCCCACGAAGTACCGCTCATGCCACACCTACGGTTCCATGTGCAATTAAAGATATGGAAGAATGTTATGCCTTGGCCAATCTTGGTGCTAGTTTTAACTTGATGCCTCTTTCAATCTTCAAGTCGCTCAATCTTCCTAATCTTACTCCTTTACTAATGTCTATCAAATTGGCCGATCATTTCACTATTCCCGCATGTGGATTGGCCGAAGACGTTTTTGTGAAAGTGGGAAAGTTCTATTATCTGGTATACTTTATCGTTGTCGATATTCCCACGAATCCTCAAGTTCCTCTTATTTTAGGTCGTTCGTTTTTAGATACGTCTATGGCATTGATTGATGTGCATGCTAGAAAGATCACCTTACATTTCAACGACGAGGAACTTGTTATAAACGCAACTCAAAATTCTCCAATTTCTCATGTTTATTCCGTCGCGACCATAAACTCGTTGATATGATCGACGTTGTTTGCGAGGAATTTTCACAAAAAGTTTTAGGTTTTGGTGACGATGAAAATAGTGGTAATCCCACTATGCTTGATCTCATTCTTGATAATTCGACACCATCCTTCACTCCATTTTAAGGTGGTGGTTTTACGTTGGAAGAATTTGATGTTCCACGTACTTGTGACAAAGACCTCGATAACGATGAGGACTTCTCGATTATCAAGGATGTTCTTACCGATTTCCCATTTCCTCCACCCAAGGAGGTTATGAGTATCGAGCCCAAATCTTCAATTGAGGAACCACCAATCCTCGAGTTGAAAGATTTACCTCTTCATCTTGAATATGTATTTTTGGAGGAGGACGACAAGTTCTCGGTTATTATTGTGAAGGATCTCTCGAATGATGAAAAAACCACACTTGTCGATGTTCTAAAGGATCACAAAGGGGCAATTGCGTGGAAAGTATCCGACATTAAGGGGATTGATCCCAAATTTTGTACTCACAAATCTTAATGGATGAGGACTACAAACCTGCAATCCAATGTCAAAGGAGGGTGAACCCCAAAAATCACGACGTCATCAAAAAGGAAGTCCTTAAACTTCTTGACGCAGGAATGATTTACCCTATTTCCGATAGCCCTTGGGTGAGTCCTATTCATTATGTCCCTAAGAAGGGAGGAATGACCGTTGTGCCAAACGATGCCAACGAGTTAATTCCAACTCGACTCGTGACCGGTTGGAGGGTGTGTATCGACTATCGTAAGTTGAATGACGCCACTCGTAAAACCATTTTCCCTTGCCCTTCATGGACCAAATGTTGGAGCGTCTTGCGGGAAACGATTTCTATTGCTTTTTAGATGGTTTTTCCGGTTACTTCCAAATCCCCATCGATACTCGTGATCAAGAAAAAACTACGTTTAAGGGTCCATATGGATCGCTTGCTTATCGTAGAATGCCATTTGGACTTTGCAATGAACCGGGAACCTTTCAAAGGTGCATGATGGCTATTTTTATGACATGATCGAGAAGACGATGGAAGTCTTTATGGATGATTTTTCCGTGTTTGGTTGTTCGTTCACTTCGTGTTTGTCGAATCGTGAGAGAATGTTAAAACGTTGTGAGGAAACCAACCTTGTGCTCAATTGGGAAAAATATCATTTCATGGTTAAGGAAGGAATCGTCTTAGGGCACAAGGTTTCGAAAGTGGGGATTGACGTAGATAAAGCTATGGTAGACGTCATAGCCAAATTACCTCATCCCAAAACCTTTAAGGGAGTTAGGAGTATCCTAGGTTACGCGGGCTTTTATCTTCGATTTATCAAGGATTTTTCAATGATTTCTCGACCTATTACACATCTCCTCGAAAAAGATGCAGTATTTGTCTTTAACGAAGATTATGTACGAGCCTTTGAAATCCTTAAGAGGAAACTTACCGAAGCTCCCATTCTTGTTGCTCCCAAATGGAACCTCCCCTTTGAGCTCATGTGTGATGCTAGTGATTACGCGATTGGGGCTGTTTTGGGGAAACTTTATGAAAAGCCCTTCTTGCCTATTCACTATTCTAGCAAGACGATGACCGAGGCTCAACTTAAGTACACTACAACAGAAAAGGAATTCCTTGCCGTGGTGTATGCTTTTGAGAAATTTCGACCTTATCTCGTCTTGACTCGATGCATAGTGTATACGGATCTCAAGTATCTAATGGCTAAACAAGATGCAAAGTTGAGATTACTTCGTTGGATTCTCCTCCTACAAGAATTTGATGTCGAAATCCTTGAAAAAAAAGGAGTCGAGAATCTAGCGGCCGATCATCTTTCTCGTTTGGAAGATCCTCACCAAAGTGTTTACGAGCCAAAGGAAATCACCGAAACATTTCCTCTCGAGACACTTGGTGTAGTGAATTCTAAGCTTGATTCATCCACCCCATGGTTTACGGACATCGCAAATTACCATGCGGGCAACTTCATCATCAAGGGTATGACGACTCAACAAAAACAAAAAATCTTTCATGACGTCAAGTTCTACTTTTGGAACGACCCTTACCTCTTTCCGACTTGTGCGGATCAAATCATTCGACGTTGTGTTTTTGGTACCGAAGCTTCTAATATCCTTAGAGCTTGTCACGAGGGACCCCCGGGTGGTCACCACGGTGCTAATCGCACGGCTAAGAAGGTCTTTGATGCTGGTTTCTTTTGGCCTAGTATTTACCGAGATGCACACGCACTTGTGAAGTCGTGACTCATGCCAACGACAAGGAAAAGCCTCACAAAACGATGAAATGCCACAAAACATCATCCAAGTGTGTGAGATCTTTGACGTTTGGGGAATTGATTTTATGGGGCTGTTCCCATCATCACGTGGTAATAAGTACGTCCTTGTCGCCGTTGACTACCTATCCAAGTGGGTCGAAGTTAAGGCTTTGCCCAAGAACGATGCTCGTGTGGTAGTCAAGTTTTGAAAAGCTTGTTTTCTCGGTTTGGAACTCCTCGTGCGATCATAAGCGATCGTGGAACCCATTTTTGTAATGACCAATTTGAAACGGTCCTAAGTAAATATGGGGTTACTCATCGGCTTTCTACGGCTTATCGCCCACAAACGAGTGGGCAAGTCGAGGTTTCAAACCGAGCGTTGAAGAGGATCTTGGAACGATCGATTGGAGAGAACCGACAATCTTGGTCGGATAAGTTGGACGATGCTTTATGGGCCTTTCGGACCACTCATAAGACGCCCATCGGGTGCACTCCTTATATTCTTGTGTATGGGAAGAATTGTCATTTCCAATTGAACTCGAACACAAAGCTTATTGGGCCCTTAAGAATTGTAATGATGATATTGAGACCGCGGAAAAAACCGGAAAATGCAATTGAATGAATTGGATGAATTAAAAAATATTGTGTATGAAAATTCATTGATTTACAAAGAAAAGACTAGAAAGTTTCATGATTCAAAAATAAAAAACTGGGTTTTTAACATTGGAGATCAAGTGTTGCTTTTTAACTCACGTTTGAAAATCTTTTCCGGCAAGTTGAAATCCCGTTGGTCCGGTCCATTCACCGTTACGTAAGTTTTTCCATATGGGACCATCGAGCTAGCTCAAAATGATGGCCCCAATTTCAAGGTGAATGGACATAGGTTGAAGCACTACTTTGGCGGGGAAGTTCAATCCTTGAACTACCTCGACCAAATCACCTTCCCTAATGATAATTAGTATTGAGAGGATCGAGTCGTGCTCATGACTTGGTAATCAAAAATGAGGTGCCTCGTGGGGGAGATCCCATGCTTATCCCATTTACATATTATGGCTTTCTAATGTAGTAACGTGAGGGATTTGTGCCCTTCCAACCTTTGTTCCGTGGTTGTTTGTAATATGTTGTTTTTAGATGATCATGATTTTCACGATTGGAGCCTCTCGTGTTCGTTTTATGGGAGCACTCGATCGTTTGCCTTGAAAAAATTCTCAATATCCATGATATATCCTTATATGTTCTAACCTTAGGTTTTTAGCACACTTTATAAACGGCTTTTAATTTAACGGTTACACCATTTCCATGCTAGATTAGGCATTCGACTACGTCTATAGTATGGGGGTATCCTACCCTTAGACTCAAAACATTGAGGACAATATTTAACTTTAGTATGGGGGGGTGAATAGATACTTGCCTTGCCAAACCTTCACGCTTTCCAAAGTTTATCTTTTTGTTTATCGTTTTATTGAAAAATAAGGCTAAAAATGGCCAAATTTTAAAAATTTTCTCATGTTTTATAAGTGTTTGAAGACCTGAATGTAAATTTTCCGATGGCGAGAACAAGAGTAATTTTTTACTCGACCGTGCTTGTTGAGCACTTAGCTTCGATTCCTTAACTTTATATTAGGCTAAGTCTCTTAAATGAGGACGAGATATGATAGAGTTAATTATAAGTTACTATGCTAAACGTAGAGTACTCGTATTCTTTCAAAAACTCATGTGTTCTCGTTGTTTGCTTATTCTCCATTTGCTTGTAAATATATTTTGCTTAATAAGTATTGGCTTAGCGGTTTAGTCTTGATTGTTGGTTTCTAGTCTTTACTAGTAGCTTCCATGTAATTAAATTGGGAAGACATTAAGGTATCGACAGCGTCACGGTTTTGAAGTATTGGCAACCTGAATAATCGAAAGCTTCACCTAATAATATGATTTCAAGTGCTCACCTGAATCAAGCAAACAATCTGAAGCTCAGAAGGCCGAAAAATCTATGCGAAATTAAAAGTGAATTATGCCTTAATCTTTGAAGCTTTAAAGATCCAAAATTCGCTTTTAGCGTGAGGATATACGTCTTTGTCCATAATAAACACCTCATGGCAAGGTTAAATAAAAGGCAAGGCAAGACCGAAGTCATAATAAAAGCTTCATGGCGAAGTTGAATAAAAGATGGAGGTAAACCTATGATAATAAGGCCCATCCGTTAGGGGGCGTATAAAAGTCTTGGTAATAAGTCTCATGTTCAAAACCGTTATAAAACCATGTTTATCGATCCTTCTTGTTGACTTAACTTTTTGACATCGTTGTCTATTAGGGGGTTAGTAATTTGATGGTCTTGGTTCCACCGTTATGACTCTATTTTTAGACCTAAATCTTTATCATCGCATAAGTCAAACAATGTATCCTCGTGAACATTCAAGACAAAAATAAAATATAAGAGATACAACTTAGGAAAATGGCAGGATAAGTACGTGATTAGGGCATATGAGTAGTGTTAGCATTACTAACTTATAATGACAATGATCTCGTTACACGCTTGGCATGGAATTAGGGTGAAAATCGAGGACGACGAAATTATTTCTAACGAAGCATTCACGTGTTCTTGTTTTATGAACCTAAACGTCCCATTTTGCGATGAAAATCATACATTATGTATAAAACGCAAGTAGTAGTAATAGTAGTAGTGTAGCTAGTTTATCATTCAATAAAATTACATAAAAATGAATTTTGGAGATGCTACAATACTTTATTCTAGCATTGCGTGAGGGCACGGCAATGGTTTAGTATGGGGGAGTGATGAGACTGCTTTTATACATAGTCTCATCGTCTAAAATAGGCTTAAAATGCATTAAATATCATTAAAAATGCCAAATATATGATTGTGTTTGTTACATGTGTATTTTAGGTACGGATATTGAGAAAATGACAAAAGATCACAAGAAACAAGCAAAAACGAACATGGGAAACGAAGCCGCACAATGAACCAAGCCCTAATGATGATTTTCCAAGAATAACCCTTGAAGATTTGAAGATTGTACAAGAAGGGTCCTCCAGTATTGAAGAATTGACACTTTAAACCCATGTTTATTCATAATTACAAGTTTGGTCCTTAAAGTTTGTCAAATTACAAAAGGGGCCCTCCACTTTGAAGAATTAGCAAGAATGGTCCCTCAAATTTGAAGACTTGTCATTATTATTCCTCCAAGAAGTCATCAATACAAGTCAACACCATAAAGATTGAATAAAATGCCAAAACAGCCCTTCAAGTATCAAGAATTGGCAAGAAATACCCCTGAAATTACCTTTGCAAACTTTTTGGGACAAAGTGTGAAAACTAAAACTTGAAATACAAAGGATATTCATTTTTGCTTATTTAAACAAGGAATGAAAGGAGTATGAAAGATGAGGGGAGTAAACTGCCAAGACAAAGAAGTTACATAGACCACTCATGAGCTACCAAGTGTCCCACTCACCCTCACAACCAATCACAACACGCCATTCTTCCATGTCACGTCCCACTAACAACCGGATTAACAAACTTAATTAATTAAGTTTGAAAATGGCGCTTAACAATTTTTTTAAACCCAAACTAGATTAAACCATGCACTATTCACCTATGAACATGATTTGGGCATTTCTTAATCCCATGGAATTAATCCTTAATCTTGTCCAGATTTAAGATTAAGGTGGTTATGAACATAACCTAACCTCTAAACTTGCCACATCACCAACACACAAGTCACATGTTAGCTACCATGCAAACGTTTTGGAGAAGATGACAAAAAGGTGCCAGCCATACAACGCCCAACAAAGCTGCTTCAATCCTAAGCATGTTATGAGCCCTTGATCCAATTCCCATCACCTTTACACCCTCAAAAGCTGCCAAATATAATTCACATGTTCAAGATAAATTCAAACTCAAGGGGCATTTCAGGAACTTCAAGACTTAGGGTCTATGTTTTTTATGCTTTCTAGTTTACAAATGTAGCCTATATAAGGCATAGGACCTGCTTCATTTAGATTTTGCTCTTGGATTTTCCTTTATCACAAGTCTGTAAAGCCTTGTTTCATTTTAATGAAAAAGTGTCTGATATTGCTGATGAAATCCGAGTGCCAACTTTAATCTTTGCTTCTTTATGTTACATGTTTATGTTTGTTGAATCTTAAAACCTGTTTTTAAACCTTGTGCAAGAAATTGCCAGGTTTTCTCAAAAACTTGATATTTTGCTAAGTCTTTAATACATCCTTGGAATTTTGGGTTTACAATGATCTAAACACCCTGATAAGAAAATTGCAAGGTGTTGGGAGCTTTTGGTTTAGGGATAATCAAGGAGTGGGCACAAAGGTTGCATTAATCAAGCTTTATTTTTACTTTTCTATTTTATACAAATTGTGCTCTAACCTTGTTGAATCTTAGTAGGGTTGTATTGGAAGCTTGTGTCTTGTTTATCTAGACCCATCAGCTCAAAAATTCGTGAGTGTGGATGTACATTCATGAGGTTTGAGCATTCTTACCCAAAATTTGATAAAATACTTGATTTTTGGTGATTTTGAGTTCTACTGTTATAATTGTTGTTCTTGTGGCTTAAAATTGCTTGATACTGCATGATATTGATGATATGATGCTAGATTAGGCTTGGGTAATACTGAAACACAAATTTGCTTTGTCAAATCTTGGATTGAAAAAGTTAAGGGGTGTTTGGGTTTACTTATTTAGGCTTGCAAATTGATTTTGAGTAGGTGTTAAGAGTTATTTATTGCTTGTATCTGATAAATACTTGGTTGTATGCTATTGACTACAAGTTTTTGGCTTTTGAACATCAAAATCTTTATTGTGCTATAACTTGTTGATTTTTGCTTGTTTTGACCCAAGATCCTGGTAACACATAGATTGTATGCATGCTTAGGACTAACAAGTGATTAAATAAAGTTTATATAACCTGTTAAAGAGATTTGAGGGTTTGAATCTGGTCTTGTGGTCAAGTATATCAGCAAAGTGTGAAATCTGCTTGTTCTTGTTCATCAGTAACTTTCTTTGGCTTGTATCTTTGTCTAAACCTTGAATCATTGCATGAAACCAGTTAATTTATGTTCATTTGAATTAATCTAAGTTGTTGTGTGCATTTGGTTCAATTTGGTTGGCTTATTCTTGCTAAAACTGCTTATTAAGTTCATAACTGCTTGTGCTCATGTCTGGTGCATATCTGGTGATCTTTTGATTAAACTGTACTAATTGGCTTGGTGAAATTGTGATTTTATTGTTGTTATTGACTCCTTGTGATCTACTGATTACAAGGGTGCCTTTGCTTAACTTGAATCCAACAAAAATTCACAAAAGACAAAAAGTCAAAATAGTCAAGCAGTGGGAACTCCTTTTCCCTGTTGCTAGCCACTACTAGTGTTATTTGATAATCAGCTTATTCATAAGCCACTTTGGCTTATCCAGACTTGCAACAACTTATTTTTTGTGATCAATCTTCATCATTTGACCCATTGAACTAATCTAGAACAAATTAGGGTTTGACTTTTAGGTTTGACTAGAAAACCAATTGACTTGACTTTTTCATAAGTGCTTATTTGCTTATTCCAGCTTATTCTTTGTGCTTATTTGAAAACTTTTTGTTAATTTTGCTTAATTAATTCATTTAAAACCTTTTGCAACTTGAATCAGCACTTGAGGTAGCCTAGAACTCAAAAACGACTATTTTGTCGTTTTCTGTAGAGAGCTTTGTCTTATTTCAGGCTTATTTCTTGGGCTTTTTTCATAATTTCTTTTCACAGATCTCTTAAGTATCCCAAAAGAAGCTTGTGTGTCAAATTAGAGCTTATGGCATTAGCTTATGGCTTAATGGGCCAAAAAGCCCATTAAGAATAAGCTGTTGACAATTAATCTGTGATAAGCTCACTTTTAGCTTTTGGGCCTTCAGAGTTTTGTGCTTAAAATCAAATTTTGAGTCAAGTAGGTGATTTTGCGCTTATTTGGGGGATTATGAGGCCTATAATCAGCCCATTAAGGGTCTGTTTTGTCATTTAGCTCATTTTAATGCCCATTAGGGGTATTTTGGTAATTTCGAGTTCATTTCTTTGTTTGTAGGTTAAAATAAACTAGTTTGCAACTTTTTAGAATTTTTTATAAATTTTGGATTTTTAATGTTATTTTATTATTAAAATTTTGATTTTTGCAAGTTTTTCTTTTTTCCTAGTTTAAACACGTTAAGTTAGGAATTTTAATGTTTTTAGATTAATTTTAGTGTCTTTCAATTAATTTTTAGAATTATTTTAAGTTTTTAGAGTTTTAAATCATTTTTAAATAGTTTTAATTAATTTTATAATTTTCAAAAATAGTTTTTAATTTAGTTAAGTCATTTTAGAGGTTTACAAGTTATAAAATTTCATTTTGAGCTTTTTGTTAATTAAATTGATTCTTTGAGCATTAATTAGCATTAAAAAATTAATATTTAATTAAGAAAAGGTTTGAGTGATTTTTGATTTTTTATAAACTCTAATTACATTTTTTAGGATTTATTGCAATTTTCTAGGAATTTTTAGGTTAATTATTAAATTTTTTCATATTCTACGGTTTTACGTGCATGACTTTTCGTCTTAGTTTAATTGATAATCGTAACCGTCATCCTTTCTCTTTTTCTTTTCTCATAATTATAATCACAAAGTTAATCATTTCTTTACACAACACACTTGCCTCCTTCGGAAACGAACTTTGAACTTAACTTGGTCATTAGTGCTTGGTTTTCCTAAACCGACACTTAATACTTGTCACTTTTACGCTCTTTTCCTAAAGAGTAGTAAAACCACTACATCAAAAAGGCTTTAATTACTCCAAGGATTGTGAAGAGGGGACTTCTAATTGAGTTCCCAAAGAATTTGGATAGAGTGAATCATAGTGAAGCAGTTATTAGAAGGAGTATTAAGCTCTCACCTTTGGAAGCTTCACATATTGCAGAGGTATTACCTTATGATTCCAGAAACCCTATAGTCCACTATGAAGAAGATGCAAGTGGGTTTTGGACGATTGGCATATATGGAAAGAAGGTACATACTTTTACTACTCTTATCTCTTTGTTTGCAAGCCTGGATAGAGAAGACTTGGTAGATCTTTGGGGATTGATGAAGACCAAGTATGAGGCTGAAGCACCTACTTCAGCCAATGGAATAAAGATTTGGTCCACATTCAAGATAATGTGTGAGCCAAATGATGAAGATCCAATATGGTTGGATCTGGATGATATCAGTGGACTTCAATGGCGTGTACATTCAGTAGCTGCTGTTTATCATTTGAGTACTACAAAGTTTTCTAAATATCTTCTTGTGGATGTTGAATATCCCATGTCCAAGGAAGTTTTGAAGAAAATGGTGTCAACACAGCTGGAAATGGATTACACAAGTGATGTTGGCAAAGATTTAATTAGGTTTATTGATTTCCTAATTAACAAGTGATTTGTATTTGTAAGAATCCTCCTTGTACTTAGTTTTTATTCAGAAACTTGATTACTAGAGTATATATCAAGTTTAGGGGAGGATTGTTGGGAATAAAATGAGCCAAGACACTTAGCCGCTGACAAGAGTTAATTGGACGTTGATAAGAAGAAATCAAGCGCTGATGAGAAGAAGTCCAAGCACTGATAGAATACTTAGTCTACACGTTTTGTATTTCTAGTAAAGATATGTTCGAGATTGTATTTTCTATATTTATCTTTACCTAGAATAGCTGATAGTTAGACTCTTGTACAAGGCTCCTTAATCTATAAAAGGAGGCTCTTAGGTCTTAGTTTGATGTACGTTTTAACACTTTCATTATACATAAGTTCGATCATCAATCAAAGTGAAAGTTTGGTTTATTCTGTTTTGTGTTTCTTGTTCTAAGTATTAATTCCACATAATACTTAGATTGTTTCATAACACAAAGTTTCTCTAAGTGTTTAACTTGATTTAATCTCGTTTACACAAAGCTAAATCGATCTAAGTTTAGGATCAACACAATACGCCTTATGTTCGAGTTCAATTGGAAAGTGGCATGCCTTTCCGTAGACCAACCGAAATGGTGTACAACCATTGGGAGTCTTATAGGCCGTACGGAAGGCCCACAATGCATCATCCAATTTATCCGACCATGAAGTGTGAATTTCTCCAATAGATCGCTCCAAAATTCACTTAAGAGATTGGTTTGAAACCTCCACTTGACCACTCGTTTGAGGGTGTTATGCCGTCAGAAGTCGATGAGTGAGACCATATTTCTTTAGAACTTTTTCAAATTGTTCATTACAAAAATGGGTCCCTAGATCACTTATTATAGCCCGCGGAGTTCCAAACCTAGCAAAAAGTTACTTTAAAAATTTCACCACAACTCGAGCATCGTTAGTAGGCAAAACCCATTTTGACAAATAGTCCACGACTATGAGAATATACTTATTTCCTTTTGATGATGAAGATGGCCCCATAAAATTGATTCCCCATACGTCAAAGATTTCACAAACTTGTATAATATTTTCGGGCATCTCATCCCTTTGTGAATTCTTTCCTTGACGTTGACAAGCATCACAAGTCTTGATCAAGTCATGGGCATCTCGATATATGGAAGGCCAAAAGAAACCGGCATCAAAGACTTTTTTCGCGGTGTAGTTGGCACCATGATGTCCCCCGGTGGGTCCTTCATGACAAGCTTTAAGAATATCTTTAGCTTCTTTGACAAACACACACCTACGAATCACTTGATCCGCGCACACTCGAAACAAATAGGGGTCGTCCCAAAAATAGTAAGATATGTCCTTGAAAAATTTCCATTTTTGTTGGGACGACATACCCTTAATCAAGAAATTTCCCGCATGGTAATTTGCGATGTCCGCAAACCATGGGGTACTATCATCACCACAAAAATCAATCATACCAAGCGTCTCAAGAGGAAATGTTTCATTAATTTCCTTTTTCTCTCGATTGCTTTGGTGAGGATTGTCAAGTCTAGATAGATGATCGGCCGCGAGATTCTCGGATACTTTTTTGTCAAGAATTTTGACATTAAACTCTTGAAGGAGGAGTATCCACCAGAGCAACCTCAACTTTGCATCTTGTTTATTAAGAAGATACTTTATAGCCGAGTGATCCGTACACACTATGGTTTTAGACAAGACAAGGTATGGTCTAAACTTTTCGAAAACATATACAACGACAAGTAATTCATTTTCCGTTGTAGTATACTTAGTTTGAGAATCCGACATTGTCTTACTTGCATAGTGTATAGGCAAGAAATATTTGGTTTTACGTTGCCTCAAAACCGCACCTACTACGTAATCACTACCATCACACATTATTTCAAAAGGTAGATCCCAATCCGGGGCAACTAAAATGGGTGATTCGGTTAATTTTTTTTAAGCATCTCAAACGCTTTGATGCACTCATCCGAAAAGAAGAATGGAGTCTCTTTTTCTAAAAGATGGGTCATAGGTCGAGCTATCTTAGAGAAGTCTTGGATAAAACGTCTATAGAAGCCGGCATGGCCGAGAAAACTCCTAACTCCCTTAACGGTGGTGGGTGGAGGTAGTTTGGCAATCACATTGATTTTGGCCCTATCTACCTTAATTCCGGCCTTAGAGATCTTATGTCCTAAAACAATGCCTTCTTTTCACATGAAATGGCATTTTTCATAGTTAAGCACTAGATTTGTTTCTTCACAACATTGTAGCATTCATTCCAAGTTAGAGAGACATGAAGCAAAAGAATCCCCAAAAACCGAGAAATCATCCATGAAGACTTCCATGGTTTTCTCAATCATAACATGAAAAATGGCCATCATACACCTTTGGAAAGTCCCTGGAGCATTGCATAACCCACAAGGCATTCTACGATAAGCAAATGTTCTATAAGGACAAGTGAATGTGGTTTTTTCTTGATCACGAGGTTCTATAGGAATTTGAAATAGCCGGAAAATCCATCTAAGAAGCAATAGAATTCATTTCCCGCTAGTCTCTCTAACATTTGATCCATAAAAGGTAATGGAAAATGATCCTTCCTAATGGCATCATTAAGCTTTCTATAGTCAATACAAACACGCCATCCGGTCACGAGTCGAGTAGGAATCAATTCATTGTCCTCATTAGTCACGACCGTCATTCCTCCTTTATTTGGAACACAATGCACGGGGCTAACCCATGGGCTATCGGAGATAGGGTAGATCATTCCGGCGTCTAGAAGTTTCATAACTTCCTTTTGATCACCTCATGAATCTTTGGATTAGCCCTTCTTTGATTTTGAATAGCGGGTTTATAATCTTCCTCCATCAAAATTTTATGAGTACAAAATTTTGGGTCAATACCCTTGATGTCGAAGATTTTCCATGCAATGGCCCGTTTATGTTTCTTTAAAACTTTGATAAGTGCCTCCTTTTCGTCATCTTTTAATACTTTAGCGATAATCACCGGTAATGTATCCGTTCCTTCAAGAAAAACATACTCCAAATGAGTGGGAAGATCCTTAAGCTCAAGTTCGGGTGTTTCTTCAAGAGAGGTTTTCACTTTCGTCTCATTCTAGTTCACAACTTTAATTTCCATCGGAGGTAATTGAAAATGATCTTCGTTTAAAAACGCTTCAAGCAAATCGATATCTCCATCCGCATAATGATAATCTTCATCATATGTCGATGGCAAATCCGGTGTGCTAAGAAAAGCATCAACCTCCTCCAAGATAAAATAACTAGCCCCAAATGGAGTAAGGGGTGGAGAAGAAAGGGCAATAATAGGATCCGATAAAGAAGGATTGCCACTTTCGGAATTAGCTGAGAAACCAAGCACTTCTTGAGAATATTCTTTACAAGCAACGTCAATCATATCGACACGATTGATTGACTCCCCGAAATGCTCATAATAATACTTAGATACGTGCCCGATATCAAAGGTAACGGTTTCATCATCAAAACTTAAGGTCATTTTGTAACACCCCCAAATTTACACAATTCAATACAGCGGAAGACTCGTTGGTGTTATGGGATAACACATTACTCACATCATAGACAACGTTTAAAAATTGCGTCGTTTAATAATAAAGCATTTCCATTCATAAATATCTAATTTACACAGGTCCCAAGTCATAGGATTTCATACAATTTTTACAAAACATTTGAATGGAAATTGTTGTTTAAGTGCGGGCCATGAATTCTTGTTGTCTTCCCGAGAATTACCTTCAAGTAGCTGAGACAAAACATGTAAAAAAGAAAAGGTCAGCGATAACGCCGAGTGAATTTATAGAGTTTAATGAAAACCATTAATATATCATAAGTATATATTTATTACCGAAAATCATTTTGTACAAATCTTTGTAATAGGCCATAAAATAGCCAAAGTCATTTTATACAAATCCTTATCAAAAATCATAATATAGGCTTTTTTCAAAATCATTATACGAACCAATGTCGTAAAAACATCATATAATACGTTTTATAACGTTATATAGATTAAATAAAAACCGTTATATGAATATGGTTATATAAAACCAAAACACAAACATAACATCAGTAATAAGACCCCGTATTGCTAGTCAGGCAATACATCGTAATTCAATGCGTATATCAGTATTTTCGTTATTTGGATTATTACAAGCCGCATGACATTGTTACCTTACTACAACAAACAACGGGTAGCTAGCCCGAAACTCAATTTGCCCATCTAAATTAGCGTGTCATCACAAAGATCACGCTATGGAAATCTTCTCATACATAAATTCGCTTACCAATCAATGTGGCACGACGGGGATCAACCGTCAAGGCGCGAACCGGGGTGATCGTCCCCAAATAGTACTATTATATGCATAAGATTCTACCAATTCCCGGTAGTTCACAATTCATGCTAATGGGACTTTTAGTGACATAACCTAACTTCAATAATCCATTTCATTTCATCTATCAGGTCATATAATCATTCATCGGGTCATACAATCATTCGGGTCCAAATCAATAAACAAACAATCGGGACAAATGGTCTCCTATTTTATCAAAACTAACATGTTATCTCCCTCGCGGGTTTATGAAACATTTCATAAAAACATTTAAAAGAGTGCGAGGCTATGAACTCACGTTGATGTGGGAAAGCGGGTTATCGGCAATTCGGATGTACGGTACGTGCTTCAATCACGGAAACCTATATAAATAATAATCGGTCTTAGACGTTTGTCCAATGACTTTATCAAATAACAATTATGTAATATTATGATTTTATATATACGATGATGATCAAGTGGGTTTATACATTCTCATTTACTCATTCATTATAGTGTTTATGTGTTGGTAACATTTTTATACTAGTTTTACTTATTTACATGTTTTAGGCCCAATAAGCCTATTGCAAGCCCAATACTTTTCATTAGCGCAATTATACTTTTAATATCAGTATTATACTTTACATGTTGGGCCCAAATGGGTTAAGCCCAATAAGTAAGTTTATAAGTGTTTTACCAAGTAGTCGGGTTTATAGTCCAATAAGGCTACTTTGGCCCGTTAATGTCTATATGTTGTATAGCTCGGGTTTTATCGGTTTTTACTTGTTTTATAAGTTTATACATCAGTATGTGAGTTTATAAAAGTTTACATTAGACGGGTCCGGCCGTCTAAGTTTTATTTGACAAAAACGTTAATCTTTCGGTACTAGCCGAAAAGACGTAAAAATCATGTTTATAGTTTTTATAACTTATAAAACTTACCAAACTACCATTTTTATATAATGTCCATTTATTTATCCTTATACATATTTATATAAATGAAATATATAAGTTAGTGGGTTTTAATTTCATATTTTATACTATATTATTTTGAGTGCTTATATAATACTATTAAACTTTAATTTCACAAAATCTGATTTTTAGTTTCACTTTCACCATTTTTATCATACATTGAGTTATATAAAGAGATAGAAGCTCATTTTTTGATGACATAAACTTCATATTATGTTCTACAAATAAGTTAGTTATAGATACTACTCAATCCATGTCTAAGTATCCTTAACAGTCCGTACAAAACAGACTATTCAGATTGGTATACTAATTTTGTTTTGATCATATCTCACTCATTTTGATGATTCCATTGCATGGCCAACTATCACATGTGTATGACATCTAATACTTACTATAAATTGATTCCACCATGCCATTTTATCAGTTTATCATTTGGTTAGTTACTGTTTTTATACAGCCAACTTTATAAGCAAGAATTTAACCTTTTTACCTATGGTTTTCCATCTTTTTAACCATGTATATAAAATCAATCAACACCAAATTGCCACATAATATTTTTTAATCATCAACATATATATAAATAAAGAAATTAAAAGATTACATAATCAAAATAACAAAAGGATAGGAAGAACAATCTCTATACCACCATTAGTGATGAAAAGATGAGGTTTTTGATGAACAAGACTTGGTTCTTGTTATCAAATCTTAAACTTTAGCAAGGAAACTCCTTGGGTCCTTTGGATGGATGAACACCTCCATGAAATCAGCCCTTTAACCTAATGAAAACTCCTTTTCTAAGTTAAGATCACCTCCAATCTTCATATCTTTAAAAGGACATCATCATGTGTATGAATAACACATGATTTTATGGCTAAAATAGATCAAATAGGGGTGTTTGATGGTGGTGGTGGAAGAATATTAGAGAGAGGAGAGAGTTTGGTGAGTGGTTTGCATGAGTGAAATGTGAGAAATGGTTTTGGGAGAATGGTTTTGTGTTTTGATGGTTTGTTGTAGCTTACAAGTTAAGCTTTACATGACAAGTGTAGTAGCTTGTTGTGAAGTTTTGACACCTAAGGATGTTGTAGCTAAGTGTTGCCGTCCCATATTAGTGGGGTGGGGCAAAACTTTTTTTTGTCTCATCCCACTAATTTACGGGTATTCCTCGATTCTAGTTTCCTCGATTTGCGTGCCCTCGGGTCGTTTTACGAAAAACGTTTTTATAAATTATGAATCAACGGCACAAAACGAATCTAATAAAAATTGTCTCATAAAAAACGGAGTTCAAAAATGTAAATACGTAATCCTAAGGTTTCCGGTTTAGTCGTAAAGGACGTTAAATTATTCGCTTAAGTCCTAATCTCTTCTAGTAAATTTGTGAGTTTATGAACCAACACAAATTTAAAATCTCAAAATAATATTCACGGATAAATTTATTTTCTGAAATGTCGGACTGTCACCAAAAACGGTGTATGTAAACGTAAGCACGTAACGTAGAATCCTCCGGTTTAGACGTAGTCGATGCTACTTCAAGACGTAAACCCAAATTTCTTCCCATAAATAAGTGAGTTCATAATATAACATTAAAATAATGTTTTTAAATAACACTTGAGAATAAAATATCAACCATAAATTGACGGATTGTCACAGCATTTACCCCTAAACAGGATCTTTGTCCTCAAATATCAATTTATCTTACTACTCGCTTCTTATAGAGTTAAAGCCATGTGGGTATATCCTCCACATTCGGTCTTTTCTCACAAGTGTAATTCATTACAATACGCGAGTTTCATCAAACATAACTACGGAAATAAGATCAGTCTTAATGTCGACTTACTTTCTCTATCCATGATGTTCACGGGTTTTTGATGAATGCAACATTTCGCCGATCTAAATTTTATCGAGAAGAATTAAGATTTTTACTTGATAGATATTTTATCATGTTCGATTTACGAAACATAATTCACGCTGTCCTTGAAGTCATAAGGTAGATCCAGCTTATATGCCTTTCAAACCAACTTTTATATCATTTCAATGGTCCCATTCAACGGGGACTTATTTCCCATGATCTTTCAGATCATCTATTATTTTTCCAAGGTGAAAATTTTTGGCATCACTTCGCTACCCATCCAGCACTTCAAGGTCTACACTTCATATTCACATACCCTTCTTCTTACTACCGGCAGTCGATAATCAGATCCTAATTTACACAATCATTTCAGGTCTCGCGGGTCTGGTATTTTGTAAGGTTAGGTTCGCCATCATAGGAAACCTTAAAACCTAAAAGACATGTCCAACTCACAGTGGGTGTATGTCGGGTGTCTTCGTCCCAACTCCTTCTTACAGATGCTCTAATATAAATCCTCACAAGATTCGATCTCGATCCTAATACGATAATTATCGATGATGATCTCTCCAAAGGAATGTGGTTACACGGTCTATTACTAAATGCCAATCATTCAAAACATAAAACAAGACTTCTAGTGTTTTGTATCATTATGTCGAGGATCAAATTTTCGAATATACGCTAGAACCTTGTAAATGATCGAACAAATCTATCATCTTGGGTAGTGGATATAGATTTTTAATAGTCAATTGACCTAGTTCACGGTAATCAATAAATATAAGAAATGATAACATCATAGCTCTTCATAATGACGAGCTCGGTAAAATAAAAGCTTTCTCCGACAACTCTCTCAGTTGTACGGTAATTCTTTTAATTCTGATGGTGCTGATGTACAGTGCACACGCCACAGGTGCAACACCGGGAATATAATCAATACCAAATTCAACTTGCCTTAATGGCGAAAGTCTAGGTAATTTACCAACAAATACCTCCTAAAGTTTCAGATAATAGAAACATCTTTTAATAAATTTTCTTTAAGTTCTTTCTAGATTATAATATCTCTGACTAATTCACAACCATTCACGGTATAATTTCAAGTCTAAATGCAGGATATGGTCATCCATCAAGAATTATTTAGATCAGTTTTGATAATCAACATGTTATCATTTAGGGGAATTCTATTCGAGTTCCCATCTATTAAGACAATGTCGTCATGTCATAATCAATCAGTCTATTCTACTGGCACTACCAACTTTCCAGTTTCATTATCGTTGATAAGATGTGAACTTCTCAAAAGACTAATAATAACTCATAATCCTTCACAAATTCAAGGATATCAGGAGACATAACTCACCTTAAAAAGAGTAAGGTCAACGCATAATCTACGCGAGAGAATTTCAAATCAGATACAGACGAAAACATTTACGAATATGAATATATCCCATGTTTTCATGAATTGAGTACGCATTCGAAAGCTCCTCAGATCGTTACCCAGGTCATTCTAATATAATCAAATCAAAAGAAATGATAGGAACGTCAATATATCCAGTCAGGTATCAACATTCGGTAATCAAATACTTTTTCAAAGAATCTCACTACGAGAGAATTGGACAAGAAAGAGGATATCAATTTTTCAAATAAGAAAATTTCCACAGATGAGTAAATTCGACTCAGAAGAATAAATAGTACGGGCACATATGTAGGTGTCCCTAATAATATGTCCCTATTTTTCACTTTTTGCAGATCTCATAAAATTTAATCTTTCACAATCTTCAAAGAAAATTTAGTGTTTATTAATAATTTCATGGTGACTACTAATCAGCCTTGCATGGTCACTTCCAAATTATATGTAGGCGCGCAACTATATACAATTACAAGATTAACGATGCAATACTCAGTTCGTCAAAATTTTATCATCATGTTTATAATAAAAACATTTTCATGCTTAATTCTTAAATAACAATCAAAAATAAATTTACAAAGATTTTCTTTGTTATGAAAACAATTAAGCTTTCCAAGGTGTTTTATAAACAACTTCATTTTGATAACGATCACTTATAAATCTCACTTTGAATAATCCTTATAGTGATGAAAATTCAATTTTTTTCAAGGGATACTGTTTTATCTTATAAAAACAATTAGTGATCTACAAAAGAGTGATGAAAATTTGTTCACCAAGAACTAACTACAATATGCTAGGAAATGAGCTTAGCCAATTAATCATGAGGTTCATGACCTTGATGGCCCTCAAAAAGATTAATCCACAACGTAACTCAAACAGAGATGATTACTTGCTCAATGGTTGCATCACTAATGCGAACATTAGGATAAAGCAATAAAATATAGATAACATCGATACATGTAGGATTTAGCAATCAAAAGTAATATTTTCACTAATCACAAACAAGTCAAAATTGTACCGTAACACATTACGTGTTACTATGTCATACAATTCCAAGAACTCATCCTACCAACTGATGTCTTAGTTAAGTTAGAGATTTTTTTTAAAAGATACCACAATGAATATAATGTCTATTTATTTATCCTTATACATATTTATATAAATGAAATATATAACCTAGTGGGTTTTAATTTCATATTTTATACTATATTATTTTGAGTGCTTATATAATACTATTAAACTTTAATTTCACAAAATCTGATTTTTAGTTTCACTTTCACCATTTTTATCATACATTGAGTTATATAAAGAGATAGAAGCTCATTTTTTGATGACATAAACTTCATATTATGTTCTACAAATAAGTTAGTTATAGATACTACTCAATCCATGTCTAAGTATCCTTAACAGTCCGTACAAAACAGACTATTCATATTGGTATACTAATTTTGTTTTGATCATATCTCACTCATTTTGATGATTCCATTGCATGGCCAACTCTCACATGTGTATGACATCTAATACTTACTGTAAATTGATTCCACCATGCCATTTTATCAGTTTATCATTTGGTTAGTTACTGTTTTTATACAGCCAACTTTATAAGCAAGAATTTAACCTTTTTACCTATGGTTTTCCATCTTTTTAACCATGTATATAAAATCAATCAACACCAAATTGCCACATAATATTTTTTAATCATCATTCTTCATCATATACATATACATAAATAAAGAAATTAAAAGATTACATAATCAAAATAACAAAAGGATAGGAAGAACAATCTCTATACCACCATTAGTGATGAAAAGATGAGGTTTTTTACGAACAAGACTTGGTTCTTGTTATCAAATCTTAAACTTTAGCAAGGAAACTCCTTGGGTCCTTTGGATGGATGAACACCTTCATGAAATCAGCCCTTTAACCTAATGAAAACTCCTTTTCTAAGTTAAGATCACCTCCAATCTTCATATCTTTAAAAGGACATCATCATGTGTATGAATAACACATGATTTTATGGCTAAAATAGATCAAATAGGGGTGTTTGATGGTGGTGGTGGACGAATATTAGAGAGAGGAGAGAGTTTGGTGAGTGGTTTGCATGAGTGAAATGTGAGAAATGGTTTTGGGAGAATGGTTTTGTGTTTTGATGGTTTGTTGTAGCTTACAAGTTAAGCTTTACATGACAAGTGTAGTAGCTTGTTGTGAAGTTTTGACACCTAAGGGTGTTGTAGCTAAGTGTTGCCGTCCCATATTAGTGGGGTGGGGCAAAACTTTTTTTTGTCTCATCCGACTAATTTACGGGTATTCCTCGATTCTAGTTTCCTCGATTTGCGTGCCCTCGGGTCGTTTTATGAAAAACGTTTTTATAAATTATGAATCAACGGCACAAAACGAATCTAATAAAAATTGTCTCATAAAAAACAGAGTTCAAAAACGTAAATACGTAATCCTAAGGTTTCCGGTTTAGTCGTAAAGGACGTTAAATTATTCGCTTAAGTCCTAATCTCTTCTAGTAAATTTGTGAGTTTATGAACCAACACAAATTTAAAATCTCAAAATAATATTCACGGATAAATTTATTTTCTGAAATGTCGGACTGTCACCAAAAACGGTGTATGTAAACGTAAGCACGTAACGTAGAATCCTCCGGTTTAGACGTAGTCGATGCTACTTCAAGACGTAAACCCAAATTTCTTCCAATAAATAAGTGAGTTCATAATATAACATTAAAATAATGTTTTTAAATAACACTTGAGAATAAAATATCAACCATAAATTGACGGATTGTCACAGCATTTACCCCTAAACAGGATCTTTGTCCTCAAATATCAATTTATCTTACTACTCGCTTCTTATAGAGTTAAAGCCATGTGGGTATATCCTCCACATTCGGTCTTTTCTCACAAGTGTAATTCATTACAATACGCGAGTTTCATCAAACATAACTACGGAAATAAGATCAGTCTTAATGTCGACTTACTTTCTCTATCCATGATGTTCACGGGTTTTTGATGAATGCAACATTTCGCCGATCTAAATTTTATCGAGAAGAATTAAGATTTTTACTTGATAGATATTTTATCATGTTCGATTTACGAAACATAATTCACGCTGTCCTTGAAGTCATAGGGTAGATCCAGCTTATATGCCTTTCAAACCAACTTTTATATCATTTCAATGGTCCCATTCAACGGGGACTTATTTCCCATGATCTTTCAGATCATCTATTATTTTTCCAAGGTGAAAATTTTTGGCATCACTTCGCTACCCATCCAGCACTTCAAGGTCTACACTTCATATTCACATACCCTTCTTCTTACTACCGGCAGTCGATAATCAGATCCTAATTTACACAATCATTTCAGGTCTCGCGGGTCTGGTATTTTGTAAGGTTAGGTTCGCCATCATAGGAAACCTTAAAACCTAAAAGACATTTCCAACTCACAGTGGGTGTATGTCGGGTGTCTTCGTCCCAACTCCTTCTTACAGATGCTCTAATATAAATCCTCACAAGATTCGATCTCGATCCTAATACGATAATTATCGATGATGATCTCTCCAAAGGAATGTGATTACACGGTCTATTACTAAATGCCAATCATTCAAAACATAAAACAAGACTTCTAGTGTTTTGTATCATTATGTCGAGGATCAAATTTTCGAATATACGCTAGAACCTTGTAAATGATCGAACAAATCTATCATCTTGGGTAGTGGATATAGATTTTTAATAGTCAATTGACCTAGTTCACGGTAATCAATAAATATAAGAAATGATAACATCATAGCTCTTCATAATGACGAGCTCGGTAAAATAAAAGCTTTCTCCGACAACTCTCTCAGTTGTACGGTAATTCTTTTAATTCGGATGGTGCTGATGTACAGTGCACACGCCACAGGTGCAGCACCGGGAATATAATCAATACCAAATTCAACTTGCCTTAATGGCGAAAGTCTAGGTAATTTACCAACAAATACCTCCTAAAGTTTCAGATAATAGAAACATCTTTTAATAAATTTTCTTTAAGTTCTTTCTAGATTATAATATCTATGACTAATTCACAACCATTCACGGTATAATTTCAAGTCTAAATGCAGGATATGGTCATCCATCAAGAATTATTTAGATCAGTTTTGATAATCAACATGTTATCATTTAGGGGAATTCTATTCGAGTTCCCATCAATTAAGACAATGTCGTCATGTCATAATCAATCAGTCTATTCTACTAGTGATGAGACTGCTTTTATACATGGTCTCATCGTCCAAAACGGCCTTAAAATGCATAAAATATCATAAAACATGCCAAATATATGCTCGTGTTTGTTACTTGTGTATTTTTAGGTACGGATATTGTGGAATTGGCAAAAGAACACAAGAATCAATCAAAAACGAACACGGGAAATGAAGTCGCACAATGAACCGGGCCCAAGTTTGGAAATTTGCAAAATGACCCTTGAAGAATTGAAGATTGGCAAAAATGGCCCCTCATCTTTGAAGAACTTGTCACATTTGACCCTCAAATTATCAAATGTACAAGTATAATCCTTGAATGTTTGAAGATATTACAAGTTCAGCCCTTGGGAATCAAGATTATACATTAAATACCCCTTGGAAAAGTTTTTGGAAGACTTTGTGCCAAATTTGACAAGTTTCCAAAGTTGACAAAGCTAAAACTGGGCGCTGACAGCTTTTAATACAAAGTGGAAAGAGTTGGAAAACTTGGGGACCAAACCTGTTAAAACACCAAAACCCTTCCACCAACCAAACACTGACACCTCAGCCCTACCCACTTTATTTACCCAAACCCATTAACTTACCCACCCACAAACCGACCCTACCCGTCCAACCCAAGTTTATTATTTAACTGGGTCAAACCCCAGTCAAACCCCCACCCCATTCCCTCCTTAACACATATTTAAAAAACTTAATTAACAAAACAAATCAAACCCCCCCTTTTTAACCCCACGAACCCTAGCTAACCCCAGTTTAATTAGAACCCAAACCAAAGGGGTTTAGGCTATAAGTGTGCAGATCCTCAATTGGTCAAGCTCTCACCTAAACCCACCTCACAACAAAGCTCCACGTGTCCCTGTGGTCCTCCCCCAACCTTCCCCTGCTCTTGTCACTTTCACACAACCCAATACCCGACCAAACCAACATCCAGGATGTCATTCCTTTGCCTCCAAGGAGTTTTTAACGATCAAGATTCATCCTACAGCTATCATATCACATGCTAAGCATTTTGACCAAGAATTCGTCCAAGACTAAGGGGCAAATTTGAGATTTCCTCAATTAGGGTTTCCAGCTTGTAATTTTTTATTCAGTTATTCTAGAATAGTCCAATGAGGTGTATAAAATGAGGAGCCTGTTCCTCATTTAGCTTGTTCCAGTTTTTTTTGCAAAATCTCTTGTAATTCCTTTTTTAATTTTATAAAGTTTGGTGTTTGAGAAATTCAATTATAATTCCTTTTATACTCATTAAAAAGTTTGTGTATTGAGTTGTTTGCAAAAGGCTGAGTTCCAAATTTGTGAAAGTTTAAGTTTGATTTTTGAAAGATTTCAAAAAGGTTTTTAAAATTCTTCTATTTTCAGAAAGTGGAGTCTCTTGGAAAGTGATAGTGGACCAAGAACTCACATTTTCTGAAAGTTAATAGGTTTTAAAACGTGGTGTATCCTTCCACGTCAATATAGAATTGGGTGGCTCTTTCTCTAACCAAATTTTAGCGGGCCCCGCTAAGGAATACGGAAATAACATCATCTTAATCGAGTCATTCGAGACATCCTTGAATTTGCATGTGGCGGTAAGACGATTAAATTGGCGGATATGGTTGTGCGGATTGTCCTTCTCATCACCACGGAATTTGTTGTTTTGGATCATCGACAACAAACCCGTTTTAACTTCAAAATTCTCCGCAAGGATTGCGGGAATTACAATAGCTTCTCCATAACCCTCGGTGGGTGCTTGAAGTAACTCCATCATAGTTCGATTCGCCATGGTTGGTTCTTCTCGTACAATGGGTTCGTCAATAGGAGACTCCTCACTAGAAAGAGTGAGTGATTTGTTTCTTCGTTTACGAGCACGTCTAGCTTTAGAGCGAGTTTGCATAAACGTCACGTACAACGAGAAGGCGAGCAAAGAAGATTCTTTTTGGTATTTTGTGTTTTTTCAAATTTTTTTTTTTTTTTTGTGGTTTTTGATGGTATTAACCTTTTTTGGAATTTGGTGAATGTATTAAGTAGACAACAAGTCCACAAATCTCCTCACTAATCAAATCTCTTGATTAAAAAGGCCTCAAGGAATGAAAACGATCACGTGGAGTGAACGCCTTCGATGACTTTAGAACGATGGTGGAACACCAAATCGTTCAAGAGGGTTTAATCAATATGAAACCAAGAAAATATATATGATATGTAATAATACTTTGGGCGGCAAAACCCTCGATTCACTCTCAAAATCAAATACGCACAAGCAAGCGGAGGAAACGAGGCGGCGCGAAGCACTTAAGAGCCTTTTTCCTTTAGGTTGTGAAATACAACCGCCTTATACCCACCTTATAGTTTGTATTTTCAAAATCGAGCTTCACGAAAGTATTTATCTATTTTTGCCTTTTTTCTTTGGTTTGAGATTCGAATACAATGATCGAGTGATGAAATCCCGAATCAAGGTTGTGATTGCTCACGTATTTGGAGTACTTGTGTATTTATTGTTCTACGTATACAATATAGTAATAGTATTCACACAAAAACCGAAAAACGATAATACGTATTAATAGAGTGCTATTAATACAAGTATTATTATGGCTAATATAGAAAACAACAATTTTTCAATCAAAACACAACACGCCTCCCCGGCAGCGGCGCCAAAAATGATATAGTGATTTTGTATATACTTTATTTTGGGAAAAACAAAGCAACACAAAAAGCGGTAAGTATTAAGCGTCGGTTTAGGAAAACCAAGCACTTATGACCCTATGAGTGGGGATCGTTCTCTCGAGGAGGCACGTGTGTTGTGTAATGAATGATTGATTATGTTTTTGATTATTAATGAGAAGAAAAGAAGAGAAAATGACGAAGACGAAAAAAAAATAGAAAAATAAGGCAAAACACTACTAGAAAGTTACGACGAAGAACGTGAAAAACACAAAATTTAAAATTTTGATCTAGAAATTCCTAAAAATTACTAAAAATCCCAAAATAATATTCTAAGAGTTTACAAAAAATTCAAACTTGCCAAAACCTTTTAATTAATTTAATAATGACTTTTTAATGCTAATTAAAGCCCTAAAAATCACTTTTAAATATTAAAAAGCCCTAAACAAAATTTTATAATTTGTAAACCTCAAATATGACCTAATTAAACTAAAAACTATTTTTTAAAAATTTTAAAACCAAATTAAACTATTTTTAAACTCCTAAAAACTATTAAAATCTATTAAATCTTAAATTAATTCTAAAAATTAATTGAAAAGCCTAAAAATTATTCTACAAATGGGAAAAGTCCTAATTAATGATATAGAACCTAGGAAAAATGAAAAAGAAATAAAAATTAAACTTTTTATTTTAATGAATAAAATAATATTAAAATAATCCAAAAAATTAAAAGTCCTCAAATAAATTCTAAAAAATTCTCAAAAATCCTAAATAATCTAACTAAGAAGAAAATGTAAACAAAAGTTTCTGAAACCTTTTAGTTAATTTTATATTAATTTTTAAAGTTGCTAAAAAACCCTAAAATGAAATAAAATCAAAAATTAAAGTTTTTGAAAACTTTTTTATATGTAAACCTCAAAAATACAACTAGAAACCTAAAAACTATTTTTTTGTATTTTTATATTACTGTTTAATATTTTTAAATGACTTTCTAAAATTAAAAATAGAAATAATCCTATTAAATAATTAAATAAATGGAAAAATAAAACTTTTAGCCAGAAAAATCCCTAAACCTATTTAAAACCTAGGAAAAATGGAATAAGCTCAAAAAGTTTAATAAATAAGCTCAAATAAGCCAAAATGGTCACGGCTTATTTAACTGAGCTCTAACCAAAATACACTTAAGTATAATGCAAAACCAAGTTTATCAGTCAAAGTCCCCAGGGCGCATTGGTTAGCACGTTTGGTTGTGAGAGGAGTGGCGCAGGTTCGAGTCCTGGCCACGTCCTTTTTGGTAATTATTTTTTTTTTCTTTTTAGCTTTTAAAAAACTTAATCAATACCACTTATAAGCTCACAAACACGAATCCAAATCCAAAATTAACCAAGATTGAGCAATTTACAAGGCAATTAGTGCCCAGGTCTGGGTATGTTTCTGAAAATCAAGTGTGAGTGCACACTTGAACTTGAAAACCAAGAGGTCTTGGTTGTGCTTCTTTTTGGTGATGTTTTCTGGACAAGGGGGGCACTCTTGTGCTCTTTGGAGCACAAGAAGTCAACAACAATCAAATACTAACACCTAGCACACCATTTAATCACAATTCAATCACACAAAGGGAAAGCAAGTTGCTGTGATGAAAAATCCAAGTCTGGTGGTCTATTTAGGCTAGCAGATTGTACAAATGTGACTTTCAAAGGTCCATATCATGCACACAATAGCACCAAGTAGCACACAACATGCATACAATCCTAACTATCACTAACACTTAGCAGATTGCACAAATCAAGAACAATTTTTCATCAAAATAGGCAGAAACATGGTTTATGCAAATTTCAAACTCACTTATCCTTTTTAAACACACAATACTTGTTTCAATCTTTTCTAATCTCTCTTAACAACTAACTACAACCTAACTTATCCTGATTTAATCCTTCTAACACCTTATCAAAGCAATAATCAAAATTTACACCCTGCTAAAACCTATTGCCAAACACCCGTTTAAATTTCTTAAACCAAAATTTAAGAATCAAAACCTTTCAAAAGCACTTCAAACTGAACCAAGTACCCTCAAACATGCATACTAACATCACATAAGCACAAATCCAACAGCTTTAACATAATTTAGCAACAAATCAACTAAAGCACCTACACTTGCACTTTTCTGAATTTTACAAAGTTAAAAGAAATTTTACCCTAGGACCCTTACATCCAAGGGTCCTTGTGGTTGCTTAACCACCTCCTTCCAACACGGGTTGGAGCAGAACCTTCAACAAATCAACAAAGTACACCCTGAAAAAGAAAATCAAAGAGAAAAAGCACAATAATCCAATATTCTACCTTCTTTCTGTTTTTCTTTCTTAAAAACTTACACAAATCTTTTCAAACTTCACACCACGTTTTAAAACCTATTAACTTTCAGAAAATGTGAGTTCTTGGTCCACTATCACTTTCCAAGAGACTCCACTTTCTGAAAATAGAAGAATTTTAAAAACCTTTTTGAAATCTTTCAAAAATCAAACTTAAACTTTCACAAATTTGGAACTCAGCCTTTTGCAAACAACTCAATACACAAACTTTTTAATGAGTATAAAAGGAATTATAATTGAATTTCTCAAACACCAAACTTTATAAAATTAAAAAAGGAATTACAAGAGATTTTGCAAAAAAAACTGGAACAAGCTAAATGAGGAACAGGCTCCTCATTTTATACACCTCATTGGACTATTCTAGAATAACTGAATAAAAAATTACAAGCTGGAAACCCTAATTGAGGAAATCTCAAATTTGCCCCTTAGTCTTGGACGAATTCTTGGTCAAAATGCTTAGCATGTGATATGATAGCTGTAGGATGAATCTTGATCGTTAAAAACTCCTTGGAGGCAAAGGAATGATATCCTGGATGTTGGTTTGGTCGGGTATTGGGTTGTGTGAAAGTGACAAGAGCAGGGGAAGGTTGGGGGAGGACCACAGGGACACGTGGAGCTTTGTTGTGAGGTGGGTTTAGGTGAGAGCTTGACCAATTGAGGATCTGCACACTTATAGCTTAAACCCCTTTGGTTTGGGTTCTAATTAAACTGGGGTTAGCTAGGGTTCGTGGGGTTAAAAAGGGGGGGTTTGATTTGTTTTGTTAATTAAGTTTTTTAAATATGTGTTAAGGAGGGAATGGGGTGGGGGTTTGACTGGGGTTTGACCCAGTTAAATAATAAACTTGGGTTGGACGGGTAGGGTCGGTTTGTGGGTGGGTAAGTTAATGGGTTTGGGTAAATAAAGTGGGTAGGGCTGAGGTGTCAGTGTTTGGTTGGTGGAAGGGTTTTGGTGTTTTAACAGGTTTGGTCCCCAAGTTTTCCAACTCTTTCCACTTTGTAGTAAAAGCTGTCAGCGCCCAGTTTTAGCTTTGTCAACTTTGGAAACTTGTCAAATTTGGCACAAAGTCTTCCAAAAACTTTTCCAAGGGGTATTTAATGTATAATCTTGATTCCCAAGGGCTGAACTTGTAATATCTTCAAACATTCAAGGATTATACTTGTACATTTGATAATTTGAGGGTCAATGTGACAAGTTCTTCAATGATGAGGGGCCATTTTTGCCAATCTTCAATTCTTCAAGGGTCATTTTGCAAATTTCCAAACTTGGGCCCGGTTCATTGTGCGACTTCATTTCCCGTGTTCGTTTTTGATTGATTCTTGTGTTCTTTTGCCAATTCCACAATATCCGTACCTAAAAATACACAAGTAACAAACACGAGCATATATTTGGCATGTTTTATGATATTTTATGCATTTTAAGGCCGTTTTGGACGATGAGACCATGAATAAAAGCAGTCTCATCACTCCCCCATACTAAACCATTGCCGTGCCCTCACGCAATGCTAAGAATAAAGTATCGAAGCATCTCCAAAATTTATTCACTTTATTGAAATGATAACTAGCTACACACTATGATTACTACTACATGTGTTTTGGACATAATGTATGATTTTCATCGCAAAATGGGACGTTTAGGTTCATAGAATAAGAACACGTGAATGCTTCGTTAGAAATAATTTCATCGTCCTCGATTTTCACCTTAATTCCATGCCAAGCGTGCAACGAGATCATTGTCATTATAAGTTAGTAATGCTAACACTACTCATATGCCCTAATCACGTACTTATCCTCCCATTATTCCTAAGTTGTATCTCTTATATTTTATTATGTCTTAATGATCACGAGGATACATCATTGACTTATGCGATAATAGAGATTTAGGTCTAAAAATAGAGTCCTAACAGTGTAACTAAGACCATCAAATCAATAACCCCTCCTAATAGACAACGATGTTAAAAAATTAAGTTGACAAGAAGAATCGATAAACACGGTTTTATAACGGTTTTGAACATGAGACTTATTACCAAGACTTTTATACGGCCCCTAACGGAAGGGCCTTATTATCTTTGGTTTACCTCCATCTTTTATTCAACTTCGCCATGAAGCTTTTATTATGACTTCGGTCTTGCCTTGCCTTTTATTATCCGCCTCATCGATGGTTTTATTAGCCAAAGACGTATATCCTCACGCTAAAGCGAATTTTGGATCTTTAAAGCTTCGAAGATTAAGGCTTGATTCACTTTCAATTTTGCATAGATTTTAGGCCTTGTGGGGCTTCAAATTGTTTGCTTGATTTAGGTGAGCACTTGAAATCTTATTATTGGGTGAAGCTTTCGATTATTAGGGTGCCAATACTTCAAAACCGTGACGCTGGCGATACCTTAATGTCTTCCCAATTTAATTACACGGAAGCTACTAGAAAAGACTAGAAACCCAACAATCAAAACTAAACCGCTAAATCAATATTTATTAAGCAAAAAATATTTACAAGCGAAGGGAGAATAAGCAAACAACGAGAACACATGAGTTTTTGAAAGAATACGAGTACTCTACGTTTAGCATAGTAACTTATAATTAACTCTATCATTTCTCGTCCTCATTCAAGTGACTTAGCCTAATGTATAGTTAAGGAATCAAAGCTAAGTGCTCAACACGCACGGTCGAGTCAAAAATTACTCTTATTCTCGCCATCGGAAAACCTACATTCGTGTCTTCAAACACTTATGAAACATGAGAAAAATTTTAAAATTTGGCCATTTTTAGCCTTATTTTGCAAGAAAACGATAAACAAAACGATAAACTTTGGAAAGCGTGAAGGTTTGGCAAGGCAAGTATCTATTCACCCCCCCATACTAAAGTTAAAAATTGTCCTCAATGTTTCGAGTCTAGGGGTGCAAACACCCCCATACTAGAGACGTAGTCGAATGCCTAATCTAGCATGGAAAGGGTGTAACCATTAAGTTTAAAAGCCGTTTATGAAGTGTGCTAAAAACCTAAGGTTAGAACATAAAAGGATATATCATGATGGATATTGGGAAAGGCCTCCAAAGCAAACGATCGAGTGCTCCCATGAAACGAACACGAGAGGCTCCAATCGTGAAGATGATGATCTAAAAGACACAATGTACAAACAACCACGGAACAAAGGTTGGAAGGGCACAAATCCCCTCACATTAAACTAATTAGAAAGCTATAATATGTACATGGATAAGCATGGGTCTCCCCCACGAGGCACCTTGTTTTTGATAACCGAGTCAAAAGCTCGACTCGAATCCCCATAAATGTGATCATTTAGGGATAATCATGGTGTGGTCAATTTTTGGTGGGGCTTACATGATAAACAAGGCCCAAAAGCACGTGGAGTACTTTAAAAATCCGATAAACGTATACCGGGGTCAAAGATAGCGTCCTCGTTTTCGGATGAAAGACGAGACAACACAACTCCAACACAAATCCCAATGGGATAGAAGAAAATAGGAGAGAAGAAATAGAAGGGTGGGACAATGGGTAAGTCATAACATTGAGCTACTCGAGGTAGACTCGCACCAATCAAATGAAAAGATTTTCCATTTATTGCATCGGTGGAAGACCGAGATTTCCCTATATAAGCAATTCCAGGATCAAATATCTCGTCCTCGGTGGAGAAAGGGGAGGAAACATAAGGGGCTTCCCCCACACTAGGTCCACACAAAGCATCGTCAAAAGGAGAAGACGAGCTTGCAGTACTCAAGACACGCGGTGATGACGGAGTTAGGATTGTAGAAAAATCTTTTAAATTAGATTCAAAATCTTTTCCTTTTTCATCTTTAAGACTCTCCTTGTGAAAACCCGATTTGATTATGTCAAAAATATTTGGTGTATCTAAAACAATGTTAGTCACACTAAAAATTCTCACATTTTGAAAACGTTTTGGTTTAGGTGGTGGCAAGTTTTCAAATCTTTTATCAACAAAGAAAACCTCCCCATCGGGATCAACGTATTCATCATCCGAAGAATCACTCGAGATTGGAATCATAGGCTTAACACTCTTAACCTCCATCGGCGGAGGGGACGGAACTTCATTTTTATCAACTCCTAAAACTCTATTTGAAATCCTTTGACAAATGTTTTTGATAGGATTGACATTGTACAAAGATGTGATCGAATAAACATGAGAAAGAGTGGAGTTTTGGGTTGCATTAATGACGAGTTCTTCCTCATTGAAACGAAGAGTGATTTTTCTTGCATGCACATCGATAAGTGCTCTCGAGGTATCCAAAAAAGATCGACCTAAAATTAACGGAACTTTAGGATCGATGGGAATATCAACAACAATGAAGTCCACGGGATAATAGAATTTCCCAACTTTCACAAAGACGTCCTCGGCAACTCCACAAGCTAGAATCGTAGAATGATCGGCCATTTCGATTGATATTCTTGAAGGAGTGAGATTTGGAAGATTGAGCGATTTAAAAATCTCAAGAGGCATCAAATTAATACTAGCACCAAGATCGGCCAAGGCGTAGCATTCTTCCATGTCTTGGATAGCACATGGGATTAAAAACTTTCCAGGATCACCGACTTTTTGGGGTATGCGGCTTAGAAAAACCGAAGAACAACTAGATGATTTTTGCAATTTTTCTTTGTTATTCAACATACTTTTGAAGTTCGCGGCAAATCGAGGCATCATGACTAAGGCGTCGGCAAAACTTATATTAAAATGCAAGTCACGAAACATTTTCATAAATAATTCAAATTGATAATTATTTCGTTCTTGTGCCTTTTCCTTGTCTCGTCATGATGGGTAGGGTAAAGGTGGTGTGGGTTGGGGCAAATTAGGCATAGGCAACGGCCTTGGAATCTCGGGTTCCATTATGGGTGTAGGTTCAACCGTAGGTGTGGTTTGAGCGGTACTTCGTGGGCTTGAGATGTGCTCCTTTTCAACCACAACCTCGGGTTCTTTCTCTTTTTCCTTCTCCATAGAAGTACTAGGACGAGAAATGGGTTCTTTGAAAGTTTTACCACTACGAGTGGTAATAACCTTCAATTCTCTTTTCGGGTTCACGATGGTATCACTAGGAAGACCACCCGAAGAAGAGGGCTTACACATGATAGCTTCAAACATCTTAGCCATACGGTCTTCAAACTTAGATTGCCTAGCATCCGCTTTCAACAATTCTTGCTTAATCTCATGTTGTCCTTGCTCCATTTTTTGTTGATTTTGTTGGAGTCGTGTGACATTTCCTTCCATTTTATTAGCATGAGTTTTAAGTTCATTAGCAAGTTCGGTTTTAAGCTCGTTTTTCAACTCGGATCTTAAGCTAACCATTTCACGTTGCATATTGTCAAACTTAGCATCATTAGCCTTAGCATAATTCAAAAATTCTCCTTGAAGATTTTTGGTGTGATCGTTTTGAAAACCTTGGGCATTAGTTTGAAAATCACGGTTTTGGTTTTGGTTTGAAATTTGCCCATTTCCACTTTGGTAATTACCTTTGTTATAGTTCCTTTGATTTCCTTGGTAATTTCCACCTTGATTGTTGTTGTTGCGATAATTATTAGCATTTTGATTGGGTTGAGCTTGATTTGAACGTGAACCTTGACCTATTTGGTTATAAGTTCCCGTGGCTACAAAAGCATTCGAAGTGTTACCATCCGCGGTAATGCACTCGGATAAATCATGAGCTCCCCCACACGACAAACAACTTTTAGAAACCGCTTTAACCGAAGCGGTGTTGGAAGCTTCTTGAGCCTTCCAATGGGACATAAGGTTTGCAAATCTATCGAAAAATCGGTTTTCTTCATTTGCTTCATCATGTAATGCATTGATACTTTGAGACGATGATGAGCCCCTTTTGGCAACACTCGGTGTGTGACGAGGGCTATAAACCTTAGACCTATTCTCGATTATGACCAAAGCTTCTTCAACCGTTTTACACAAAAAAATTACCACCCGCGGCGGCATTTAAATAATCTCTTTCATGATCGTTAAGTCCATTGTAAAACGTGTCGATTTGGTGCAAATCGGAAAAACCATGATGAGGACATTCGTGTAACATCTCCTTAAACCTATTCCAAGCCGTAGAAAAACTCTCATTTGATTCCTGTGAAAATTTAGAAATCTCGTTCTTCAAATGCGTAGTCTTAGAGGGCGGAAAAAATTGGTTCACGAACTTCGAAACGAGATCCTTCCACGTCAATATAGAATTGGGTGGCTCTTTCTCTAACCAAATTTTAGCGGGCCCCGCTAAGGAATACGGAAATAACATCATCTTAATCGAGTCATTCGAGACATCCTTGAATTTGCATGTGGCGGTAAGACGATTAAATTGGCGGATATGGTTGTGCGGATTGTCCTTCTCATCACCACGGAATTTGTTGTTTTGGATCATCGACAACAAACCCGTTTTAACTTCAAAATTCTCCGCAAGGATTGCGGGAATTACAATAGCTTCTCCATAACCCTCGGTGGGTGCTTGAAGTAACTCCATCATAGTTCGATTCGCCATGGTTGGTTCTTCTCGTACAATGGGTTCGTCAATAGGAGACTCCTCACTAGAAAGAGTGAGTGATTTGTTTCTTCGTTTACGAGCACGTCTAGCTTTAGAGCGAGTTTGCATAAACGTCACGTACAACGAGAAGGCGAGCAAAGAAGATTCTTTTTGGTATTTTGTGTTTTTTCAAATTTTTTTTTTTTTTTTTTTGTGGTTTTTGATGGTATTAACCTTTTTTGGAATTTGGTGAATGTATTAAGTAGACAACAAGTCCACAAATCTCCTCACTAATCAAATCTCTTGATTAGAAAGGCCTCAAGGAATGAAAACGATCACGTGGAGTGAACGCCTTCGATGACTTTAGAACGATGGTGGAACACCAAATCGTTCAAGAGGGTTTAATCAATATGAAACCAAGAAAATATATATGATATGTAATAATACTTTGGGCGGCAAAACCCTCGATTCACTCTCAAAATCAAATACGCACAAGCAAGCGGAGGAAACGAGGCGGCGCGAAGCACTTAAGAGCCTTTTTCCTTTAGGTTGTGAAATACAACCGCCTTATACCCACCTTATAGTTTGTATTTTCAAAATCGAGCTTCACGAAAGTATTTATCTATTTTTGCCTTTTTTCTTTGGTTTGAGATTCGAATACAATGATCGAGTGATGAAATCCCGAATCAAGGTTGTGATTGCTCACGTATTTGGAGTACTTGTGTATTTATTGTTCTACGTATACAATATAGTAATAGTATTCACACAAAAACCGAAAAACGATAATACGTATTAATAGAGTGCTATTAATACAAGTATTATTATGGCTAATATAGAAAACAACAATTTTTCAATCAAAACACAACACGCCTCCCCGGCAGCGGCGCCATTATTGATGTAGATATTTTGTATATACTTTATTTTAGGAAAAACAAAGCAACACAAAAAGCGGTAAGTATTAAGCGTCGGTTTAGGAAAACCAAGCACTTATGACCCTATGAGTGGGGATCGTTCTCTCGAGGAGGCACGTGTGTTGTGTAATGAATGATTGATTATGTTTTTGATTATTAATGAGAAGAAAAGAAGAAAAAATGACGAAGACGAAAAAATTAGAAAAATAAGGCAAAACACTACTAGAAAGTTACGACGAAGAACGTGAAAAACACAAAATTTAAAATTTTAATCTAAAAATTCCTAAAAATTACTAAGAACTCCCAAATAATATTCTAAGAGTTTACAAAAAAATTCAAACTTGCCAAAACCTTTTAATTAATTTAATAATGACTTTTTAATGCTAATTAAAGCCCTAAAAATCACTTTTAAATATTAAAAAGCCCTAAACAAAATTTTATATTTTGTAAACCTCAAATATGACCTAATTAAACTAAAAACTATTTTTTAAAAATTTTAAAACCAAATTAAACTATTTTTAAACTCCTAAAAACTATTAAAATCTATTAAATCTTAAATTAATTCTAAAAATTAATTGAAAAGCCTAAAAATTATTCTACAAATGGGAAAAGTCCTAATTAATGATATAGAACCTAGGAAAAATGAAAAAGAAATAAAAATTAAACTTTTTATTTTAATGAATAAAATAATATTAAAATAATCCAAAAAATTAAAAGTCCTCAAATAAATTCTAAAAAATTCTCAAAAATCCTAAATAATCTAACTAAGAAGAAAATGTAAACAAAAGTTTCTGAAACCTTTTAGTTAATTTTATATTAATTTTTAAAGTTGCTAAAAAACCCTAAAATTAAATAAAATCAAAAATTAAAGTTTTTGAAAACTTTTTTATATGTAAACCTCAAAAATACAACTAGAAACCTAAAAACTATTTTTTTGTATTTTTATATTACTGTTTAATATTTTTAAATGACTTTCTAAAATTAAAAATAGAAATAATCCTATTAAATAATTAAATAAATGGAAAAATAAAACTTTTAGCCAGAAAAATCCCTAAACCTATTTAAAACCTAGGAAAAATGGAATAAGCTCAAAAAGTTTAATAAATAAGCTCAAATAAGCCAAAATGGTCACGGCTTATTTAACTGAGCTCTAACCAAAATACACTTAAGTATAATGCAAAACCAAGTTTATCAGTCAAAGTCCCCAGGGCGCATTTGTTAGCACGTTTGGTTGTGAGAGGAGTGGCGCAGGTTCGAGTCCTGGCCACGTCCTTTTTGGTAATTATTTTTTTTTTCTTTTTAGCTTTTAAAAAACTTAATCAATACCACTTATAAGCTCACAAACACGAATCCAAATCCAAAATTAACCAAGATTGAGCAATTTACAAGGCAATTAGTGCCCAGGTCTGGGTATGTTTCTGAAAATCAAGTGTGAGTGCACACTTGAACTTGAAAACCAAGAGGTCTTGGCTGTGCTTCTTTTTGGTGATGTTTTCTGGACAAGGGGGGCACTCTTGTGCTCTTTGGAGCATAAGAAGTCAACAACAATCAAATACTAACACCTAGCACACCATTTAATCACAATTCAATCACACAAAGGGAAAGCAAGTTGCTGTGATGAAAAATCCAAGTCTGGTGGTCTGTTTAGGCTAGCAGATTGTACAAATGTGACTTTCAAAGGTCCATATCATGCACACAATAGCACCAAGTAGCACACAACATGCATACAATCCTAACTATCACTAACACTTAGCAGATTGCACAAATCAAGAACAATTTTTCATCAAAATAGGCAGAAACATGGTTTATGCAAATTTCAAACTCACTTATCCTTTTTAAACACACAATACTTGTTTCAATCTTTTCTAATCTCTCTTAACAACTAACTACAACCTAACTTATCCTGATTTAATCCTTCTAACACCTTATCAAAGCAATAATCAAATTTACACCCTGCTAAAACCTATTGCCAAACACCCGTTTAAATTTCTTAAACCAAAATTTAAGAATCAAAACCTTTCAAAAGCACTTCAAACTGAACCAAGTACCCTCAAACATGCATACTAACATCACATAAGCACAAATCCAACAGCTTTAACATAATTTAGCAACAAATCAACTAAAGCACCTACACTTGCACTTTTCTGAATTTTACAAAGTTAAAAGAAATTTTACCCTAAGACCCTTACATCCAAGGGTCCTTGTGGTTGCTTAACCACCTCCTTCCAACACGGGTTGGAGCAGAACCTTCAACAAATCAACAAAGTACACCCTGAAAAAGAAAATCAAAGAGAAAAAGCACAATAATCCAATATTCTACCTTCTTTCTGTTTTTCTTTCTTAAAAACTTACACAAATCTTTTCAAACTTCACACCACGTTTTAAAACCTATTAACTTTCAGAAAATGTGAGTTCTTGGTCCACTATCACTTTCCAAGAGACTCCACTTTCTGAAAATAGAAGAATTTTAAAAACCTTTTTGAAATCTTTCAAAAATCAAACTTAAACTTTCACAAATTTGGAACTCAGCCTTTTGCAAACAACTCAATACACAAACTTTTTAATGAGTATAAAAGGAATTATAATTGAATTTCTCAAACACCAAACTTTATAAAATTAAAAAAGGAATTACAAGAGATTTTGCAAAAAAAACTGGAACAAGCTAAATGAGGAACAGGCTCCTCATTTTATACACCTCATTGGACTATTCTAGAATAACTGAATAAAAAATTACAAGCTGGAAACCCTAATTGAGGAAATCTCAAATTTGCCCCTTAGTCTTGGACGAATTCTTGGTCAAAATGCTTAGCATGTGATATGATAGTTGTAGGATGAATCTTGATCGTTAAAAACTCCTTGGAGGCAAAGGAATGACATCCTGGATGTTGGTTTGGTCGGGTATTGGGTTGTGTGAAAGTGACAAGAGCAGGGGAAGGTTGGGGGAGGACCACAGGGACACGTGGAGCTTTGTTGTGAGGTGGGTTTAGGTGAGAGCTTGACCAATTGAGGATCTGCACACTTATAGCTTAAACCCCTTTGGTTTGGGTTCTAATTAAACTAGGGTTAGCTAGGGTTTGTGGGGTTAAAAAGGGGGGGTTTGATTTGTTTTGTTAATTAAGTTTTTTAAATATGTGTTAAGGAGGGAATGGGGTGGGGGTTTGACTGGGGTTTGACCCAGTTAAATAATAAACTTGGGTTGGACGGGTAGGGTCGGTTTGTGGGTGGGTAAGTTAATGGGTTTGGGTAAATAAAGTGGGTAGGGCTGAGGTGTTAGTGTTTGGTTGGTGGAAGGGTTTTGGTGTTTTAACAGGTTTGGTCCCCAAGTTTTCCAACTCTTTCCACTTTGTATTAAAAGCTGTTAGCGCCCAGTTTTAGCTTTGTCAACTTTGGAAACTTGTCAAATTTGGCACAAAGTCTTCCAAAAACTTTTCCAAGGGGTATTTAATGTATAATCTTGATTCCCAAGGGCTGAACTTGTAATATCTTCAAACATTCAAGGATTATACTTGTACATTTGATAATTTGAGGGTCAAATGTGACAAGTTCTTCAAAGATGAGGGGCCATTTTTGCCAATCTTCAATTCTTCAAGGGTCATTTTGCAAATTTCCAAACTTGGGCCCGGTTCATTGTGCGACTTCATTTCCCGTGTTCGTTTTTGATTGATTCTTGTGTTCTTTTGCCAATTCCACAATATCCGTACCTAAAAATACACAAGTAACAAACACGAGCATATATTTGGCATGTTTTATGATATTTTATGCATTTTAAGGCCGTTTTGGACGATGAGACCATGTATAAAAGCAGTCTCATCAACTAGCACTACCAACTTTCCAGTTTCATTATCGTTGATAAGATGTGAACTTCTCAAAAGACTAATAATAACTCATAATCCTTCACAAATTCAAGGATATCAGGAGACATAACTCACCTTAAAAAGAGTAAGGTCAACGCATAATCTACGCGAGAGAATTTCAAATCAGATACAGACGAAAACATTTACGAATATGAATATATCCCATGTTTTCATGAATTGAGTACGCATTCGAAAGCTCCTCAGATCGTTACCCAGGTCATTCTAATATAATCAAATCAAAAGAAATGATAGGAACGTCAATATATCCAGTCAGGTATCAACATTCGGTAATCAAATACTTTTTCAAAGAATCTCACTACGAGAGAATTGGACAAGAAAGAGGATATCAATTTTTCAAATAAGAAAATTTCCACAGATGAGTAAACTCGAGTCAGAAGAATAAATAGTACGGGCACATATGTAGGTGTCCCTAATAATATGTCCCTATTTTTCACTTTTTGCAGATCTCATAAAATTTAATCTTTCACAATCTTCAAAGAAAATTTAGTGTTTATTAATAATTTCATGGTGACTACTAATCAGCCTTGCATGGTCACTTCCAAATTGTATGTAGGCGCGCAACTATATACAATTACAAGATTAACGATGCAATACTCAGTTCGTCAAAATTTTATCATCATGTTTATAATAAAAACATTTTCATGCTTAATTCTTAAATAACAATCAAAAATAAATTTACAAAGATTTTCTTTGTTATGAAAACAATTAAGCTTTCCAAGGTGTTTTATAAACAACTTCATTTTGATAACGATCACTTATAAATCTCACTTTGAATAATCCTTATAGTGATGAAAATTCAATTTTTTCAAGGGATACTGTTTTATCTTATAAAAACAATTAGTGATCTGCAAAAGAGTGATGAAAATTTGTTCACCAAGAACTAACTACAATATGCTAGGAAATGATCTTAGCCAATTAATCATGAGGTTCATGACCTTGATGGCCCTCAAAAAGATTAATCCACAACGTAACTCAAACAGAGATGATTACTTGCTCAATAGTTGCATCACTAATGCGAACATTAGGATAAAGCAATAAAATATAGATAACATCGATACATGTAGGATTTAGCAATCAAAAGTAATCTTTTCACTAATCACAAACAAGTCAAAATTGTACCGTAACACATTACGTGTTACTATGTCATACAATTCCAAGAACTCATCCTACCAACTGATGTCTCAGTTAAGTTAGAGATTTTTTTTAAAGGATACCACAATGAATACTAATCTAAAAGAGTCATTAGGTGTTCCACATGTCCTGAAAGATCCATCGGTCCCAATTCAGAAGAAGATTTTTTCAATTTATTTATTGGACACTGGGCATCCTCGTCATTGGACAATGGCCTAGGAACAACCCTTAACACGAACCTACAATCATTTAAAACCTTATAATTAAATCTCAGGACTTAACGACTTCCTCTTATCAATATCATATTCCATACGAGTTAAATTTTACTTCATTCAAGTTTCAACCAAATCATATTCAATGCGATATCCTACCTCATTCTCCAATACTTTCAACCTTATTTTTAGACCTTCAAAGAGCAATAAAAGCTCGATATGATCAGCACTTAATCTCCAATCCTAGAGTTCTTACAACAACAATTATCAAATGAGTCACTAGTATTAAATGACTCACACATTCAATTAGACTTCTCGGAAAGGTACTAGTGGCATGAGGCTTTTGGGTAATGGTTCCAATGACAGCCTCAAGTGCAACATTCACCCTTTCGATTTCAATTTAAGAATTGGGTGACAATGAATCAGATGACACCTTTCCAGGTGGTAACGTTTTGTCAAGATCCACTCTATAAGGAAAGATCTTCATGACATCGATATCAGATTTAATCTCGCCAATTCTTCTTCAAAATTACAATCAACTACTATCAACATTTCTACGAATATCAACCATTTTGTTGGGATCATAAATATCCACAACTTGGTTTAGATCTGGAATAGCTAGAATTCCTACGGGAATAGCTTAGATTTATTTGCTAGGGGGTTAGGGTTTCTTGTGACAATCTACGTCGTATAAATACCTCGTATAAATATTAAAATAATCATCAAACAATCATGTAATCAAATTACAACATATATATATAATCCAAGTTATATATATTAAAATAACACTTCTCAGTCTGGCCTTGTCGGTAACTCCGGAATTCTTCGGTACCTTGGTTTTAAAAAGATTTTGAAATGTTTTATTCAAAACCTTGGTTTTAAAAATCTTTCGTTCTCTATAACGAGAGCTCTGGTACCAAACTGTAACACCCCCAAATTTATACAATTCAATACAGGGGAAGACTCGTTGGTGTTACGGGATAGCACATTACTCACATAATAGACAACGCTTAAAAATCGCGTCGTTTAATAATAAAGCATTTCCATTCATAAATATCAAATTTACATAGGTCCCAAGTCATAGTATTTCATACAATTTTTACAAAACATTTTAATGGAAATTGTTGTTTTTACAAAACAATTTTTACAAAACATGTTAATAGAAAAGGTCAGCGATAACGCCGAGTGAATTCATAGAGTTTAATGAAAACCATTAATATATCATCGGTATATATTTATTACCGAAAATCATTTTGTACAAATCTTTGTAATAGGCCATAAAATAGCCAAACTCATTTTATACAAATCCTTATCAAAAATCATAATATAGGCTTTTTGCCTTCAAAATTATTATACGAACCATTGTCGTAAAAACACCATACAATACGTTTTATAACGTTATATAGATTAAATAAAAACCGTTATATGAATATGGTTATATAAAACCAAAACACAAACATAACATCAGTAATAAGACCCCGTATTGCTAGTCAAGCAATACATCATAATTCAATGCGTATATCAGTATTTTTGTTATTTGGATTATTACAAGGCGCATGACATTTTACCTTACTACAACAAACAACGGGTAGCTAGCCCGAAACTCAATTTGCCCATCTAAATTAGCGTGTCGTCACAAAGATCACGCTATGGAAATCTTCTCATACATAAATTCGCTTACCAATCAATGTGGCACGGCGGGGATCAACCGTTAAGGCGCGAACTGGGGTCATCGTCTCTAAATAGTACTATTATATGCATAAGCGTCTACCAAATCCCGGTAGTTCACAATTCATGCTAATGGGACTTTTAGTGACATAACCTAACTTTAATAATCCATTTCATTTCATCTATCGGGTCATATAATCATTTATCGGGTCATACAATCATTCGGGTCCAAATCAATAAACAAACAATCGGGACAAATGGTGTCCTATTTTATCAAAACTAACAAGTTATCTCCCTCGCGGGTTTATAAAACATTTCATAAAAACATTTAAAAGAGTGCGAGGCTATGAACTAACGTTGATGTGGGAAAGCGGGTTATCGGCAAATCGGATGTACGGTACTTGCTTCAATCACAGAAACCTATATAAATAATAATCGGTCTTAGACGTTTGTCTAATAACTTTATCAAATAAACATTATGTATACATATGATGATTTTATATATATGATGATGATCAAGTGGGTTTATACATTCTCATTTACTCATTCATTATAGTGTTTATGTGTTGGTAACATTTTTATACTAGTTTTACTTATTTACATGTTTTAGGCCCAATAATCCTATTACAAGCCCAATACTTTTCATTAGCCCATAATTTTAATATCAGTATTATACTTTACATGTTGGGCCCAAATGGGTTAATCCCAATAAGTAAGTTTATAAGTGTTTTACCAACTAGTCGGGTTTATAGTCCAATAAGGCTACATTGGCCCGTTAATGTCTATATGTTGTATAGCTCGGTTTTATCGGTTTTTACTTGTTATATAAGTTTATACATCAGTATGTGAGTTTATAAAAGTTTACATTAGACGGTTCCGACCGTCTAAGTTTTATTTGACAAAAACGTTAATCTTTTGGTACTAGCCGAAAAGAGGTAAAAATCATGTTTATAGTTTTTAATACTTATAAAACTTACTGTTGGAGCATAATTTGGTTGGGCCGGTTCGACGACTCTCCTGGGCCGTTCATCGTCTTCCCCGGTCCTGAGTAATGCTACAAACAAAGGTAAACCGGTTAGACATGGACCCGAGGCCGGAGCCCCGGGGTCCACCTCCGACGGTCAAGTTAGTATCGGATGAATATGTGATATAAGAGGTGTAGTTTTGAGATAGAACCTGATGTAGAATGAGACCCATAGCCTTGTTTATATAGTGCTAGGGTTTCTTGAAGGATAAGTTAGGTATGTGTGGGCCGCGGGCCTGTCGGGCTGGGACCTTAACCGACTGTACGTCGACATGTCCCCCAGTCTAGTATGATATGGTTCATGATCATGTTATGCTAGACTCATTCGTGTATCATGCTCACTAACAACCGCGTGCGGCTTACTGCTAGGACATCCTCGTGGGTCGTCCTTAACATATGGCTCCACTCGTAAATGGGCTACCTTTTAGCAAAAAGATGATGGGTTGGGATTGCGAATAGTGAGCATAGCCACTATACGCCATCATGTCCCCCCAATCTAGTATGCGAGGTTGTCACCGAGGTTACTAGACTTCACATCATATCCGCTACCTGTAAGCATATCCACGTCGAAAGAAATGGGAAAGCACGCATACGTAAGACGGGTGGGTGTGCTCGAATGCTTGGTTTCCCGTGATTAAACGGTAAGGACCCCGTAAGAAGAAAGCGTGTTCTATAGTCGGGGTAACACTGGCATTGGCAAGGTATCATTCTTATTCATCTCTAACGTGAGGATGATAAGAAGGTTTTGTGAAGGTGGAGGTGGAACCCGTATGCTGCATCGTGAACATTTGAAGGCATACTTCTTATACCCACTAATGATGCAGCATAGCGCGAATATTTCATTCGTCTTAAGGCCAACAGAAGACGTACCTCTGTAGCGAAGTAACACGGATATTACATCCGTCTTGCGGCCACGACATCAGAAAATGAATGCCAAAATTTATTATGGTTTTTCCTGAACCAAACGATATAAATTTTGGAAATTCACTCTTAGCCAGGCCAAGTAATTCGTCGCGGAAGACGTACTTCCGCAACAAAGAAATGTGCCAACGAAAGACGTACTTCCGTGACAAAGAAATGTTCCAACGGAAGACATACTTCCACGACAAAAAAAAATGTGTCAACGGAAGACGTATTTCCGCAACAAAGAAATGAGCCAACAGAAGACGTACTTCTGTGGAAGAATGAGCCAGTGGAAGACGTACTACCACGACAAAAGATAATGATGCGCCGTGGAAGAATACTTCCACGACGAAAATAATGAGCACGTGGAAGAGATACTTCCACGGCGAAGAGAAGAAGCACATGGAAGAATACTTCCACGGCGAAGATAATGAGCACGTGGAAGAGATACTTCCACGGCGAAGATAATGAGCACGTGGAAGAGATACTTCCACGGCGAAGATAAGAGCACGTGGAAGAGATACTTCCACGGCGAAAATAATGAGCACGTGGAAGAGATACTTCCACGGCAAAGGATAATGAGCACGTGGAAGAGATACTTCCACGGCAAAGATAATACGCCAGTGGAAGAATTACTTCCACGGCGAAGAGAAGAAGCACATGGAAGAATACTTCCACGACGAAGATAATGAGCACGTGGAAGAGATACTTCCACGGCGAAGATAATAAGCACGTGGAAGAGATACTTCCACGGCGAAGATAATGAGCACGTGGAAGAGATACTTCCACGGCGAAGATAATGAGCACGTGGAAGAGATACTTCCACAGCGAAGATAAGAGTACGTGGAAGAGATACTTCCACGGCGAAAATAATGAGCACGTGGAAGAGATACTTCCACGGCAAAGGATAATGAGCACGTGGAAGAGATACTTCCACGGCAAAGATAATACGCCAGTGGAAGCATTACTTCCACGGCGAAGAGAAGAAGCACATGGAAGAATACTTCCACGGCGAAGATAATGAGCACGTGGAAGAGATACTTCCACGGCGAAGATAATAAGCACGTGGAAGAGAAACTTCCACGGCGAAGATAAGAGCACGTGAAAGAGATACTTCCACGGCGAAAAATAATGAGCACGTGGAAAGTATCTCTTCCACGGCGAAAATAATGAGCACGTGGAAGAGATACTTCCACGGCGAAAATAATGAGCACGTGGAAGAGATACTTCCACGGCGAAAATAATGAGCACGTGGAAGAGATACTTCCACGGCGAAGATAATAAGCACGTGGAAGAGACACTTCCACGGCGAAGATAAGAAGCACGTGGAAGAGATACTTCCACGGCGAAAATAATGAGCACGTGGAAGAATACTTCCACGGCACATGAATAAGCCAACGGAAGAGATACTTCCGTGGCAAAGGCATAAGCCAATGGAAGAAATACTTCCATGGCAAAGGAATAAGCGCGCGGAAGGAGGACTTCCGCGGCGAAGGAAAAAGCCAATGGAAGAGATAATTCCATGGCACAGAAATAAGCGCGCGGAAGGAGTACTTCCGCGGCGAAGGAATAAGCCAATGGAAGATATACTTCCATGGCAAAGGAATAAACCGGCAGAAGGCGAACTTCTGCGGCAAAGGAATATATCCAAAGATATTTGTGTGACGAGCACATAAATAGTGGTATTATTATACCCTAGTAGCCCCCCAAGTTTAATGGTGCTACACTCGATTAGTAGTATTAAACTTAATCAAGTATACAAAAGAATACGATCACGTAGACCAGCGCGAATGGACGTACCATAGCCGCGTATGAAAGATAGATATTGGGTTCGAACGTGCGAACCAACGCGGATGGGTCGTGCCATAACCGCGAATTGTCATATAGTATAAGACGTATCTTAACTAACTTATGGGATGGGCTATGCCATTACGTGCGGCGTACTGCTACTACCATAAAGACGGTCAAATTTTTGACAAAATTTTGTTAGACGTGCACAGTGTGTCTTTTGCAAGTCCATCATGAGTCATGTGGTTTGCGTAACTTACTACAACGTCTTGATAGCAAGGTGTCTAACAAGGATACACGATCCATGGTCGTTGGGGTTGCATCCCTCTTACACGACAAGTTGAATTATTAGGTTCACTCAATCCTCTTATTCCACCTGGGAACGATGTGTACATGTACGCCCGTAGGCAGAAGATATCCGAGTGTACGGACTAGCACGGATGGACGTACCATGACCGCGAATAAAAAATAAAATAATTGTTGAATGTGCAGATGAGTGCGGATGGACGAGCCATGACCGTGAGTCACGATATTACTACGTCGGGTCGCGAGTTATATGAAAAATATATTTAATCAAACCAAAAGATATATGTAATATCTCCTTGCCAATTTTAAAAGATATCTGTAATATTCTTTTATTAAAAAGTGTATCAATATTTTTAGAAGATATAAGTAATATCTTGTTATCTTGTATAAAAGATATGCATATTATTTTTTGTATGAATTTTGAAAATATCGAATGATACTTTTACCAAATTCAAAAGATAATATCTTTTTTATTATGTTAAAAAAAAATATATACGTAATATCCTTTATTAATATAAAAATATTTCCAAAAGTACGGATTAATTCTAAACTTAGCGACTCATAATCGCGGATAAAAGATAGAATACGTCAAAACTTCGCGGAATATTGCGGAAAGACGAAACCGAGTAACCACGAATATATATAAAAAAATATAAGATACGCAACATCTAAAATAAGATATACCGATTTTCGACATGGATCTCTGCTTTTCGGTGATACAAGAACACGAAACATGATTTAGTCGTGGTCCCACGGATGGCGCCAACTTGTTGGAGCATAATTTGGTTGGGCCGGTTCGACGACTCTCCTGGGCCGTTCATCGTCTTCCCCGGTCCTGAGTAATGCTGCAAACAAAGGTAAACCGGTTAGACGTGGACCCGAGGCCGGAGCCCCGGGGTCCACCTCCGACGGTCAAGTTAGTATCGGATGAATATGTGATATAAGAGGTGTAGTTATGAGATAGAACCTGATGTAGAATGAGACCCATAGCCTTGTTTATATAGTGCTAGGGTTTCTTGAAGGATAAGTTAGGTATGTGTGGGCCGCGGGCCTGTCGGGCTGGGACCTTAACCGACTGTACGTCGACACTTACCAAACTACCATTTTTATATAATGTCCATTTATTTATCCTAATACATATTTATTTAAATGAAATATATAAGTTAGTGGGTTTTAATTTCACATTTTATACTATATTATTTTGAGTGCTTATATAATACTATTAAACTTTAATTTCACAAAATCTGATTTTTAGTTTCACTTTCACCATTTTTATCATATCTTGAGTTCTATAAGGAGATAGAAGCTCATTTTTGGACGACATAAACTTCATATTATGTGATACAATTAAGTTAGCTATAGTTACTGCTCAATCCATGTCTAAGTATCCTTAACAGTCCATACAAAATAGACTATTCAGATTGGTATACTAATTTTGTTTTGATCATATCTCACTCTTTTTGATGATTCCATTGCATGGCCAACTCTAACATGTGTATGACATCTAATACTTACTGTAAATTGATTCCACCATGCCATTTTATCAGTTTAATATTTGGTTAGTTACTGTTTTTATACAGCCAACTTTATAAGCAAGAGTTTAACTTTTTTACCTATGGTTTTCCATCTTTTTAACCATGTTTATCAAATCTATCAACACCAAATCCCCACATAATATTTGTTAATCATCATTCATCATCATATACATATACATATATAAAGAAATTACAAGATTACATAATCAAAATAACAAAAGGATAGGAAGAACAATCTCTATACCACCATTAGTGATGAAAAGATGAGGTTTTTGATGAACAAGACTTGGTTCTTGTTATCAAATCTTCAACTTTCGCAAGGCAACTCCTTGGGTCCTTTGGATGGATGAACACCTCCATGAATTTAGCCCTTTAACCTAATAAAAACTCCTTTTCATAAGTTAAGATCACCTCCAATCTTCATATCTTCAAAAGGACATCATCATGTGTATGAATAATACATGATTTTATGGCTAAAATAGATCAAATAGGGGTGTTTGATTGTGGTGGTGGACGAATTTTAGAGAGAGAGAGGAGAGAGTTTGGTGAGTGGTTTGCATGAGTGAAATGTGAGAAATGGTTTTGGGAGAATGGTTTTGTGTTTTGATGGTTTGTTGTAGCTTACAAGTTAAGCTTTACATGACAAGTGTAGTAGCTTGTTGTGAAGTTTTGACACCTAAGGGTGTTGTAGCTAAGTGTTGCGTCCCATATTAGTGGGGTGGGGCAAAACTTGTTTTGTCTCATCCCACTAATTTACGGGTATTCCTCGATTCTAGTTTCCTCGATTTTTCTACCCTCGGGTCGTTTTACGAAAAACGTTTTTATAAATTATGAATCAACGGCACAAAACAAATCTAATAAAAATTGTCTCATCAAAAACGGAGTTTCAAAACGTAAATACGTAATCCTAAGGTTTCCGGTTTAGTCGTAAAAAAGGACGTTAAATTATTCGCGTAAGTCCTAATCTCTTCTCGTAAATTTTTGAGTTTATGAACCAACACAAATTTAAAATCTCAAAATAATATTAACGGATAAATTTATTTTCTGAAATGTCGGACTGTCACCAAAAACGGTGTATGTAAACGTAAGCACGTAACGTAGAATCCTACGGTTTAGACGTAGTCGATTCTACTTCAAGACGTAAACCCAAATTTCTTCCCATAAATAAGTGAGTTCATAATATAACATTAAAATAATGTTTTTCAATAACACTTGAGAATAAAATATCAACCATAAATTGACGGATTGTCACACATTTTTCCACTTTTCATGTTAATTAAGGCCCTAACCGTATTAGAAAATGGTCATCCTAAGATCAAAGGCACACGTGAATCTTCGGGGTAATCCACAAATACAAAATCCACCGGAAAATGAAGCTTCCCTACCTTAACAAAGACATCCTCGGCTATACCTACCGGAAGGGCGGTCGATCGATCAGCAAGCTCGAGAGTCACTCTAGTAGGTGTGAGCTCGGGAAGTGATAACCTTTTCCAAACGGAAAGAGGCATCAAATTAATGCTAGCGCCAAGATCGGATAATGCTAAACATTCTTTTATTTACTGAAATTAACAAGGAATAAGAAATCTTCCGGGGTTGTAAAATCCATGATTTTACCATAAATAAACATAATAAAATTCCACCCAATAATCCTAGAACACTTTCTTATGTGTTAGTTTCTACAAGTTGTGTGTGAACTTGTCCAAATGAATATACATATATACTTATATTTTTACATTCATACTTGTTGTAATAAGTTTTATAACTTAAAACCATGAACTCATAACTAGAAGGACAAGTAATAAAAATGTAGAACCAACATTTGAGTATTCAACACTTAACAAATTGGAGAAAAATGTTACACCATGCATACTTAGTCATTTATACATATGTATGCATCATATGCATACTACACATCCCTTGAACTAGCCCAAGATCTTTTCTTCTATGTTAAGCCCAATATAAGCCCATGACAAGCCCACCCTTTCTCTTTTAGGGTGGAGATACACGGCATCCCGCATGTGGAAGAGGAAGAGTTGCCTTGGAAAGGCAAGGGATGAAACTTGGCACAATTTATATTACCAAGGTGTATGTGGAAGATAAAGGGATGCTTTGGAAACACAAGTGTCAACACTTGGCACAAATGTTCCTACCTAGGTAATCCCACTTTGCCTTGCCTTCTCTCTCTCCTCTTATTTAGCCGAAATCTTCCTTTCTCTCACTCTTCACATTCTCTCATCCTAGCTAATCTCACTTCTCTCTTCATCCTTCTCTTCCAATAATTCGGCTATAAGCCACAAAAATCCAAAGTTGATACACTAAATCAACTAGATCTTTGTCCCATCTTGATTGCAAATCATTTGGTAGCATCATCTCTTTAGGAATCATTCTACCAAGCCGTAGCCAAACCTTAAAGTTCACGGCTTGGTTGATATTTAGAGTCTTCTTAATCATCTTGACTGGATCTCTAACCCCCTTGTTCATATAGATCTTACTTGGTAACATTTAGGCAAAAAGGTGGACACATCATATTCTTTCATCCTATCATGCATGCATCATCATACACATATAAACACAAGTAAATAACGTGTTAAAATCAAGATTTGATAAAGCTATGACCCTTATAGGTCACGACATATTTATGCAAATCATGTTCATGATTTAAAAATCTTTTAATAAGAAACTTATTACTTATATGTTATGTTTAAACTTGATTTAAAAACCATATGAAACCTTTTATAAATCTAGACATTGCATGAGTTACAAATCTTGTTTTATGGGACTTTGGTTAGCTAATAACCAAAGATCTCATGAAATGAACTTTTGCAACTTAAAGATCAAGAAAACCATGACCTTAAAGGTCACGTCTAAATTAAGTGGAGAATATATGATTGGTTTTCTAAGTTTTGAATAATGTAATATGAAAGGTAACATGTTAAATGGAATATTAAAAATCATCAAAGTAACTTATGTGAATATTTGTAGCCGTGGGTTATATATGACCCTAAATGGGTTAGATGTACATGCATGTTATTATACAACCTAGATCTAGTAATAAGCGTTAACTTAACATGATAAACATGAAATAAGCTTATAGATCTTATGGGAATATTGAGAGAAAACAATATAGCCGTGGGCTATACCTTGTTTTCATGGAATAATAGTAGCCTTGGGAACATGCATGTAACCTAGATAATCATGATGTGTTTTTGTAAATATTTACAAGACTTAAAAACTAGCTAATATGTTCATCTTGGAAATACCAAGATTTAGATATATGGCCGTGGACTATATATGAGTAAACATGGATCTATGATTGATTTTTAGGTCTAGACATAATTTATATCTCATTTTGGACTTATGACTTGTTTACTTGATTTGTACATAGATAGATCTAATTTGGAACATCACATAAAACAAGTATAAGTTTTATTCTTTTATTTTAGATTTAAAACTAAATATGAATAAGCTCATAATAAACTTATAAGAATATCCTAAGTTAAAACTTACATAAAATATAAAGTAGTGTTAAATGGACTAATTAAGCCCATGAAATGTCAATTCCAAACTTAATGGACCCAATAAGCCCATTTGATAAATTTTAGTAATTTAATTGGACTTAAGATTACACTTAGGCCCATTTAACTAATTAAAGGGACTTAAAAATCTATTAAGCCCAATAAATGATTTAAAGGCCCATATAAATAAATTAGTGGACTTGAAATATATTTAAGCCCACTAAAATAGCCCATTAGATGTTTAGCCCATTTAATAAGCCCATATAAAGTTTAAATGTTAAAATAAAAGTTTTTATAATAAAATATATCTTATAAAAACTATTTTTGATGAAAATGATAATTTACAAAACTTGATGACTAAAACCGTAACCTATGAAACTTGTTATGATAAACTAGTAAGGACATGGACTGAAAATGTATATATCCAAAAGTCTAGGGCTTAAAAATTACTAACCGTGGCAATTTAAACCCTAGGGACCATTTTGGGAAGTTTCTAAAAGTTATTTTGTCATTTTAAAACCCTAAGGACTATTTTTGTAATCTACCGAACCTAAAGAAGCCCTAGGGGCTGTTTTGTAATTTTTATAAAGTTACAAAACCTAGATAATACTAGCGGACTAAATCTGCCATAAGCCGAATCTTAAACAAGCCCTAGGTACCAAATGTGTAATTATCCGAAAGTTTACTTGTTTAAAAATATAGAGGGACTAGTTTTACCACGTTCTGAAACATTAACAAGCCCTAACCTCAAAAGCTATTTAATTATAATAAAACATAATTTAAAGTCTAGATCATAAGGATTAATGTATAAGCTTAAGTTTGTGATAAATAAATTATTTTATAAATATTAAATAACTTATGAAAAGTTTAGAGTTAAATAAAATAATATATTTTTTTGTGAAATATTTATTTATGTTTGCTTTACAAAATAAATTGTATAAACAAGATGAATATGTATTATTAAAACATGTACTCATATACTTTTAAGAAATAAAATTATATGAACGTTAATTAAATTGGATGTTACTACGTAAATATATTATAAGTAAAACCCCTTATGTTTACTTAAATATAGAACTTGGTTATAAATTTAATTGGATGTTATTGAGACAAGTACTATAAACATTGATTAATATTTTAAGTGAAATATTTTCTTTTATGTTTACTTAAATGTAAAACTTAATCGTAAGATTGAATGATTTCTATAAATACATGTATGCTAACTGATATTAATAGTTAAACATTTCGTGTTTACTTAAAGATAGGACTTATATAAATAAGTTTAATGAATATTGATGATACTTAAACTATGGTTATTCAGATAAACACCGTAGCATAAATGAACTGACTAAAATCTATATAAGAATACATATATGTTCTTTTGTACTATCTATTAAGACTGTACTATCTGATTAGGCATAACTTTCGTGTGAGCTTTAATTGGATATTCGTGTTAAACAAGCAATTGCCTACTCCCAGGTGAGTTTACAACCCCATATAAACTTTGATAAAACTTTCTCTTTTTGGGAAAGAAAATATGCAAACATATATTGGACATAACTGGATTGTATTAACTTGATTATGATTGATTATTATTGAAACTGTTAAATTGTTGTAAATTGCCCGAATGTTATAAATAGATCTATTAGGGATTGACCACCCTGTCCGGGTGAGTCATGCTCACTGTACCTTGGCCAAGACAACGGACGTATACCATGTTGGAACTAGAATGGGTGTCTTTTTGTAAGACACTATGTCCTCATCCGTTGAGGACTATGGGGTTAAACTTCAGTTTCTAATAACAAACAAATGTTATTTACATTTTAGTAAGAATGCTTTGTGCATTATTACTTCCATGATTATTGTATGTCCAAACTAATTAATTGATTAAAATCTGTAAATTCACCAACTTTATGTTGACCCCCGTTAGTATGTTTTGCACAGGAATATGAAGTTAGTACATGGTGTGTGCATGGTCTCCAGCATCTTAGAAATCTGCGTCATAGGACTCGTCAGGGGTTCTATTTGGGAAACAAAAAAAATCACCTACTGTCTTGTTTAAGACAATTTTTATTTATTTGTTTAAATAAACATGTAATTTGATTTGACTAACTTTTTATCTTATGCTCTATAGACTATATGCTATCGATCCACCCTTGTGACATCTTCGGGGATATTTTCTGCATATTTTGACCCTACCCGGGGTGTCACAGAGAATGGTATCAGAGCATTAGTTATAGAGAACCAGATAAATTTTTAAATAAAATAAAAATAAAATGATTTTTCAATTATTTAAAACTGGACTATAACTTATAAAAATCTTTTTTGGGATTTTATTTTGGGACCGTATTAGTTAAGCATATAGATCTTAGGTCATTTTATGCTATATGAACTAATTGTATATATATGTATGTTTACTAAACTTGATTATTAGTACTGCTTAGTGAGTTATTGCTATATGTTAGGCGTGCTAAACTTGAAAATTTTACACTACATAGTAAAATACTGAAATGAGAATATGGGTAATATTAAACTAAACTTCATACTTACAAATTGATAAATGAACTACTTACACGATAATACATATATATATATATATATAAGTATTAATATTTGTAACCTTAAAACATTATAATAATTGTTTAAAAGGGATATATTTCATAAAAGATGTAATCTAAAATAATATTGTTCTTTGTTTGTAAGCTTATACTCACTTCAAACTTAAAATAATACTATTTTAAAGCATCATGACTCCGCCTACTACATCCTCGACTCTTCTACCCGTAGTAGCTCCTACTCTAGTTGTTTGTTCGTCTCCACGACGCAGTATGGATGGTTGTCAGCCTCAAATTTAGAGGATGACCCAACTATCGAAGCTGTACTCCCAGAGGACCCATTTCCTATATCCGCATCAGCTATACTGGCCCCGACCTTTATGGAGGAGGACCAGGTTCTTCCTAGCGTACCATCTTCCGTGCCTCCATTCTTATCATCGGGCTATTTCTTCGTGTCCGTACCTGTCTCCACTTATCATACCGGGGAAGGCTCCAAAGCGAGACGTGTCGATTCCGTTCAGGCTCAGATTGTCGCACTGGCTGCAAGCCAGGCGAAAGAGATATCGGACCTCCGCAATCTAGTGACAGTCGGCCGACAAGGCCACACCGTCATCCATGATCGTATTGACACTTTCTCCCGTACCATGAGAAGAGAAGCTCAGGCCACTAAGGGTGTCCAGGACAAGACTGACAAAGCCTTGAAATGGATCATAGAGGAGAACTTTCCACTTCACCAACGTATTCAGGTCATGGAGGGTCCTCAGCATCAGACCCATACGGCCATATCTGCTCAGGAGCAATCATTGTCTATCTTTTGTGATCTTGCCACCGTCCGACGTGACGGGATTACTGCAGAGATGACTCATCTCCGAGGAGCCACCAATATACTCCAGACCCATTTGCTGACAGCATTCCATGTGCTCAAGGAGACCCAAGCGACAATTCGGACATTACAGGGTTCTCGGAGAGCATCTACCGCTCCATTCGCACCAACAACACCGGCCTCATCTAGTGGACCATCTAAGCATGATTAATATAGATGTAATAAACTTATTATGCATCATGACAAGCTTACGGGTTGCATCTCGGCTATCATGATATAAGGCTTTTGTACTTTTTTTTCCAGCTTTTGGTGATGTAATCATGTACTCTATCGTTTCTCTTCTCTTGGACTTGCAACTTTGGGATGTAATGTTTTAAAGTTTGTGTGTATCATTACCTTGGACAAGGCCTAACTGGCCTATGACTTAGATTTTGTTATGCTAGATGAATGTTCAATTTCTTACGGAAATAACATATAATCACTTTCTTTATTATATTTGTTGTGCAATGTATTATATTATGAGATCTTGACAGATTACCCAAATTTGTTATTAGATTAGTGCATGAAATTTTCCCGTGCAATTAATATAAAAACTGTACAAACGTTTGATCTAATAGTCTCATCTTGTGTATGATTATAGACAAATGGTGATTACGCGATCAAACCCCAATACTACAACCACTTCCAACATCGCTAACACCGAGGTTCCTGAAGCTACTCATAATGTTACCGCTGCTCAACTCAGAGAGATGATCGGTGAAGGCATTACGATAGCTATGGCAGCCAGAGAAGCTAATGTGAATAATGATCCAAACCACAACATGAACAGAAACAACTTCAATGGGGGTTGTTCTTACCCCGACTTCTTGAAATGCAAACCCTCATACTACAGAGGAAAAGAAGGAGTTGTTGAATTGATGCAATGGTTTGAAAGACTAGAGACATTCTTTGGCATCAGCGGTTGTGCTAACGAGAACAGAGTTAAGTTTGCTACATGCACTCTACTCGAGAGCGCCCTTAATTGGTGGAACTCTGTGGTCGCCACCCTTGGACATGCCACTCCTTATACTCTCACTTGGGCCAACCTCAAGGAGAGAATGACTGAGAAATACTGTCCCAGAGGAGAAATGAAGAAGTTGGAAGTCGAGTTGTGGGATCTCAAGTGTAAGAACAGTGATATCCTTTGGTACAACCAAAGATTTCAAGAGTTAAGCTTGATGTGCACCAGAATGTTTCCTCTAAGGAGTGACAAGATTGAAAAGTATGTGAGCGGACTCCCTGACAACATTCATGACAGTGTGCTAGCTTCACGACCCACTACCGTGGAGGGTGCTATGGAATTTGCGACTGAGCTAATCAACAAGCGAGCCCACAATCTGTCAGAGAGGCAAACGGGAAACAAGAGGAAGTCCGATGAAAACTCTCGTAAGCAGCACCAGCAGCCCTCCCAAAAGAAAAACGTTGGGCAAGCGGATGACACTACTCCCACAACCCACTCCAAGAACTATTCAGGGACCAAGCCTAAGTGTTCAAAGTGCAACTACCATCATGTTGCTGGAGGACAATGCCAAGGATACTACAAGTGTGGCCAACAAGGCCATTTTGCTCGCAATTGCCAAACCAATGTTGCTACCCCAGGTCGACCCAATACCAATCCAGGGAACAACAACAAGGGCAGGACCAATGCACGTGGGAGTGGAAGTGGGCAGTAGGGAAACCGAAACCCCACTGATGGGAGCAGTAGCGGATCGAAGAAAGATGTGGTATGTTACGAGTGTGGAATCCCTGGGCATGTGAGACCTGATTGTCCCAAGTGGGCCAACCAGTAGAAGGACAAAACGGGAACTTCTTCGCAAGTGTATGCCCCAGCAAATCCAGGCTCCAACATCGTACCAGGTACGTTCTTACTAAACCAATGATATGCATCTATCTTGTCTGATACATGTGTAGACCAAAGCATTACAACTGCTAAATTTAGTAAGGTAATGGAAATCACTCCGATAGTTCTAGACTCCCATTATACGGTGGAATAGTCGACAGAAAAGTTATGATAGTTAAACACCATCATTCGAGGTTGTTCCTTAAAACTTCCCAAATCGGGCGTTTTACACTAATCCGATCCTAGAAGGTCTTGATAGCTTGATGACGTCATTAACATAAATTGACTAGAAAGTATCATGCAATTATCCTATATGACCAAAAATGGGCCTGTGTTCCTTGGTGAGATGAAACCTTGATTATACTGGGGAGCCATAACCCCGATATAGTTAACACTAGATTTAGTGTCATCTCTAGCACCAACAGGCCAGAGAATACTTGGTCCGAGAATACACCATTTCCCCTAACCCGTCTCTTCCCTGTCTAAACCTGAAAGACACACCCGACTCACAATGGGTGTATTTTGTAGGGTTATTTCCGCCACCTAGGAAACCCTAAACCTGAAAGGCACATCCAACTCACAATGGGTGTACTTTGTAGGGCTATGTCCGACATCCCCCGTAAGGAGATGTTTAATGACCCATGTTTTTGGACAATATCTTTGTCCTTTTTCAGGTCCAATTAGTTCGACAATACCAACATCCACCAAACCTTGGAAGGGATGACTCCCTCTCCCCAGAAGTCAAAACTTGGTACAAATTTTGAACCGGTGATAGTGAATGCATGACCCTTGTTACGGCACCCTGCAAGGCGCGCACTTCTTTATTCTTGGTATCTTCTTTTATTTCAACCATTTGAGGTACTTCTTTTCTGCGCCCCTCTCGCTCAACCCCGCGACGGAGGAAGCAGATTCTTTACAACTTCTTACGCAATCACCATCAACAACAAACTTAACCTCTTTGTTGGGTAGAAACTTTAGTACCATTAACTAATGTTTTTGTTCCGCTGGGTTGAGGTAAAGATCATAAGTCTTTTCTTAAAAGCTATTGATATAGGAGGGGTTAAAGTTAAAAATGTTTTGTTTTACCTTTAACCCCCAATTCTCATCCTCGGGTATGGAAATATAACTTGTATCTCACCCATGAAAAAGGATGTAGAAATAGTACATCCCCAGACTCCCCAGCGTATGAAACATGCTGGCATGTCTTCCTCACATCAGAAACCATTTGCAATGGATTTGTCCTCCTAACCAAATCCACAACATCATTGGTCTTCTCCCAGATCCTGGAAAGGTATCACTACGACGCCTGTTGGGAAGTCCGCGCCTATCCATCCACAGTAGCAGTCTCCTTTACTGCTCAATCGGATGCATAGTGTGATCCATATAAAGGTCTCTTTGCATTCCTTGCCTATCCATCTACAGTAGCAGTCTCTTTTACTGCTCAATCGGATGCATAGTGCGATCCAGATAAAGGTCTCTATGCATCCTTGCCTGTGACAATCCGTCAATTTATGATTGATATTTTATTCTCAATATTTATTTGAAAATATTATTTTAATGTTACAATATGAACTCACATATTTTTGGGAAGAAATTTGGACTTACGTCTTGGAGTAGCATCGACTACGTCTAAACCGGAGGATTCAACGTTACGTGCTTACGTTTACATACACCGTCTTTGGTGACAGTCCGACATTTCAGAAAATAAATTTATCCGTGAATATTATTTTGGAGTTTTAAATTTGTGTTAGTTCATAAACTCACAAATTTACGAGAAGAGATTAGGACTTACGATTTTATTTTAACGTCCTTTACGACTAAACCGGAAACCTTAGGATTACGTATTTACGTTTTCGAACTCCGTTTTTGATGAGACAATTTTTATTGGATTCGTTTTGTGACGTTGATTCATAATTTATAAAAACGTTTTTCGTAAAATGACCCGAGGGCACGCAAATCGAGGAGTACCCGTAAATAAGTGGGGATGAGACAAGTGGGACACTTGTCCCACCCCCAAAACCGGCCAAAACTAGCTACTTAACACCCATGAGGTGTCAAGTGTAGCTAACAAGCCTTACACATGTACTTTAGCTTACAAGTTAAGCTTCCACTAACTAAAACCACTAGCTAACACATACCATTCATTTACAACATGAAAAACAACTCAAGTTTCTCTCATCCTCTCTATTTGGCCGTCCCATTTGCTCCACAAACACCACCATTCATACAAAATTTAACCACAAAACATATGTTATAATTAACATATGTTAATCTCCATTCAAAAAGATGAAGATTGGTGAAACTTATAACATCCAAGGAGGAGTATTCATGGTGTCTTGGGGCTGATTTTCCACAAGGTGATCATGAAGATTGATGGTCTTGAAGATGGTCTTGGCTATGCACAAGTTTCTCCATCAAAATCCATGTTTTGATCATAACCTACATCAACTTGGTGGTATAAAGATTGTCCTCCTCAACTTCTTGTTATTTTGATTATGTAAACATGTATTTTATTTCCTATTGTATATGTATATGATGATTATATGATGATAAAAATGTTATGTGGGGATTTGTTGTTGATAAACATGCTTAAAAAGATGAAAGACTCTAAGAAACAAGGTTAAAATCTTGGTTAAATTTGATGGCTGTATAAAACAGTAAAGAACCATATGGTAAACTGATAAAATGATGAAGTATAATGGATTTACAGTAATCTATGGGTCTTGTACACATGTGAGAGTTGTCCATGCAATGGAATCATTGTAATGAGTGAGATATGATCAAAACAAGTTTAGGGTATAAATCTGAGGTTACTGTTTTGTACGATTTTTAGAAAATATTTATAAGATGATTCAACAGTAGCTATAGAAGAGTTAAATGTAGCACATATCATGTAGTTTATGTGATAAAAATTTGATCTTCTATCTCTATATAGAACTCAAGATATGGCCGTTTTCGTGAAAGTGAAGATAAAAATCAGATTTTTAGAAATTAAAGAATAATACTATTATATAAGCACTCAAAATTTAATAGTATAAAATATAAATGAAAACCCACTAACTTATAAAACTTATTTATATAAATATGTAAAAGGGTAAATGAATGAATAACTTATATAAATGGTAGTGAAATAATACTTATAAGTTATAAAACTATAAATATTATTTTTACGACTTTTTCGGCTAATACCGTAAAAATTAACGTTTTTGTTAAATAAAACTTAGATGGTTGGACCCGTCTAATGAAAACTTTATAAAACTTATATACTGATATATAGACATGTATAACAAGTAAAAACTGATAAAACCCGAACTATAAGAAATACGGACATTTACGAGCTAATTAAGCATGTTGGACTAATAATTGGACTAAATAAGATAAAAACTTGTAAAAAGAACTTATTGGGCTTAACCCATTTGGGCCCAACATGGAAAGTATACATACTGATAAAATAAGTATAACAAGGATTAAAACAAGCTAAAGAACTTATAATAAGCTTATAGGACTTAAAACGTGTAAATAAGTAGAACTAGTAAACTAATATAAAAGTTATCGACATATAACACAAAAATGAGTAAACGAGAATATGTAAACCCACTTGATCATCATATATACATAATCGTCATATGTATACATAATTGTTATTTTTATAAATTCATTGGACATGAGTCTAAGACGAGTATTATTTGTCTAGGTTTCTGTGATTGAAGCACGTATCGTACGTCCGAATTGCCGATAACCCGCCTTCCCACATCAACGTGAGTTCATAGCCTCGCACTCTTTTAAATGTTTTTATAAATGTTTTATAAACCCGCGAGGGAGATTACATGTTAGTTTTTATAAAATAGGACACCATTTGTCCCGATTGTTTGTTTATTGATTTTGGACCCGAATGATTGAATGACCCGATTGTATGACCTGATAAATGATTAAAGGACACGATATATGAAATTAAATGGATTATTAAAGTTAGGTTATGTCACTAAAAGTCCCATTAGCATGAATTGTGAACTACCGGGATTTGGTAGACGCTTATGCATTTAATAGTACTATTTGGGGACGATCACCCCAGTTCGCGCCTTGACGGTTGATCCCCGTCGTGCCACATTGATTGGTAAGCGAATTTATGTATGAGAAGATTTCCATAGCGTGACCTTTGTGACGACACGCTACTTTAGATGGGCAAAATTTGTATCGGGTTAGCTACCCGTTTTGATTTAGTAAGGTAACAATGTCATGCGGCTTATAATAATCCAAAAATTAACGAAATACTAATAGACGCTCCGAATTACGATGTATTGCCTGACTAGCAATACAGGGTCATACTATTGATATTATGTTCGTGTTTTGGTTTTCATAACCATATTCATATAACGGTTTTTATTTAATCTATACAACGTTGTAAAGCGTATTGTATGATGTTTTTACGACATTGGCTCGTATAATGATTTTTAAGGCAAATGCCTATATTATGATTTTTGATAAGGATTTGTATAAAATGACTTTGGCTATTTTATGGCCTATTAAAATGATTTGTACAAAATGATTTTCAGTAATAATTTTATACTGATATTATATTGATGGACTTTATTAAACTCTATGAATTCACTCGGCGTTATCGCTGACCTTTTCTTTTAACATGTTTTATCTCAGGTACTTGAAGGTAATTCTCGGGAAGACGACAAGAATTCATGGCCCGTACTTAAACAATATTTTCCATTCAAATACTTTGTAAAACTTTGTATGAAATAATATGACTTGGGACCTATGTAACTTTGATATTTATGAATGGAAATGCTTTATAAATAAACGACGCGATTTTTATGCGTTGTCTATGATGTGAGTAATGTGCTATCCCGTAACACCAACTAGTCTTCCGCTGTATTGAGTTGTACAAATTTGGGGGTGTTACAGTTTGGTACCAGAGCTCTCGTTATAGAGAACGAAAGATTTTTAAAACCAAGGTTTTGAATAAAACATTTCAAAATCTTTTAACTAAAAACATTTTTCTAAAAATGTCTAAAAATCTTTTAACTATAACGGTGCCGAAGAATTCCCGAGTTACCGACAAGGCCAGACTGAGAAGTGTTATTTTAATATATATATATAACTTGGATTATATATATATATATATGATGTAATTTTATTACATGATTGTTTGCTGATTATTTTGATTTTTATACGAGGTATTTATACGACGTAGATTGTCACAAGTAACCCTAACTCCCCTAGTAAATTAATCGAAGCTATTCTCGTAGGAATTCTAGCTATCCTAGATCTAAACCAAGTTGCGGATATTTATGATCCCAACAAATGGTTGATATTCGTAGAAATATAGATATTAGTTGATGGTGATATTGAAAAAGAATTGGCGAGATTAAATCCGATATCGATGTCATGGCGATCTTTCCTTATAGAGTAGAGTTTGACAAAATGTTATCACCTGGAAAGATGTCATCTGATTCTTTGTCATCCAATTCTTAAATTTGAAATCGAAAGGGTGAATGTTGCACTTGAGGCTGTCAATGGAACCATTACCCAGAAGCCTCATGCCACTAATACCTTTCCGAGAAGTTTAACTGAATGATCGAGTCATTTCATGCTAGTGACTCATTTGATAATTGTTTTTGTAAGAGCTAATAGGATTGGAAATTAAGTGTTGATTCATATTGAGATTGTATTGCCTTTACAAGGCCGAAGAATAAGGTTGTAAGTATTGGAGAATGAGGTAGAATATCGCATTGAGTATAAGTTGATTGAAACTTGAATAAAGTAAAATTTAACCTGTATGGAATATGAGATTGTTAATATAAGTCGTTAAGTTCTGTGATTGAATTATAAGGTTTTAAATGATTGTAGGTTCGTGTTAAAGGTTTTTCCTAGGCCATTGTCCACTAATGAGGATGCCCAGTGTCCAAGAAATTAATTGAAAAAATCTTCTTCTGAATTGAGACCGATGGATCTTCTGGGACATGTGGAACACCTAATGACTCTTGTAGATTAGTATTCATTGTGGTATCCTTTAAAAAATCCCTAACTTAACTGAGATATCAGTTGGTAGGATGAGTTCTGAGAATTGTATGACATAGTGACACATAAAGTGTTACGATACAATTTGACTTGTTTGCGATTAATGAAAAGACTACCTTTGATTGCTAAAATCTACATGTATCGATGTTATCTATCCTTTATTGCTTCATCCTAATGTTCGCATTAGTGATGCAACCATTGAACAAGTACTCATCTTGAATTGAGTTACGTTGTGGATTATTCTTTTTGAGTGCCATCGAGATCATGAACCTCATGATTATTTGGCTAAGCTCATTTCCTATCATATTGTAGTTAATTCTTGGTAAACAAGCTTTCATCACTCTTTTGCAGATCATTCATTGTTTTTATAAGATAAAACAGTATCATTTGAGGAAATTAAATTTTCATAACTATAGGATTATTCATAGTGAGATATATAAGTAATTGTTATCAAAATGAAGTTGTTTATAAAACACCTTGGAAAACTTAATTGTTTTCATAACAAGGAAAATCTTTGTAAATATATTCTTGATTCTTATTTAAGAATTAAGCATGAAAATGTTTTTATTATAAACATGATGATAAAATTTTGACGAACTGAGTATTGCATCGTTAATCTTAAAATTGTATATAGTTGCGCGCCTACATACAATTTAGAATGGACCATGCAAGACTGACTAGTAGTCACCATAAAACTAATGAATAAACACTACATTTTCTTTGAGGATTGTGAAAGATTAAATTTAATGAGATCTGCAAGAAGTGAAAAATAAGGACATAATGTTAGAGACATCTACATATGTGCCTGTAGCATCTATTCTTCTGAGTCGAATTTACTCATCTGTGGAAATTGTCTTATTTGACAATTGACAATTCTTTTTTGTCCAATTCTCCCGTAGTGAGATTCTTAGGAAAAATATCTGATTACCAAGTGTTGATACCCGACTGGATGTATTGACGTTCTTATCATTTCTTTTGATTTGATTTCATTTGAATGACCTGGGTAACGATCCGAGGAGCTTTCGAATGCGTACTCAAATTATGAAAACATGGGATATATTCATATTCGTTAAATGTTTTCGTCTGTATTTGATTTGAAATTTTCTCGCATAGATTATGCGTTGACCTTACTCTTTTAATAGTAGTTGTGTATCCTAATATCCCTGAACTTGTGAATGATTATGAGTTATTATTAGTCTTTTGAGAAGTTCACATCTTATCGACGGCAATACAACTGGAAAGTTGATAGTGCCCGTAGAATGGATTGATTGATTATGACATGACGACATTGTCTTAATTGATGGGAACTCGAGTAGAATTCCCCTAAATGATAAGATGTTGATTATCAAAAGTGATCTAAATAATTCTTGATGGGTAACCATATCCTGCATTTAGACTTGAAATTATAACGTGAATGGTTTTGAATAAGTCATAGATATTCTAATCTAGAAAGAACCTAATATGAATTTATTAAAAGATGTTTATTTTATCTGAAACTTTAAGTAAGTATTTGTTGATGAATTACCTAGACTTTCGCCATCAAGGAAAGTAGAATTTGGTATTGATTATATAACCGGTGCTGCACCCGTGGCATGTGCACTATACGTCAGCACCATCTGAATTTAAGGAATTACCGTACAACTGGGAGAGTTGTCGGAGAAAGATTTTATTCTACCAAGCCTGTCATCATGAAGAGCTATGGTGTTATCATTCCTTATAGTTATAGGTTACTGTGACTGAGTAAATTGACAATCGAAAACGAAATCCATAACTCGAAATGGAAGATTTGTTCGATCATTTACAAGGTTCTAGCGTATGTTTTAAAGATTTGATTCACGACATGGTTATCATCAACTTCGCGTCCGCGAAGAAGATTATGTATTCCAATCACTACATCCGGAACTTGTAATGAACATTATGAGTTTCATGTGGTGACGTTTGGATTGACTAATACACATGTAGCATTCATAAATTTGGTGAATCACGTGTGTAGGCTGTAATTTGATAAATTCATGCTCGTGATCATTAAGGACCATTTATTTGTTTATAAGAATAAGAATGAGTTAATAATTATTTATAGATTGCCCTGAATTGGCCGAACTATAAAAACCTGTACCTTGAATAATTAACACGTGATTAAAGACTTAATACTTTACATGATTTGACTATGTGATTAAAAGGATAATGGAATATAAATTGACTCTTCCAAAATTAAGAGCCCTTTTAAGACTTTTGATTTTACCAAAAAGAAATGGAAATATGTTTTGACAAATGTTTTAACAAAGGATTTTAAAGGGATTATTCCCTTATACACTAAACATTTAACTAAACTTCTGTTTAGGGGTAAATGTTTGTGTATACCTCAAGATAACTTAAGAAGGATTGAGTAAAACCATTTATACCATGACTTGAAATTTTAAACGACACTTTTTGCTTTTCAACTAAGAAAATTTTGACCAAAGTATAAACCAAAGATTTTTCGAACAATTACGGATCTTATTAAATATTTTGGATAAATCAACGAAAATCTTGTTAATTAAATTCAAATTTATTTTGAACATTTTATATAATTGGTCGAACTAAGAAATTTAAAATCTTTATGTTTACATTTCATAAAAATTGAAAATTTATTATTTAATTAATTATACTAATTATCGACGCTTTAGACGACAGATTGAGTAAAACGGATAAAAATGATAGTAAAGACGAAACTAAAACATAAAAGATATGAAGAAAGAATTTTGAATAAATACGGTTGTGATATTTATTTCATCAGGAAGGTGAACGTAATTACTGACGCATAATATAGAAAGAATATCTAAGTGAATTGTGGACATAATAATTACATCATCATGAGAATAATATAGATACTGGCATATTATATAAAAAGGATAAAGAAACAATTAGGACATGTTCCTTAATAATGAAGGTGCAAAATAAAGTGCCGAACAATATAAAATAACGATGCTTGTAAGAAGGATAATATAGATAATAAAAGGGGTTCGCGGTTAATGTGAACCATCAGAATTGAGAAGCCGATAGCGTTAAATATTTTAAAGACCACTTGTGATTGTCTAAATATAGAGGATTGTAAGATATAGCTATGTTGGAATTTGTAAGTATAAGTATTCTATTTATGTCATTTATGACTAAAAGTATCTTTGTCGAAGTTGTACTGATGGCAATTATGAAGGCAGACATCGCCTCATACATTGGTAAACGTCTAGCTATTGCAAAGGTCATCATCTGAATTTGATTCGATTTGGGTCATCATCGACAGACTGACCAAATCTGCTAATATCATTCCCGTTAATGATAAATTCAAAAGAGTTATGTAAACATAGTGTGCCTGTATTGAACATCTTTATCAAGATCCTCGCTTCGCATCAAATTTCTAGAGATTTACTCAGAAATCATTGAGAACGAACCTTGATGAGAGTACTATATACCACCCCAAATCGAAGGGACGAGGTAAAGTAACGATACAAAGTAAATAAGTGCTGTTTTATGTTTGAATGATTGACCTTTAGTAATAGACCGTATAATCGTTTTCCTTTGGAAGGATTATCATTGATAATCATCGTATTAGGATTGAGATCGAATCTTGTTAGGATCTAAATATTAGAGCATCTGTAAGCAAGAGTTGAGATGAAGACACCCGACACACACCCATTGTGAGTTGGACATGTCTTTTAGGTTTATGGTTTCCTATGATGGTGAACCTAACCTTGCAAAATACCCGACCCGCGAGATCTGAAATGATTGTTGAAATTAGGATCTGATTATTGACTGCCGGTAGTGGGCAAGAGGTTATGTGAATATGAAATGTAGATCTTGAAGTGCCAAATGGGTAGCGAAGTTATGCCACAAAATTTTAAACTTGGAAAAATGAATTCATGATTTGACAAATCATGGGATATAAGTCCCCGTTGTATGGGACCATTGAGATGATGTAAAAGATTGGTTTGAAAGGCATATAAGCTGGATCTACCCTAGGACTTCAAAGACTGCGTGAATTATGTTTCGTATATCGAACTTGATGGAATATCTATCAAGTGAAAATCTGATTGTTCTTAGTAAAGCTTAGATCGGCAAAAAGTTGCATTCATCAGAAACCCGTGAACATCATGGATAGAGAAAGTAAGTCAACATTTAGCCTGATCTTATTCCCGTAGTTATGTTTGATGAAACTCGCGTATTGTAACGAATTGCACTTGTGACAAAAGACCGAATGCGGAGGAAATACCCACATGGCTTTAACTCTATAAGAAGCGAGTAGTAAGGTAAGATGATCTTTGAGGACAAAGATCCTGTTTAGGGGTAAATGCTGTGACAATCCGTCAATTTATGATTGATATTTTATTCTCAATATTTATTTGAAAATATTATTTTAATGTTACAATATGAACTCACATATTTTTGGGAAGAAATTTGGACTTACGTCTTGGAGTAGCATCGACTACGTCTAAACCGGAGGATTCAACGTTACGTGCTTACGTTTACATACACCGTCTTTGGTGACAGTCCGACATTTCAGAAAATAAATTTATCCGTGAATATTATTTTGGAGTTTTAAATTTGTGTTAGTTCATAAACTCACAAATTTACGAGAAGAGATTAGGACTTACGATTTTATTTTAACGTCCTTTACGACTAAACCGGAAACCTTAGGATTACGTATTTACGTTTTCGAACTCCGTTTTTGATGAGACAATTTTTATTGGATTCGTTTTGTGACGTTGATTCATAATTTATAAAAACGTTTTTCGTAAAACGACCCGAGGGCACGCAAATCGAGGAAACTAGAATCGAGGAGTACCCGTAAATAAGTGGGGATGAGACAAGTGGGACACTTGTCCCACCCGCAAAACCGGCCAAAACTAGCTACTTAACACCCATGAGGTGTCAAGTGTAGCTAACAAGCCTTACACATGTACTTTAGCTTACAAGTTAAGCTTCCACTAACTAAAACCACTAGCTAACACATACCATTCATTTACAACATGCAAAACAACTCAAGTTTCTCTCATCCTCTCTATTTGGCCGTCCCATTTGCTCCACAAACACCACCATTCATACAAAATTTAACCACAAAACATATGTTATAATTAACATATGTTAATCTCCATTCAAAAAGATGAAGATTGGTGCAACTTATAACATCCAAGGAGGAGTATTCATGGTGTCTTGGGGCTGATTTTCCACAAGGTGATCATGAAGATTGATGGTCTTGAAGATGGTCTTGGCTATGCACAAGTTTCTCCATCAAAATCCATGTTTTGATCATAACCTACATCAACTTGGTGGTATAAAGATTGTCCTCCTCAACTTCTTGTTATTTTGATTATGTAAACATGTATTTTATTTCCTATTGTATATGTATATGATGATTATATGATGATAAAAATGTTATGTGGGGATTTGTTGTTGATAAACATGCTTAAAAAGATGAAAGACTATAAGAAACAAGGTTAAAATCTTGGTTAAATTTGATGGTTGTATAAAACAGTAAAGAACCATATGGTAAACTGAGAAAATGATGAAGTAGAATGGATTTACAGTAAGATATGGGTCTTTTACACATGTGGGAGTTGTCCATGCAATGGAATCATTGTAATGAGTGAGATATGATCAAAACAAGTTTAGGGTATAAATCTGAGGTTACTGTTTTGTACGATTTTTAGAAAATATTTAGAAGATGATTCAACAGTAGCTATAGAAGAGTTAAATGTAGAAAATATCATGTAGTTTATGTGATAAAAATTTGAGCTTCTATCTCTATATAGAACTCAAGATATGGCAGTTTTGGTGAAAGTGAAGATAAAAATCATATTTTTGGAAATTAAAGAATAATACTATTATATAAGCACTCAAAATTTAATAGTATAAAATATAAATGAAAACCCACTAACTTATAAAACTTATCTATACTACATTATAAAGGGTGTATCCCTTTGGTTGAAAGTTGAAAATGTTGAATGGTTGAAAAATGTAGGTCCCACTAATCTATATCTATACTACATTATAAAGGGTGTATCCCTCTGGTTGAAAGTTGAAAATGTTGAATGGTTGAAAAATGTGGGTCCTACTAATCTATATCTATAATCTATATACCCTATAAAGGGTGTATGTGAATTGTTGAAAGTTGAAAGTTGAAAGTTGAAAACACAAATAAATATGGCAATGTTTAAACTCGTATGTATTCACCGAAAAATTAGAAAAAGTTGACTAATTAAAAAATTGGATGAAACAGATATGGCAACAATCCTATAGCAATGTTTGAAACTTAAGGCATAGCTGTCACTTTTTAATGCGCTGTACTAAATAAAGACATGATTTCAAGAACATTTTTTACAACTCTTCATTGAAAACTTTTATATATCTTCGTATATGTAAAACTTACTAAAACTCACGACGACAACATCATTTCTCTCTCAACTGAAAATGGTTGTTTCCACCATAGCCACCGGTGTCGCCATTGCCACCATTGTCGCCGTCCAAGATGGTTAGATGATGTTTTTCGGTTGATGGTTTGAGCTACCTAGGAGGTTTGGTGTGTGACTATTCATTTTTGGTTTAAAAAGGGTGATAAAGTCATGATCGATTCATTTTTAAATTAAAAACTGGTTATAAATATGTAAGCATTTGATTTTATTTTAGATATTTTTAAACAACTGTTGATGTTTAAATCAAATCATGTTGGTATGTGGCGTATGGCTTTACAGCATTCACCAACCACCGGATAGCCTCGCAACATCCTGAAGGTCTTTTTTTGTTTTTTCAGTTTTGAAGGTCTTTTCATTGATTTTGAAAATCTTGTCGGAATCTGCGTAGATGTCACCGGAATTTGCATACCCACCGTCGGGATCTAAGGTTTGTTTATTTTCAGTTTCAAGTGTTTTTAATAGATCTATGTCTTTATTCATTAATTGTATGTCGATGTTTATTTTAGATTTATGTGTTTTATTAGAATTATATGTTTTTTATACATTCATTTGTTTGTTTTAGATTTCGTCGGAATCAAGCCATCTAGGTTGTCGTCATTGAAACATATTTAACCGCTACCGGAAACTACACACTTGCGCTGGAAAATGTAAACCCACCTGAAGGATGTATATATTTAGTTTGTCTTTAATTTGCTTAAAGATGTATTTATTTTTAAATCAAGACATTGAATGGTAAAATTGTATGCCATAAATTCTTTAGGTGTGTATGTTAAAATGATAACTTATAAGTGATTTACGTAAGGTATTAACGTGTAAAAGAATTTAATAAGTTCACATGTTAAAATATAGGTCAAAGTATTTTGGTTGAATCTGGTTTAAGTTTGTTACTGTACTAATGTTAGGAAACAGAATAGTTACTCATAAAGTTTCAAACTTTCTATAATATTGAGTTTATATTGGTATTTTATTTCATACGCATGCAAGCAATCGTTTTCGTGGTGTGTCGCAAAATATTTGTTAGCAAAATGTCTTTTTCAATTAGATGTCGATACTACTTATATTAAAAAACCAACTTGTTATTACGTAAAGAATATAGGAACCTTTTATTTGTGTTAACAATACAAAATAGAAAAATTAATATGGAATATATAGGAGAGTTAAAATAATAGTAGAAACCATCGGGTGATGGCTTTGACTATCGGGTTACGGGTTCAATCATAAGATCATGTGTTTGATCGTCGGGTTATGAGTTCGATAACTGGGTAGCAGGTTCGACAGTTGGGTCGTGTGTTCAACCAACGGATCAATCCGGTTGATTCATTTGGTTACCGATTCAATTATCAGGCCAATTAGCATATCATTAATTATCTGCCGCTAAAAAATCCCGTCGTTATGCGCGACTACTTGTCTACGTAAAAGAGTCGTAAAACTCAATGAAAATCTCTTTTATTCATGGTTACTTATGAGTTCATATACAATAAAAAAAGGGAAAATTCTTAAAATGCTCCAAGATGTCACCTTTTTTTTTCTTTTTTGCACCCACCAAATGAGAATTTCCCAAAATATCTTATGCAACTTATGCGACTTGTCAAAAAATGGAAAAACTGTACTTTATTAAAAGTATTAAACCTTTATTTAAAAAAATTATTAAACTTTTTTTCCTATTTTTGGACAAGTCGCATAAGTTGCTTAAGTTACATAAGTTGAATAAGACATTTTGAAAAATTCTCATTTGATAGGTGCAAAAAAAAAGTAAAATCTTGAGTCATTTCAAAAATTTTCCCATAAAAATATGTTAATTATGTTTATAAGGAATTTCAAATTTGAATACTTTGAATAAAGTATTAAATAAAACACAAATCAAAGACTAAAAATCAAAAACTAAAACTGATAAAACTTATGTTGAGCTGTTAGACAATACATGGCTATGACTAAGTTGGACCGTAACATGCATGATTCCAATAAAGTTCAAACAAACAAATATCATAAGGAGTTGAATGGAATTTTACATATACGTAATTATCTGAGTTAACAACCAAGTCTTAGTTAACCGATTCACCAAGATTTCAAGACATAGTTAAAAGTAATGTTTAAAACATGTGTTACGAACTATTAAGATGTACATTTTTAGAAAGGGTGTTTTATACTCGTGTTACATGTTACGTATAATAAGCGTACACACATATGACATTTGAAAAGACAAAGTCATATCGATTGACAATCAAGTCAAAAGCTATAAACTAAAGCCGCACCAAGCAACAGTCGCCTATGCAACAACACGTTCTTTCAAAAACAAATTAGCACTGCAAATACAGTTGTGGAACAAAAATGATTCGTCATTGAAATGTGCTGAAGACATACACCGCTGCCACTAGGCGTGAGTACCCGCGTATATGATCATATCCACATGCACATATTTAATTATCCGCCGCTATGAATTCCGCCGCTATGCGCGGGTACTCGTCTAGTTTATATAAATATGTAAAAGGGTAAATGAATGAATAACTTATATAAATGGTAGTGAAATAATACTTATAAGTTATAAAACTATAAACATTGTTTTTACGACTTTTTCGGCTAATACCGTAAAAAATAACGTTTTTGTTAAATAAAACTTAGATGTTTGGACCCGTCTAATGAAAACTTTATAAAACTTATATAATGATATATAGACATGTATAACAAGTAAAAACCGATAAAACCCGAACTATAAGAAATACGGACATTTACGAGCTAATTAAGCATATTGGACTAATAATTGGACTAAATAAGATAAAAACTTGTAAAAAGAACTTATTGGGCTTAACCCATTTGGGCCCAACATGGAAAGTATACATACTGATAAAATAAGTATAACAAGGATTAAAACAAGCTAAAGAACTTATAATAAGCTTATAGGACTTAAAACGTGTAAATAAGTAGAACTAGTAAACTAATATAAAAGTTATCGACATATAACACAAAAATGAGTAAACGAGAATATGTAAACCCACTTGATAATCATATATATATAATCATCATATGTATACATAATTGTTATTTTTATAAAGTCATTGGACATGAGTCTAAGACGAGTATTATTTGTCTAGGTTTCCGTGATTGAAGCACGTACCGTACGTCCGAATTGCCGATAACCCGCCTTCCCACATCAACGTGAGTTCATAGCCTCACACTCTTTTAAATGTTTTTATAAATGTTTTATAAACCCGCGAGGGAGATTACATGTTAGTTTTTATAAAATAGGACACCATTTTTCCCGATTGTTTGTTTATTGATTTTGGACCCGAATGATTGAATGACCCGATTGTATGACCCGATAAATGATTAAAGGACCCGATAGATGAAATTAAATGGATTATTAAAGTTAGGTTATGTCACTAAAAGTCCAATTAGCATGAATTGTGAACTACCAGTATTTGGTAGACGCTTATGCATTTAATAGTACTATTTGGGGACGATCACCCCAGTTCGCGCCTTGACGGTTGATCCCCGTCGTGCCACATTGATTGGTAAGCGAATTTATGTATGAGAAGATTTCCATAGCGTGACCTTTGTGATGACACGCTACTTTAGATGGGCAAAATTTGTATTGGGTTAGCTACCCGTTTTGGTTTAGTAAGGTAACAATGTCATGCGGCTTATAATAATCCAAAAATTAACGAAATACTAATAGACGCTCCGAATTACGATGTATTGCCTGACTAGCAATACAGGGTCATACTATTGATATTATGTTCGTGTTTTGGTTTTCATAACCATATTCATATAACGGTTTTTTATTAATCTATACAACGTTGTAAAGCGTATTGTATGATGTTTTTACGACATTGGCTCGTATAATGATTTTTAAGGCAAATGCCTATATTATGATTTTTGATAAGGATTTGTATAAAATGACTTTGGCTATTTTATGGCCTATTAAAATGATTTGTACAAGATGATTTTCAGTAATAATTTTATACTGATATTATATTGATGGAATTTATTAAACTCTATGAATTCACTCGGCGTTATCGCTGACCTTTTCTTTTAACATGTTTTATCTCAGGTACTTGAAGGTAATTCTCGGGAAGACGACAAGAATTCATGGCCCGCACTTAAACAATATTTTTCATTCAAATACTTTGTAAAACTTTGTATGAAATAATATGACTTGGGACCTATGTAACTTTGATATTTATGAATGGAAATGCTTTATAAATAAACGACGCGATTTTTATGCGTTGTCTATGATGTGAGTAATGTGCTATCCCGTAACACCAACTAGTCTTCCGCTGTATTGAGTTGTATAAATTTGGGGGTGTTACATTGCCTATCCATCCACAGTAGCAGTCTCCTTTACTGCTCAATCGGATGCATAGTGCGATCCAGATAAAGGTCTCTTTTAATTCCTTGCCTATCCATCTACAGTAGCAGTCTCCTTTACTGCTCAATCAGATGCATAGTGCGATCCTATTAAAGGTCTCTTTGCATTCCTTGCCTATCCATCCACAGTTGTAGTCTCCTTTACTGCTCAATCGGATGCATAGTGCGATCCAGATAAAGGTCTCTTTGCATTCCTTGCCTATCCATCCACAGTAGCAGTCTCCTTTACTGCTCAATTGGATGCATAGTGCGATCCGGATAAAGGTCTCTTTGCATTCCTTTCCTATCCATCCACAGTAGCACTCTCCTTTACTGCTCAATCGGATGTATAGTGCGATCCTGATAAAGATCTCTTTACATTCCTTTCCTATTCATCCATAGCAGCAGTCTCCTTTACTGCTCAATTTGATGTATAGTGCAACCCGGATAAAGATCTCTTTGCATCAACCTCTTTCCACCCGTAGTAGTAGAAGCCCTCAATACTGCTCAACCGGACGTATAAGGTTAACCTAGGTGTAGACCACTTCGCGTTAACGTCACCATCTGTTCCTGAGAGAGTTCCCGAAATGAACCATATACTTAGAACATCTTTCACTTAAAAGATAACTACGTTTTTAGTAGCTTTGAGGACAAAGCTAAAATAACAGGGTGGTGCTGTAAAATCCAAGATTTTACCATTAATAAACATAATGAAATTCCACCCAATAATCCTAGAACACTTTCTTATGTGTTATGTTTCTACAAGTTGTGTGTGAACTTGTCCAAATGAATATACATATATACTTATATTTTTACATTCATACTTGTTGTAATAAGTTTTATAACTTAAAACCATGAACTCATAATTAGAAGGACAAGTAATAAAAATGTAGAACCAACATTTGAGTATTCAACACTTAACAAATTGGAGAAAAATGTTACACCATGTATACTTAGCCGTTTATATATATGTATACATTATATGCATACTACACATCCCTTGGACTAGCCCAAGATCTTTTCTTCTATGTTAAGCCCGATATAAGCCCATGACAAGCCCACCCTTTCTCTTTTTGGGTGGAGATACACGGCATCCCCAATGTGGAAGAGGAAGAGTTGCCTTGGAAAGGCAAGGGATGACACTTGGCACAATTCATCTTACCAAGGTGTATGTGGAAGATAAAGGGATTATTTGGAAATACAAGTGTCAACACTTGGCACAAATGTTCCTACCTAGGTAATCCCACTTTGCCTTGCCTTCTCTCACTCCTCTTTTTTAGCCGAAATCTTCGTTTCTCTCACTCTTCACATTCTCTCATCCTAGCTAATATCACTTCTCTCTTCATCCTTCTCTTCCAATAATTCGGCTATAAGCCACAAAAATTCAAAGTTGATACACTAAATCAACTAGATTTTTGTCCCATCTTGATTGCAAATCATTTGGTAGCATCATCTCTTTAGGACTCATTCTACCAAGCCCTAGCCAAACCTTAAAGGTCACGGCTTGGTTGATATTTGGAGTCTTCTTCATCATCTTGACTAGATCTCTAACCTCTTTGTTCATATAGATCTTACTTGGAAACATTTAGGCAAAAAGGTATACACATCATATTCTTTTATTCTTTCATGCATGCATCATCATACACATATAAACACAAGTAAATAACGTGTTAAAATCAAGATTTGATAAAGCTATGACCCTTATAGGTCATGACATATTTATGCAAATCATGTTCATGATTTAAAAATCTTTTAATAAGAAACTTATGACTTATATGTTATGTTTAAACTTGATTTAAAAACCATATGAAACCTTTTATAAATCTAGACATTGCATGAGTTACAAATCTTGTTTTATGGGACTTTGGTTAGCTAATAACCATAGATCTCATGAAATGAACTTTTGCAACTTAAAGATCAAGAAAACCATGACCTTAAAGGTCACGGCTAAATTAAGTGGAGACTATATGATTGGTTTTCTAAGTTTTGAATAATGGAATATGAAAGGTAACATGTTAAATGGAATATTAAAAATCATCAAAGTAACTTATGTGAATATTTGTAGCCGTAGGTTATATATGACCCTAAATGGGTTAGATGTACATGCATGTTATTATACAACCTAGATCTAGTAATAAGTGTTAACTTAACATGATAAACATAAAATAAGCTTATAGATCTTATGGGAATATTGGGAGAAAACAATGTAGTCGTGGGCTATACCTTGTTTTCATGGAATAATAGTAGCCTTGGGATCATGCATGTAACCTAGATAATCATGATGTGTTTTTGTAAATATTTACAAGACTTAAAAACTAGCTAATATGTTCATCTTGGAAATACCAAGATTTAGAAATATGGTCATGGACTATATATGAGTAAACATGTATCTATGATTGATTTTTAGGTCTAGACATAATTTAGATCTCATTTTAGACTTATGACTTGTTTACTTGATTTGTAAATAGATAGATCTAATTTGGAACATCACATAAAACACGTATAAGTTCTATTCTTTTATTTTAGATTTAAAACTAAATATGAAAACCTCATAATAAACTTATAAGAATATCCTAAGTTAAAAAGTACATAAAATATAAAGTAGTGTTAAATGGACTAATTAAGCCCATGAAATGTCAATTCAAAACATAATGGACCCAATAAGCCAATTTGATAAATTTTAGTAATTTAAATGGTCTTAAGAATACACTTAGGCCCATTTAACTAATTAAAGGGACTTAAAAATGTATTAAGCCCAATAAATGATTTAAAGGCCCATTTAAATAAATTAGTGGACTTGAAATATATTTAAGCCCAAAAAAATAGCCCATTAGATGTTTAGCCTATTTAATAAGGCCATATAAAGTTTAAATGTTAAAATAAAAGTTTTTACAATAAAATATAACTTATAAAAACTATTTTTGATGAAAATGACAATTTACAAAACTTGAAGACTAAAACTGTAACCTATGAAAGTTGTTTTGATAAACTAGTAAGCACAAGGATTGAAAATATAAATATCTAAAAGTCTAGTGTTTAAAAATTACTAACCGTGGCAAATTAAACCCTAGGGATCATTTTGGGTAGTTTCTAAGAGTTATTTTGTCATTTTAAAACCCAAAGGACTATTTTTGTAATCTACCAAAACCTAAAGAAGCCCTAGGGGCTGTTTTGTAATTTTTATAAAGTTACAAAACCTAGATAATACTAGGGGGACTAAATCTGCCATAAGCCGAAACTTAAACAAGCCCTAGATACCAAATGTGTAACACCCCCAAAATTTATACAACTCAGTTCAGCGGAAGACTAATTGGTGTTACGGGATAACACATTACTCACATCATAGACAACGCATAAAAATCGCGTCGTTTAATAATAAAAGCATTTCCATTCATAAATATCAAAGTTACATCGGTCCAAAGTCATATTATTTCATACAAAGTTTTACAAAGTAATTGAATGGAAAATATTGTTTAAGTGCGGGCCATGAATTCTTGTCGTCTTCCCGAGAATTACCTTCAAGTACCTGAGATAAAACATGTTAAAAGAAAAGGTCAGCGATAACGCCGAGTGAATTCATAGAGTTTAATAAAATCCATCAATATAATATCAGTATAAAATTATTACTGAGAATCATTTTGTACAAATCATTTTAATAGGCCATAAAATAGCCAAAGTCACTTTATACAAATCTTTATCGAAAATCGTAATATAGGCATTTGCCTTAAAAATCATTATACGAATCATTGTCGTTAAAAACACCATACAATATGTTTTGCAACGTTGTATAGATTAAATAAAACCATTATATGAATATGGTTATAAAAAGCCTTAAAAATCATTATACCAGCCAATGTCGTAAAAACGTCATACAATACGTCTTACGACGTTGTATGAAAATAAAAACCGTTATATGAGTATGGTTATGAAAACCAAAACACAAACATAATATCAATAGTATGACCCTGTATTGCTAGTCAGGCAATACATCGTAATTCGAAGCGTCTAATAGTATTTCGTTAGTTTTTGGGTTATTATAAGCCGCATGACATTGTTACCTTACTAAACCAACAACGGGTAGCTAACCTGATACTCAATTTTCCCATCTAAAGTAGCGTGTCGTCACAAAGGTCACGCTATGGAAATCTTCTCATACATAAATTCGCTTAACAATCAATGTGGCACGACGGGGATCAACCGTCAAGGTGCGAACTGGGGTGATCGTCCCCAAATAGTACTATTAAATGTATAAGCGTCTACCAAATCCCAGTAGTTCACAATTCATGCTAATGGGACTTTTAGTTACATAACCTAACTTTAATAATCCATTTAATTTCATCTATCGGGTCCTTTAATCATTTATCGGGTCAAACAATCAGGTCATTCAATCATTCGGGTCCAAAATCAATAAACAAACAATCGGGACAAATGGTGTCCTATTTTATAAAAACTAACAAGTTATCTCCCTCTCGGGTTTATAAAGCATTTATAAAAACATTTAAAAGAGTGCGAGGCTATAGTTATCGGCAATTCGGACGTACGGTACGTGCTTCAATCACGGAAACCTAGACAAATAATACTCGGTCTTAGACTCATGACCAATGACTTTACAAAATAACAATTATGTATACATATGATGATTATATATATATATATATATATATATATATATATATATATATATATATATATATATATATATATATATATATATATATATATATATATATATATATATATATATATATATATATATATGATGATCAAGTGGGTTTACATATTCTCGTTTACTTATTTTAGTGTTATATGTCGATAACTTTTATACTAGTTTACTAGTTTTACCTATTTACACGTTTTAAGTCCAATAGGCTTATTATAAGTTATTTAACTTGTTTTAATCCATTTTATACTTATATTATCAGTGTCTACACTTTACAAGTTGGGCCTAAATGGGTTAAGTCCAATGATAAGTTTATAAGTGTTTTAGTCCATTTTTGTTGTATTATTCGTCCAATAACGTTAATTTAGTCCGTTAACGTCCGTATGTCCTATAGTTCGGGTTTTATCGGTTTTTACTTGTTATACATGTCTATATATCAGTATATAAGTTTTATAAAGTTTACATTAGACGGGTCCAACCATCTAAGTTTTATTTAACAAAAACGTTAATTTTACGGTATTAGCCGAAAAAGTCGTAAAAATCATGTTTATAGTTTTATAACTTATAAAACTTAACAAGTTATAATTTTTATAAAATGTCCACTTATTTAACCTTTAACATATTTATATAAATAAAATTCATGAGTTACTGGGTTTTAACTTTACATTTTATACAATATAATTTTGAGTGCTTATATAATAGTATTATACTTTATTTTTCAAAAATCTGATTTTTATCTTCACTTTCACCAAAACTGCCATATCTTGAGTTTTATATGGAGATAGGAGCTCAAATGTTTATCACATAAACTACATAATATGTGCTACATTTAACTCTCCTATAGCTACTGTTGAATCATCTTCTAAATATTTTCTAAAAATCGTCCAAAACAGTGAACTTAGATTTATACCTTAAACTTGTTGTGATCATATCTCACTCATTACTTTGATTCCATTGCATGGCCAACTCTCACATGTGTACAAGAAATATAGCTTACTGTAAATGGATTCTACTTCATCATTTTATCAGTCCATGACCTGTTTCTTTAGTGTTTTATACAGCCATGTAATTTAAGCAAGATTTTAACCTTGTTTCTTATGGTTTTTCACCTTTTTAATCATGTTTATCAACACCAAATCCCCACATAACATTTTTATCATCATATAATCATCATATACATATACAATAGGAAATAAAATACATGTTTACATAATCAAAATAACAAGAAGATGAGGAAGAACAATCTCTATACCACCATTAGTGATGAAAAGATGAGGTTTTTGATGAACAAGACTTGGTTCTTGTTATCAAATCTTCAACTTTAGCAAGGAAACTTCTTGAGTCCTTTGGATGGATGAAGACCTCCATGAAATCAGCCCTTTAACCTAATGAAAACTCCTTTTCATAAGTTAAGATCACCTCCAATCTTCATATCTTTAAAAGGACATCATCATATGTAGATTGTAGCCTTTGTTTATGGTAAATTTTTTATGGTTATTGTGGTGTTGGTTGTGATATGAACGGCCATGGGAGAGTGAGATAGAGATTTTAGATGGTTTTGCATGTAAGAAATGAGTGTGTGTTGTTTGAGTTAGTAGTTTTAAGTCTTGGGTGGTTTTGGTAAACTTAGGAGGACAAGTGTCCACAACTTAGCTTAATTTCGACACACAAGGGTGTGTCATGGAAGCTTGGCCGCCACATGTTATGGGGGTGGGGCAAGAGTTATCTTGTCTCATCCCCATTTATTTACGGGTATTCCTCGATTCTAGTTTCCTCGATTTGCGTGCCCTCGGGTCGTTTTACGAAAAACGTTTTTATAAATTATGAATCAACGGCACAAAACGAATCTAATAAAAATTGTCTCATCAAAAACGGAGTTCGAAAACGTAAATACGTAATCCTAAGGTTTCCGGTTTAGTCGTAAAGGACGTTAAAATAAAATCGTAAGTCCTAATCTCTTCTCGTAAATTTGTGAGTTTATGAACCAACTCAAATTTAAAATCTCAAAATAATAATCACGGACAAATTTATTTTCTAAAATGTCGGACTGTCACCAAAGACGGTGTATCTAAACGTAAGCACTTAACGTTGAATCCTCTGGTTTAGACGTAGTCGATGCTACTCCAAGACGTAAATCCAAATTTCTTCCCAAAAATAAGTGAGTTCATATTGTAACATTAAAATAATATTTTGAAGTAATATTTGAGAATAAAATATCAATCGTAAATTGACGGATTGTCACAGCATTTACCCCTAAACAGGATCTTTGTCCTCAAAGATCATCTTACTACTCGCTTCTTATAGAGTTAAAGCCATGTGGGTATTTCCTCCACATTCGGTCTTTTCTCACAAGTGTAATCCATTATAATACGCGAGTTTCATCAAACATAACTACGGGAATAAGATCAGGCTAAATGTTGACTTACTTTCTCTATCCATGATGTTCACGGGTTTTTGATGAATGCAACTTTTCGCTGATCTAAGCTCTACTAAGAATAACCAGATTCTCACTTGATAGATATTCCATTCAAGTTCGATTTACAAAACATAATTCACGCAGTTCTTGAAGTCCTAGGGTAGATCCAGCTTATATGCCTTTCAAACCAATCTTTCACATCATCTCAATGGTCCCAAACAACGGGGACTTATATCCCATGATTTGTCAGATCATGAATTCATTTTTCCAAGGTTAAAAATTGTGGCATAACTTCGCTACCCATTTGGCACTTCAAGATCTACATTTCATATTCACATAACCTCTTGCCTACTACCGGCTGTCAATAATCAAATCCTAATTTCAACAATCATTTCAGATCTCGCGGGTCGAGTATTTTGTAAGGTTAGGTTCGCCATCATAGGAAACCTTAAACCTAAGAGACATGTCCAACTCACAATGGGTGTATGTCGGGTGTCTTCATCTCAACTCCTGCTTACAGATGCTCTAAGATTCAGATCCTAACAAGATTCGATCTCGATCCTAATACGATAATTATTAATGATAATCTCTCCAAAGGAAAACGATTATACGGTCTATATCCAAAGGTCAATCATTCAAACATAGAACAATGCTTATAGTATTTTGTATCGTTACTTTACCTCGTCCCTTCGATTGGGGTGGTACATAGTACTCTCATCAAGGTTCGTTCTCAATGACTTCTGAGCAAATCTCTAGAAATTTGATGCGAAGCGAGGATCTTGATATGTAGATGATCGATACAGGCACACTATGTTTATATAACTTCCTTTAAATAAAAGAGTCTATTTCTTCATCAAGATTCTATCATTAACGAGAATGATATTAGCAGATTTGGTCAGTCTGTCGACGATGGCCCAAATCGAATCAAATTCAGATGATGACCTTTGCAATAGCTAAACGTTTACTAATGTATGAGGCGATGTCTGCCTTCATAATTGCCATTAATACAACTTCTTCAGACAAAGATACTTCTAGTCATAAATGACATAAATAGAATACTTATACTTACAAATTCCAACATAACTATATCTCACAATCTCCATATTTAGGCAACCACAAGTGGCCTTTAAAACATTTAACGCTATCGGCTTCTCAATTTTAATGGTTCGCATTAACCGTGAACCCCTTTTATTATCTATATTATCCTTTTTACAAACATTGTTTATTTTTATATCGTTCGGCAATTTATTTTGCACCTTCATTATTAAGGAACATGTCCTAATTGGTTCTTTATATTTTATACATAATGTGTCAGAAATTACGTTCACTTTCCTGATGAAATAAATATCATAACCGTATTTATTCAAAATTCTTTCTTCATATCTTCTATGTTTCAGTTTCGTCTTTACTATTATCTTTATCTGTTTTACTCAATCCGGCGTTTAAAGCATCGATAATTATTACAATTAATTAAATAATAATCAGTTAATTTTTATGAAACGTAAACGTAAAAGTTTTAAATTTCTTAGTTCGACCAATTATATAAAATGTTCAAAATAAATTTGAATTTAATTAACAAGATTTTTGTTGATTTATCGAAAATATTTAATAAGATTCGTAAATGTTCGAGAAAAACCTTTGTTTATACTTTGGTCAAAGTTTTCTTAATTAAAAAGCAAAAATTGTCGTTTCAATTTTTAAGTCATGGTTTAAATGTTTTCCTAAATCCTTCTTAGGTTGTCTTGAGGTATACACAAACATTTACCCCTAAACAGAAGTTTAGTTAAATGGTTTGTGTATAAGGGAATAATCCCTTTAAAAATCCTTTGTTAAAACATTTGTCAAAACATATTTCCATTTCTTTTTGGTAATATCCAAAGTCTTAAAAGGGCTCTTAATTTTTGAAGAGTCTATATGCATACATCTTACCATTATTAATCCAACGGTCATTTTATGTAAAGGTTCAAGTCTTTAATCACATGTTAATTATTCAAGGTACAGGTTTTAATTGTTCGGCCAATTTAAGGCAGTCTATAAATAATTATTAACTCATTCTTATTCTTATAAACAAACAAATGGTCCTTAATGATCGCAAGCATGAATTTATCAATTTACAGCCTACACACGTGATTCACCAAATTTATGAATGCTACATGTGCATTGGTCAATCCAAACGACATCACGTGAAACTCATAATGTTCATTACAAGTACCGGATGTAGTGATTGGAATACATAATCTTTTTCGCAGATGCGAAATTGATGATAACCATGCCATGGATCAAATATTTAAAACATACGCTAGAACCTTGTAAATGATCGAACAAATCTACCATTTCGAGTTATGGATATTGTTTTCGATTATCAATTTACTCAGTTTATAATAATCTATAAATATAAGGAATGATATCACCATAGCTCTTCAGGATGACAGGCTTGGTATAATAAAATCTTTCTCCGACAACTCTCTCAGTTGTACGATAATTCCTTAAATTCAGATGGTGCTGACGTACAGTGCACATACTACAGGTGCAGCACCGGGAACATAATCAATACCAATTTCAACTTGCCTTAATGGCGAAAGTCTAGGTAATTCACCAATAAATACCTCCTAAAGTTTTAGATAACATAAACATCTTTTAATAAATTCATATTAAGTTCTTTCTAGATTATAATATCTATGACTTATTCACAACCATTCACGTTATAATTTCAATTCTAAATGCAGGATAAAATCATCCATCAAGAATTATTTATATCACTTTCGATAATCAACATCTTATCTTTTCGGGGAATTCTACTCGTGTTCCAATCAATTAAGACAATGTCGTCATGTCATAATCAATCAATCCATTCTATGGGCACTATCAACCTTCCAGTTGCATTGCCATCGATAAGATGTGAACTTCTCAAAAGACTAATAATAATAACTCACAATCCTTCACAAATTCAGGGATATTAGGATACACAACTACTATTAAAAGAGTAAGGTCAACGCATAATTTATGCGAGAGAATTTCAAATCAGATACAGATGAAAACATTTAACGAATATGAATATATCCCATGTTTTCATAATTTGAGTACGCATTCGAAAGCTCCTCGGATCGTTACCCAGGTCATTCAAATGAAATCAACTCAAAAGAAATGATAGGAACGTCGATACATCCAGTCGGGTATCAACACTCGATAATCAGATACTTTTCCTAAGAATCTCACTACGGGAGAATTGGACAAGAAAGAATTGCCAATTGTCAAATAAGACAATTTCCACAGATGAGTAAATTCAACTCAGAAGAATAGATGCTACAGGCACATATGTGGGTGTCCCTAACATTATGTCCCTATTTTTCACTTCTTGCAGATCTCATAAAATTTAATCTTTCACAATCTTTAAAGAAAATATAATGTTTATTAATCAGTTTTATGGTGACTACTAATCAGTCTTGCATAGTCCATTCCAAATTGTATGCAGGCGCGCAACTATATACAATTTCAAGATTAACGATGCAATACTCAGTTCGTCAAAATTTTATCATCATGTTTATAATAAAAACATTTTCATGCTTAATTCTTAAATAAGAATCAAAAATAAATTTACAAGGATTTTCTTTATTATGAAAACAAGTAAGTTTTCCAAAGTGTTTTATAAACAACTTCATTTCGATAATGATCACTTACAAATTTCACTTTAAATAATCCTTACAGTGATGAAAATTCAATTTTCTCAAAGGATACCGTTATAACTTTATAAAAACAATGTATGATCTGCAAAAGAGTGATGAAGAGTTGTTCACCAAGAACTTAACTACAATATGATAGGAAATGAGCTTTAGCCAAATAATCATGAGGTTCATGATCTTGATGGCACTCAAAAGGATTAATTCACAACGTAACTCAAATCAAGATGAGTACTTGTTCAATGGTTGCACCACTATTGCGAACATTAGGATGAAGCAATAAAAGATAGATAACATCAATACATGTAGAATTTAGCAATCAAAGGTAGTCTTTTTCATTAATCACAAACAAGTCAAAATTGTACCGTAACACATTACGTGTCACTATGTCATACAATTCTCAGAACTCATCCTACCAACTGATATCTCAGTTAAGTTAGGGATTATTTTTAAAAGATACCACAATGAATACTAATCTACAAGAGTCATTAGGTGTTCCACATGTCCCGGAAGATCCATCGGTCCCAATTCAGAAGAAGATTTCTTCAATTTATTTATTGGACACTGGGCATCCTCGTCATTGGACAATGGCCTAGGAACAACCCTTAACACATACGAGTTAAATTTTACTTTATTCAAGTTTCAACCAATTTTATACTCAATGCAACATCCTACCTCATTTTCCAATACTTTCAACCTTATTTTTAGACCTTAATAGGGGAATAAAAGCTCGATATGAACAACACTAAATTTCCAATCCTATAGTTCTTACAAAAATAGTTATCAAAGGAGTCACTAGTATGAAATGACTCGATCATTCAATTAGACTTCTCGGAAAGGTACTAGTGGCATGAGGCTTTTGGGTAATGGTTCCAATGACAGCCTCAAGTGCAACATTCACCCTTTCGATTTCAAATTTAAGAATTGGGTGACAACGAATCAGGTGACATCTTTCTAGGTGGTAACGTTTTGTCAAACTCCACTCAATAAGAAAAGATCGTCATGACATCGATATCAGATTTAATCTCGCCAATTCTTTTTCAGTATCACAATCAACTAATATCTATATTTCTACGAATATAAACCATTTTGTTGGGATCATAAATATCCACAACTTGGTTTAGATCTAGGATAACTAGAATTCCTACGAGAATAGCTTCGATTAATTTACTAGGGGATTTAGGGTTTCTTGTGACAATCGACGTCGTATAAATACCTCGTATAAAAATCAAAATAATCATCAAACCATCATGTAATAAAATTACATCATATATATATAATCCAAGTTATATATATTTATTAAAATAACACTTCTCAGTCTTGGCCTTGTCGGTAACTCGGGAATTCTTCGGCACCGTTATAGTCAAAAGATTTTTAGACATTTTTAGAAAAATGTTTATAGTTAAAAGATTTTGAAATGTTTTATTCAAAACCTTAGTTTTAAAAATCTTTCGTTCTCTATAACGAGAGCTCTGGTACCAAATTGTAACACCCCCAAAATTTATACAACTCAGTTCAGCGGAAGACTAGTTGGTGTTACGGGATAACACATTACTCACGTCATAGACAACGCATAAAAATCGCGTCGTTTAATAATAAAAGCATTTCCATTCATAAATATCAAAGTTACATCGGTCCCAAGTCATATTATTTCATACAAAGTTTTACAAAGAAATTGAATGGAAAATATTGTTTAAGTGCGGGCCATGAATTCTTGTCGTCTTCCCGAGAATTACCTTCAAGTACCTGAGATAAAACAAGTTAAAAGAAAAGGTCAGCGATAACGCCGAGTGAATTCATAGAGTTTAATAAAATCCATCAATATAATATCAGTATAAAATTATTAATGAGATTTATTTTGTACAAATCATTTTAATAGGCCATAAAATAGCCAAGGTCACTTTATACAAATCTTTATCGAAAATCGTAATATAGGCATTTGCCTTAAAAATCATTATACGAATCATTGTCGTTAAAAACACCATACAATACGTTTTGCAACGTTGTATAGATTAAATAAAACCATTATATGAATATGGTTATAAAAAGCCTTAAAAATCATTATACGAGCCAATGTCGTAAAAACGTCATACAATACGTCTTACGACGTTGTATGAAAATAAAAACCGTTATATAAGTATGGTTATGAAAACCAAAACACAAACATAATATCAATAGTATGACCCTGTATTGCTAGTCAGGCAATACATCGTAATTCGAAGCGTCTAATAGTATTTCGTTAGTTTTTGGGTTATTATAAGCCGCATGACATTGTTACCTTACTAAACCAACAACGGGTAGCTAACCCGATACTCAATTTTCCCATCTAAAGTAGCGTGTCGTCACAAAGGTCACGCTATGGAAATCTTCTCGTACATAAATTCGCTTACCAATCAATGTGGCACGACGGGGATCAACCGTCAAGGCGCGAACTGGGGTGATCGTCCCCAAATAGTACTATTAAATGCATAAGCGTCTACCAAATCCCGGTAGTTCACAATTCATGCTAATGGGACTTTTAGTGACATAACCTAACTTTAATAATCCATTTAATTTCATCTATCGGGTCCTTTAATCATCTATCGGGTCATACAATCGGGTCATTCAATCATTCGGGTCCAAAATCAATAAACAAACAATCGGTACAAATGGTGTCCTATTTTATAAAAACTAACAAGTTATCTCCCTCGCGGGTTTATAAAGCATTTATAAAAACATTTAAAAGAGTGCGAGGCTATGAACTCACGTTGATGTGGGAAGGCGGGTTATCGGCAATTCGGACGTACGGTACATGCTTCAATCACAGAAACCTAGACAAATAATACTCGGTCTTAGACTCATGTCCAATGACTTTACAAAATAACAAATATGTATACATATGATGATTATATATATATGATGATCAAGTGGGTTTACATATTCTCGTTTACTTATTTTAGTGTTATATGTCGATAACTTTTATACTAGTTTACTAGTTTTACCTATTTACACGTTTTAAGTCCAATAGGCTTATTATAAGTTATCTAACTTGTTTTAATCCATTTTATACTTATATTATCAGTGTCTACACTTTACAAGTTGGGCCTAAATGGGTTAAGTCCAATGATAAGTTTATAAGTGTTTTAGTCCATTTTTGTTGTATTATTCGTCCAATAACGTTAATTTAGTCCGTTAACGTCCGTATGTCCTATAGTTCGGGTTTTATCGGTTTTTACTTGTTATACATGTCTATATATCAGTATATAAGTTTTATAAAGTTTACATTAGACGGGTCCAACCATCTAAGTTTTATTTAACAAAAACGTTAATTTTACGGTATTAGCCGAAAAAGTCGTAAAAATCATGTTTATAGTTTTATAACTTATAAAACTTAACAAGTTATCATTTTTATAAAATGTCCACTTATTTAACCTTTAACATATTTATATAAATAAAATTCATGAGTTAGTGAGTTTTAACTTTACATTTTATACAATATAATTTTGAGTGCTTATATAATAGTATTTTACTTTATTTTTCAAAAATCTGATTTTTATCTTCACTTTCACCAAAACTGCCATATACTGAGTTCTATATGGAGATAGGAGCTCAAATTTTTATCACATAAACTACATAATATGTGCTACATTTAACTCTTCTATAGCTACTGTGTAACACCCCCAAATTTATACAACTTAGTATAGCGGAAGACTAGTTGGTGTTACGGGATAGCACATTACTCACATCATAGACAACGCATAAAAATCGCGTCGTTTGATAATAAATAATTTCAATTCATAACATCAAAGTTACATCGGTCCCCAAGTCATTACATTTCATACAAAGTTTTACAAAGTGTTTGAATGGAAAAATATTGTTAAAGTGCGGGCCATGAATTCTTGTCGTCTTCCCGAGAATTACCTTCAAGTACTTGAGATAAAACATGTTAAAAGAAAAGGTCAGCTATAACGCCGAGTGAATTCATAGAGTTTAATAAAATCCATCAAGATAATATCAGTATAAAATTATTACTGAAATCATTTTGTACAAATCATTTTAATAGGCCATAAAATGGTTAAAGTCATTTTATACAAATCCTTATCGAAAATCATAATATAGGCATTTGCCTTAAAAATCATTATACAAATCATTGTCGTTAAAAAACACCATACAATACGTTTTGCAACGTTGTATAGATTAAATAAAAACCGTTATATGAATATGGTTATAAAAAGCCTTAAAATCATTATACGAGCCAATGTCGTAAAAACGTCATACAATACGTCTTACAACGTTGTATGAAAATAAAAACCGTTATATGAATATGGTTATGAAAACCAAAACACGAACATAATATCAATAGTATGACCCTGTATTGCTAGTCAGGCAATACATCGTAATTCGGAGCGTCTAGTAGTATTTCGTTAGTTTTGGATTATTATAAGCCGCATGACATTGTTACCTTACTAAACCAACAACGGGTAGCTAACCCGAAACCAATTTTGCCCATCTAAAGTAGCGTGTCGTCACAAAGGTCACGCTATGGAAATCTTCTCATACATAAATTCGCTTACCAATCAATGTGGCATGACGGGGATCAACCGTCAAGGCGCGAACTGGGGTGATCGTCCCCAAATAGTACTATTAAACATAAGCGTCTACCAAATCCCGGTAGTTCACAATTCATGCTAATTGGACTTTTAATGACATAACCTAACTTTAATAATCCATTTAATTTCATTTATCGGGTCCTTTAATCATTCATCGGGTCATACAATCGGGTCATTCAATCATTCGGGTCCAAAATCAATAAACAAACAATCGGGACAAATGGTGTCCTATTTTATAAAAACTAACATGTTATCTCCCTCGCGGGTTTATAAAACATTTATAAAAAAATTTAAAAGAGTGCGAGGCTATGAACTCACGTTGATGTGGGAAGGCGGGTTATCGGCAATTCGGACGTACGGTACGTGCTTCAATCACGGAAACCTAGACAAATAATACTCGTCTTAGACTCATGTCCAATGACTTTATAAAAATAACAATTATGTATACATATGATGATTATATATATATGATGATCAAGTGGGTTTATATATTCTCATTTACTCATTTTTGTGTTATGTGTCGATAACTTTTATACTAGTTGTCTGGTTTTACCTATTTACGTGTTTTAGGTCTAATAAGCCTATTATAAGTTCTTTAACTTGTTTTAATCCATTTCATACTTATATTATCAGTATCTATACTTTCCATGTTGGGCCCAAATGGGTTAAGCCCAATAAGTTCTTTTCATAAGTTTTTAACTTATTAAGTCCAATTATTAGTCCAATATGCTTAGTTAGCTCGTAAATGTCCGTATTTCTTATAGTTCGGGTTTTATCGGTTTTTACTTGTATTAGTTACTTATACATCAGTATATGACTTTTATAAACTTTACATTAGACGGGTTTGGTCGTCTAAGTTTTATTTGGCGAAAAACGTTAATTTTACGGCAATAGCCGAAAAAGTCGTAAAAATCATATTTATAGTTTTTATAACTTATAAAACATAACAAGTTACCATTTTTATAAAATGTCCACTTATTTATCATTGTACATATTTATATAAATAAAATCCAAGAGTTAGTGGGTTTTAACTTTACATTTTATACAATATAATTTTGAGTGCTAATATAATAGTATTATACTTTATCTTCCAAAATCTAATTTTTATTTTCATCTTCACCATTTTTAACATATCTAGAGTTCTATAATGAATTAAAAGCTCATTTTTGGATGACATGTTCTTCATAATATGTGCTACATTTAACTTAGCTATAGCTACTGCCCATTTTGAGTTTAAGTTGCCTTAACAGTCCCTACAAAACTGCTTATTCAGATTACACCACCTAACTTGTTTTGATCATATCTCACTCATTATTTTGATTCCATTGCATGGCCAACTCTCACATGTGTATAACATCTTCTACTTACTGTAAATGGATCAAACCATGCAATTTTATCAGTTCATCTTTTAGTTATCTACTGTTTTTACACAGCCAACTAAATAATCAAGATTTTAGCTTCATTTCTTATAGTTATCATCATTTTTAAGCATATTTATCAACACTTGATCCCCACACAACATTTTTATCATCATATATACATCATATACATATACAAAATGAAAGAAAATACATTTGTTCTTTACAAAATAACAAGAGAAAAATGGAGAGGATGATCTTCTTTACCAATCCAAGTGGATTTCTTGTTTTAGGAAGACAAGAACTTGATGAACACAACAAGTATCTCCAAGACCATCAAATATCAAGAACATAGGTTGGAAAATCAGCCCTAGGACACAAGCAAATCACCTCCAAAGATGTTAATATGGCCACCAAATGAGCAAGGCTTCAAGAGAACTCCTTAATAGAGCTAGTAAACATGTGGTTTATGGCTAGAAGAGATCAAAGAGGGTGGTTGTTGGCTTATTTTGGACGGCAAGGAGGGAGAGTTTGAGAGAGTTTTTGATGTTGATTGCATGTGAGAAAGATGGAAATGAAAACAAGTAGCTAGTTTTGGAAGGTTAGTGGAGAAAGTTAGCTTAAAGGGTAAGCTTAGGCTTACACTTGGAAGGTGTTAGCTAACATGATGCCACCTTGATGGTGTGGTGTCATGTTGGCCGTCCATACCATGCTAATGGGGTGGGACAATGTGTTTTGTCCCATCTCACTAGTTTACGGGTATTTCTCGATTCTAGTTTTCTCGATTTGCGTGCCCTCGGGTCGTTTTACGAAAAACGTTTTTATAAATTATGAATCTACGTCACAAAGCGAATCCAATGAAAATTGTCTCATCAAAAACGGAGTTCGAAAACGTAAATACGTAATCCTAGGGTTTCCGGTTTAGTCGTAAAGGACGTTAAAATAAAATCGTAAGTCCTAATCTCTTCTCGTAAATTTGTGAGTTTATGAACCAACACAAATTTAAAACTCCAAAATAACATTCACGAATAAATTTATTTTTTTGAAATGTCGGACTGTCACCAAAGACGGTGTATGTAAACGTAAGCACGTAACGTTGAATCCTCCGGTTTAGACGTAGTCGATGCTACTCCAAGACGTAAATCCAAATTTCTTCCCAAAAATAAGCGAGTTCATATTGTAACATTAAAATAATGTTTTCAAATAAATATTGAGAATAAAATATCAACCATAAATTGACGGATTGTCATAGCATTTACCCCTAAACAGGATCTTTGTCCTCAAAGATCATCTTACCTTACTACTCGCTTCTTATAGAGTTAAAGCCATGTGGGTATTTCCTCCACATTCGGTCTTTTCTCACAAGTGCAATTCATTACAATACGCGAGTTTCATCAAACATAACTACGGGAATAAGATCAGGCTTAATGTTGACTTACTTTCTCTATCCATGATGTTCACGGGTTTCTGATGAATGCAACTTTTCTCCGATCTAAGCTCTACTAAGAATAATCAGATTCTCACTTGATAGATATTCCATCAAGTTCGATATACGAAACATAATTTACGCAGTCTTTGAAGTCCTAGGGTAGATCCAGCTTATATGCCCTTCAAACCAAATCTTTTATATCATCTCAATGGTCCCATACAACGGGGACTTATATCCCATGATTTGTCAGATCATGAATTCATTTTTCCAAGGTTAAAATTTTTGGCATAACTTCGCTACCCATTTGGCACTTCAAGATCTACATTTCATATTCACATAACCTCCTGCCCACTATCGGCGGTTAATAATCAAATCCTAATTTCAACAATTATTTCAGATCTCGCGGGTCGGTTATTTTGCAAGGTTAGGTTCGCCATCATAGGAAACCTTAAACCTAAAAGACATGTCCAACTCACAATGGGTGTATGTCGGGTGTCTTTATCTCAACTCCTGCTTACAGATGCTCTAATATTTAGATCCTAACAAGATTCGATCTCAATCCTAATACGATGATTATCAATGATAATCTTTCCAAAGGAAAACGATTATACGGTCTATTACCAAAGGTCAATCGTTCAAACATAAAACAACACTTATATTACTTTGTATCGTTACTTTACCTCGTCCCTTCGATTTGGGGTGGTACATAGTACTCTCATCAAGGTTCGTTCTCAATGATTTCTGAGCAAATCTCTAGAAATTCGATGCGAAGCGAGAACCTCGATGAAGATGTTCGATACAGGCACACTATGTTTACATAACTCTTTTGCATTTATCATTAACGAGAATGATATTAGCAGATTTGGTCAGTCTGTCGACGATGACCCAAATCGAATCAAATTCAGATGATGACCTTTGCAATAGCTAGACGTTTACTAATGTATGAGGTGATATCTGCCTTCATAATTGCCATTAGTACAACTTCTTCAGACAAAAATACTTTTAGTCAAAAATGACATACATAGAATACTTATACTTACAAATTTCAACATAACTATATCTCACAATCTTCCATATTTAGACAATCATAAGTGGTCTTTTAAAATATTTAACGCTATCGGCTTCTCAACTCCAATGGTTCACATTAGCCGCGAACCACTTTTTATTATCTATATTATCCTTTTTACAATCATCGGCTATATTTTAAATTGTTCGGCAATTTATTTTGCACCTTCATTATCAAGGAACACATCCTAATTGGTTCTTTATATTTTCTACATAATGTGTCGGTATCTATATTCATTTCTCATGATGATATAATTATCATGTCCACAATTCATTTAGATATTCTTTCTACATTATGCGTCAGTAATTACGTTCACTTTCCTGATGAAATAAATATCACAACCGTATTTATTCAAAATTCTTTCTTCATATCTTCTATGTTTTAGTTTCGTCTTTACCATCATTTTTATCAGTTTTTCTCAATCCGTCGTCTAAAGCGTCGATAGTTATTATAATTAATTAAATAATTATTATTCAGTTTTTATGAAATGTAAACTTAATGATTTTAAATTTCTTAATTCGACCAATTATATAAAATGTTCAAAATAAATTTGAGTTTAATTAACAAGATTTTCGTTGATTTATCGAAAATATTTAATAAGATTTCGTAAATGTTCGAAAAATCTTTGTTTATACTTTGGTCAAAGTTCTCTTAGTTGAAAAGCAAAAATTGTCGTTTTAAGTTTTCAGGTTATGGTATAAATGGTTTTACTCACTCCTTCTTAAGTTATCTTGAGGTATACACAAACATTTACCCCTAAACAGAAGTTTAGTTAAATGGTTTGTGTATAAGGGAATTATCCCTTAAAATGCTATGTTAAAATATTTGTCAAAACATATTTCCATTTCTTTTTGGTAAAATCCAAAGTCGTAAAAGGGCTCTTAATTTTTGAAGAGTCTATATGCATACATCTTACCATTATTAATCCAACGGTCATTTTATGTAAAGGATTAAGTCTTTAATCCCTAAGCGTTAATGGTTCTAATCTTTGAAAGTCAATATAGCTTCCATTATCTATTAATCACACGGTTAAATCATGTAAAGTATTAAGCCGTTAATCACATGTTAAATATTCAAGGTAAAGGTTTTTATTTGTTCGGCCAATTCAGGGCATTCTATAACTAATTATTAACTCATTCTTATTCTTATAAACAAACATATAGTCCTTAATGATCACGAGCATGAATTTATCAAATTACAGCATTCACATTAGATTCACCAAATTTATGAATACTACATGTGCATTGTCAATCCAAACGACATCACGTGAAACTCATAACGTTCATCACAAGTTCGAGATGTGATGATTGAAATAGATAATCTTCTTCGCAGATGCGAAGTTGATAATAACCATGTCGTGGATCAAATCTTATAAACAAACGCTAGAACCTTGTAAATGATCGAACAAATCTTCCATTTCGAGTTATGGAAATCGTTTTCGACTGTCAATTTACTCAGTTCACAGTAATCTATAAATATAAGGAATGATAACACCATAGCTCTTCATGATGACAGGCTCGGTATAATAAAATCTTTCTCCGACAACTCTCTCAGTTGTACGGAAATTCCTTTAATTCAGATGGTGCTGACATACAGTGCACAAGCCACAGGTGCAGCACCGGGAATAGAATCAATACCAATTTCAACTTGCCTTAATGGCAAAAGTCTAGGTAATTTACCAACAAATATCTCCTAAAGTTTCAGATAACGGAAACATCTTTTAATACATTCATTTTAAGTTCCTTCTAGATTATAATATCTATGATTAATTCACAACCGTTCACGGTATAATCCCAAGTCTAAATACAGGATATGGTCATCCATCAAGAATTATTTAGTTCACTTTTGATAATCAACATCTCATCATTTAGGGGAATTCTATTCGAGTTCCCATCAACTAAGACAATTTCGTCATGTCATAATCAATCAATCCATTCTACTGGCATTACTAACTTTCCAGTTTCGTTGCCGTCGATAAGATGTGAACTTCTCAAAAGACTAATAATAACTCATAATCCTTCACAAATTCAGGGATATCAGGAGACATAACTATCATCTAAAGAGTAAGGTCAACGCATAATCTACGCGAGAGAATTTCAAATCAGGTACAGACGAAAACATTTAATGAATATGAATATATCCCATGTTTTCATAATTTGAGTACGCATTCGAAAGCTCCTCGGATCGTTATCCAGGTCATTCAAATGAAATCAAGTCAAAAGAAATGATAGGAACGTCGATATATCCAGTCGGCTATCAACACTCGGTAATCAGATACTTTTCCTAAGAATCTTACTACGAGAGAATTGGACAAGAAAGAATTGTCAATTGTCAAATAAGAAAATTTCCACAGATGAGTAAATTCGACTCATAAGAATAGATTCTATAGGCACATATGTAGGTGTCCCTAACACTATGTCCCTATTTTTCACTTCTTGCAGATCTCATAAAATTTAATCTTTCACAACTTCAATGAAAATGTAGTGTTTATTCATTAGTTTTATGGTGACTACTAATCAGTCTTGCATGGTCCATTCCAAATTGTATGTAGGCGCGCAACTATATAAAATTTCAAGATTAACGATGCAATACTCAGTTCATCAAAATTTTATCATCATGTTTATAATAAAAACATTTTCATGCTTAATTCTTAAATAAGAATCAAAAATATATTTACAAAGGTTTTCTTTGTTATGGAAATAATTAAGTTTCCAAAGCGTCTCATAAACAACTTCATTTTGATATCAATCACTTATAAATCTCACTTTGAATAATCCTTATAGTGATGAAAATTAAATTTTCTCAAAGGATACTGTTTTAACTTATAAAAACAATGAGTGGTCTGCAAAAGAGTGATGAAAGCTTGTTCACCAAGAATTAACTACGATATGATAGGAAATGAGCTTAGCCAAATAATCATGAGGTTCATGATCTCGATTGCACTCAAAAGAATAATCCACGACGTAACTCAAATCAAGATGAGTACTTGCTCAATGGTTGCATCACTAATGTGAACATTAGGATGAAGCAATAAAAGATAGATAACATCGATACATGTAGAATTTAGCAATCAAAGGTAGTCTTTTCATTAATCACAAACAAGTCAAATTGTACCGTAACACTTTATGTGTCACTATGTCATACAATTCTCAGAACTAATCCTACCAACTGATATCTCAGTTAAGTTAGGGATTATTTTTAAAAGATACCTCAATGAATACTAATCTACAAGAGTCATTAGGTGTTCCACATGTCCTAGAAGATCCATCGGTCTCAATTCAGAAGAAGGTTTCTTCAATTAATTTCTTGGACACTGGGCATCCTCATTAGTGGACAATGGCCTAGGAACAACCTTTAACACGAACCTACAATCATTTAAAACCTTATAATTCAATCACAAAACTTAACGACTTCCCCTTAACAATTTCATATTCCATACAGGTTAAATTTTACTTTATTCAAGTTTTAACCAACTTATACTCAATTCGATATCCTACCTCATTCTCAAATACTTCAACCTTATTCTTCGGCCTTGTAAAGGCAATACAATCTCAATATGAATCAACACTTGATTTCCAATCCTATTAGCTCTTACAACAACAATTATCAAATGAGTCACTAGTATGAAATGACTCATACATTCAATTAGACTTCTCGGAAAGGTACTAGTGGCATGAGGCTTTTGGGTAATGGTTCCAATTACAGCCTCAAGTGCAACATTCACCCTTTCGATTTCAATTTAAGAATTGGATGACAACGAATCAGATGACATCTTTCTAGGTGGTAACGTTTTGTCAAACTCCACTCTATAAGAAAAGATCGTCATGACATCGATATCAGATTTAATCTCGCCAATTCTTCTTCAATTTCACAATCAACTAATATCTACATTTCTACGAATATCAACCATTTGTTGGGATCATAAATATCCACAACTTGGTTTAGATCTAGGATAGCTAGAATTCCTACGAGAATAGCTTTGATTAAGTTACTAGGGGATTTAGGGTTACTTGTGACAATCTACGTCGTATAAATACCTCGTATAAAAATCAAAATAATCATCAAACAATCATGTAATAAAATTACATCATATATATATATAATCCAAGTTATATATATATTAAAATAACACTTCTCAGTCTTGGCCTTGTCGGTAACTCGGGAATTCTTCGGCACCGTTATAGTCAAAAGATTTTTAGACATTTTTAGAAAAATGTTTATAGTTAAAAGATTTTGAAATGTTTTATTCAAAACCTTGGTTTTAAAAACCTTTCGTTCTCTATAAAAGATTTGTTATATTGTCATCACTTTTGGGAAAATCTTGTGGTTCATTAAACATTTCAAATTAACTAAACCTATGAACTCACCAACTTTATGTTGACGCTTTAGCAATGTTTTTCTCAGGTATTAAGAAGGAAGATGCTAAGTGAGGTCTCATGCATTGCCGTCATTTCTATTGAAACGAAGATCATTTGTACTATTTGGAAAACTATGTTTTGTAACTGTGATCAGTTTCATGCTTCCGCACTATGTTAAAACTATTTATTTTATCAACTACAAGTGATCTATTTTCCAAACGTCTCATTTTGAGGTCGTTCTTTGTAACTGTGTGTGTATGATAATCATGACGCCACCACTCCCTTGTTGCCATTATACTCTGATATTTTGGGAGTGTGACAGAAACTTAAACGACGAAGCTAAAAAAATGTAAAACACGCGAATTATGAGAATCGATGCGAATAATTATTTATTAACTTGAACACTTCCTAATTTTTTTATTTTTATTTTTTTATTATTATAATTTTTTATATATATATAAATCTAAAAAATTTAAAATGTATTAAAATCTATTTTTTTTATAAAACTACTTTTAACAATTTAACTATACTTTGATAAAACTAATACTAAGTAAGTACATTATAAGACTAAGAAATGTAAAGTTAATACTAGAAAGTCTATTAGAGAAGATGGTGAGGTGTGGGTATGTTGCGTCTGACCTATGGCAAAGGTCAGGGGTTCAAATCTGATTGACGATAACTTTTTTTAATTAATTTTCATGTGACAGATTATTTAACCAAATGTCCCCTTAAAATCCAGCAAACAGTGAGCAAAACACACCCCTAGTAACAAGAATGATGGACAAAACGAATAATGACATAATCACAGACCCAAACTATCCTATTTGCATAACAACTAGAATGAAAAAAGCAGTAACTACAATATAACAAGTCAGCTAGCGAGATGTCAGAAAACCACAGCAAGTATCAACCACGATTCGACAGTAGCAGTTAATAACAGAAATCAACACACTTAAAGCAATGCAGAGAATACACAACAATTCTGTAACTAAACCATCAATATCAGTAGCAATAGCAAATAAGAATACCACAAGTTCAGCAAGGAATTAAATTAACGGAAATACACAGCGGCTAGTAGTTTAAAAGCAAGTACCCCAAACCGAAAGTCTTTAAAAACCAGTAACACGTTTATCAAATTAACTCATATCTCAGCAGACATAAATCAAACCATAACATTAACGCTACAGCTACAAATGAACGCACAATCACAACTACGTAATCTATCAGAACAATTACATAGCGCAACTACTACTTCAGTCATACTATAACTCCAGCACATCATTAACAACAAATCAGCAGCAATAAATGAGTTGGCTATGACAACAACTAGTTCTAACAGATAGTAAAAAAACTATGTTTATTCAGCCCAAGATAGCTTTGCAAGTGAATTGATTAAAACGCTTTCTTCTCAATAACTAATGAAATAATATGCATATTACTGGTTATTATAAACTCAGACCAAAATAATAAAAAAAAACTAAGTCCACATTCTTAAAAGCCGAATCAGTTACTAACCTCTTATGCTGAAACTACTCAAACTATCTAAACCATAAACCACTTCAATGTCATTCATAATCACAAAAATATTAACTAAATTTATAAACCCATTTTCACAAATCATTCATCTTCATAAACTGGAATTGTAACTGATAACATTTATATAACAAGGTATCCAAAGTAAATTACACTAAACTAAGTTTTAACCTAAGAACACAGCAGATATGATGTTACATTACTTCTGCAACTCCAAATATCATATCATATTGGTAAATTCATCATATACAATCAAACTTACAACAAACTCATGACCAAAAGTAACATCTCAGATTTATTCTAAGAGAAATCAAAGATTATAACCAAATTTAGCTAGGTAATACAATAAATTCCAGATTCAAAGCTTAACAGAATAACTCTCCTAAACCTGCTTAGCAGAACAATTCACATAAACTTTTGTACATCCGCAAATCAAAACACATGTCAAATCAAGCATCTTATCACAAATTCGTTAACTAAAACATGATCAGCTAGAATACATCATTCATTAAACAAGATCAGAATCAAATATCCTTTAAATCAATTACAAGGTAAAATCATAAAAGCAAAACATCTTCATAAACAGATTGAATATCCAAAAAAACAACTTAACAAATTCGAGTTCATATTAAAAAAACAAATTCAAATTCAGATTTAACAAAAGGAAATCAAAGAACGAATGTTAAATCGATTTAAACAATGCTAGAAAACTATATAAGCAACATCATATAGACTATAATATTTAAACTAAATTTAGTGGAATTAAAAAGTAGAACAAAAACCTTTTAGCAAAGCTCCTATCCAAACGCAGCCTTTGCCTAAAGGCCTGAGTCTTCAACCCTAATATAAACACTTAAATAATCTTATTTCAAGCTAATTAATAATTCAAACCTACTGTTCACTTCTCCTAAGTGAGGCAACCTTCAACATGATTTTTTAGCTTTAGATGTGACTTTTTTTTCTTTCCCACTTTTTTGCTAAGTCATTCACATAAGCTATTCCATAAGCTTATATGAATGACATATGTATTATAATGAAGAAATATTGACATAAATTAAATTTAAAATGTGAACAGTAACTTTTCAAGAACAATATAACTCTGAAAATTAAACTTTTATTAAAATTGAAAATATCATTACATTAATAAAAGGAAATACAATTTCTACGTCTATTTAATATTATAACATTACAGCTAAAAAGGTATAAAAAATTACAACGAAATGAGGGGTATTTATACTTGAAGATGAAGCTTGGGGTGAGGTGGATAAACGATTTTGAGCCTTTGGATGAGCATCTCACACTCCTCTTTCCAATTAGTTATGATCCAACGATTCCTATTCATTCCCCATCACACAGATCACCAACGTGGCACGATTTGTGCTAGTTTGATGATGATGTGTCAATGATTGACCAATCATTGCCTTTTGCTGACGAATTATTCATCCACGTTGGCACCTCGAACCAAGCATCTTTGTGTAATACACGCGCCTTCATTCCCTCTTTCCTCTGAATCACGTTGCGTGACCTTCAATTCCCCTTGAATGGACCTTCAATTGAACCTTTTGTGATATAGGGTTCATGTACTAGAACCTAGGAAGAGTTTTCCCCAATTCTTTCTTTCTCTCGTTTTTTATTTTTTTCCTCTTTGTTTCTTTTGACCAAAAATGTTGATCAAAGTTATAAATAACTTCATCCGTCTTATTATCTTTCTTCTTTTGGGCTTTGATTGGACCCAAGTATGGGTTTTATTCTTTGTTCATTTGGGCTTTATAAAAAAAGCCTTTGTACTTTGAATATTAATGGGCTTCCAGGCCCATTTAACTTAAATCCACGAATAAACGATCCCGACTCTTAGCTTTCGATAAAACTTCCAATCCCGTGTCGGTTTTTTCGTCGGTTTCGTGATCTTGATACCTACACACATGAAACAAAAAAACAAGAATATACGATACAATTTCATATAAAATATACATTTTATGTCTGTTTTATTAGATAAATGATATGAGTTTTTCTACACATATCATTATGTCTTGTGGGGATTTTGAGTAGAACTTGGGAGTCATCCCGTAGCTCAAAGTCTTTGGGAAACACCAAGCAATCAATATCTGATGGTTGAGTTTTTATACTTTGTTTAGGAAAACAAAGGTAATTAGGGTAAGTACACAAGTAGTTTAGGAAAACCACAAGTAAATGACCTAAAGTGGGGATCGTTCTCAATGAGGCAAGTGCGTTGTGTTAAGAGATGATTAATGATTTGTGATTATATTGATGAGAAATGAAAAGAAGAAAAGAGATTAGAAGAGAATGACGTTTACAATTATGAATTAAACTAAGACGAATAGTCGTACACGTAAAACCGTAAAAAGTGACAAAATTAAAAACTTACCCTAAAAATTCCTAGAAAATTGTAGTAAATCCTAAAAAATGTAATTAGAGTTTAGAAAAAATTAAAAATCACTCAAACCTTTTATTTAATTAAATAATAATATTTTAATCCTAATTAAAGCCCAAAAAATCAATTTAATTAACAAAAAGCCCAAAATGAGATTTTTTAACTTGTAAACCTCTAAAATGACTTAACTAAATTTATGACTATTTTTGAAAATTTTAAAATTAATTAAAACTATTTAAAAACAATTAAAAACTATTAAAACTTAAAATAATTCTAAAAATTAATCTAATGACAATAAAAATATTCTAAAAATTGTAAAATTCCTAACTTAATGTATTTGATCTAAGAAAAATGAAAAAATTTGAAAAATCTAAATTTTAATTTTTAGTAATAAAATAATAATAAAATATTAATAAAAATCCAAAATTTATAAAAAATCCAAAATTTATAAAAAATTATAAAATGTTGCAAACTAGCTTATTTTAACCTAATAAACACAGAAATGAAGTTGAAATTACAAAATACCCCTATTGGGCCTAGAAATGGGCCAAAAGTCCAAACAGACCCCTTAATGGGCTTTTTAAGGCCCAATAAGAAAAATGTTGTCCAAATAAGCCCAAAATCTTCTATCTGACTTAAAACTTGATTTTAAGAACAAAACTCTGAAGGCCCAAAAGCTGAAAATGTGTTTAAGCTAGCTTATTTTAAAGCAGCTTATTCTTAATCGGCTTTTTAGCCCATTAAGCTATAAGCTGATGCCATAAGCTAAGATTTGACACACAAGATTCTTTTGAATTACTTAAGAGATAGGTAAAAACAAAATTGGAAAAAGCACAAGAAATAAGCCTGAAATAAGCCAAGACTCTCTTCACAAAACGACAAAATAGTCGTTTTTTAGTTCTAGACCACCTCAAGTGCTGATTCAACTTTCAAAAGCTTTTAAATGACTTAACTAAGCAAAATAATCAATAAGTTTCCAAATAAGCACAAGCAATAAGCCAGAATAAGCAGATAAGCACTTGTTTAAAAGTCAACTTAATGAGTTTTCTAGTAAAAAGTCAAAGTCAAAGTCTAATAAGCTCCATATCAAATAAATGGGTCAAATGAGGAAGATCTATCACAAAAAGTAAGTTGTTGCAAGTCTGGATAAGCCAAATTGGCTTATGAATAAGCTGTTTGAAGATTAACACTAGTAGGGGCTAGTTTTGGAGGTTGAGCAGTGGGAACTTTTCCCCCTCCTTGACCTTTTTAACTTTTTGTCTTATATGACTTTTTGTTGGATTCAAGTTACAAATAAGGCACCCTTGTAATCAGTGGATTACAAGGAGTCAAGAACAACAAAAATATCACACTTCCAATCAGCCAATAAGTACAGTTAATTCAATTTACCACCAAATCAGACAAAGACATGAACAATAAGCAGATATGGTTCAATAGGCACTTTTAGCAAAAATCAGCCAGCCAAACTTCACCAAATGCATACACAAGCTATAATAAGTTCAAATGAACAAATTTAAACAAGTTTCATGCAATGGTTCAAGGTCTAGATCAAGATTCAAGCACAAAGAAGTAGGATTTAGGTTAGCACATGCATACATAAGCATCAAAACATCAAACTTAAATAGAAACAACAAGATTTGGAGCCCAAGAACAACACAAACACAAGCAGAACTTAAATATCACAAATATCCAAATTTTTGACAGATTTTGAGATTAAGGGTTCAAACCTCATGGATGTACATCCACACCCACGCATGTTTGAGCTGATGTGCTAGCAAGAATAAGCACAAGCTTCCAATATTAAGCTGCTAAGATGGAACAAAGTTAGAAGCAAATATGTAAAACAGAAAGGTGATAAATCCTTGATTAATGCAACCCTTGTACCCCACACTTGATTATCCTCAAGTTATAAGCCTCACAACATCTTGATAAAAAAATATCAGGATCCTATGATCCACTTATAGCCCAAGAATTCCAAGGTGTACCAAGGAACTTAGCAAAATATCAAGGTTTTAGGACTTTGAGCAATTTCTTGCACAAAGCTTAAAAAAACGTTTTGAGATTCAGTTTTAGCAAACATATAACATAAACAAGCAGATATAAAAGATTGGCACTTGACTTTTCTTCACAAATTCAAACTCTTTTCATTAAACAATGAACAAGGATTTACAGAAAAGTGAACTAGGAAAATTAAAGAGCAGGGCTCAAAGTGAAACCCTAATGCCTTTATATAGGCTACAAACTAATGCTAAGAACATATGAAACGTAAACCCTAAGGCTGTAGAAGTCCCATTTTGCCCTTGAGAATTTTGGCTTTTTCCTTGATCATGTGAACACTTTGGCTGTTTGTGAAGCTGTAAAGTGTGTAGGAATTGCATCAACGGCTCAAAATAAGCTTAAGTTTAAAGCTTCAATCTTGGACGTTGGATGTGGCAGGGTTTTTGGTAGTATCTTCAACCTTTGTAGCAGGGGAATCTCATGTGGGGTTCTTGGTTGGTGAGGTGTCCAATTTAGGAGTTGGGTTTTGTTAATAAGACCACTAATCAAGATACTGGAGCATTTGGTGGTCTAATTACAAGTAATTAGGGAAAACCCAATTGTGTTCATACGATAAACAGTGCAGGTTTTGATTTGTTTTTGGGTTTAAATGTTGTGTTAGGCGCCAAATTAACTAATCTGTTATGATTAGTTAAATAAGCTGAGTGGATTGGTGAGTTGGCAAGGAAATGGGTTGTGATTGGCTGATGGATGTTAGTGGGGTACGTGTCACCATGACACTGGTCTAGGTAAGTATTAATGTTTGACAGACTTAATCCCTTGTTTCTCCTTTCTTTGTCAAATGAAGTTTTAAAGATTAAAACTCAGATTCCTTTGTTATTAAAGTTTCCTTTTTCACACTTTTGCCCCAAATACTTTTCCAAAGTATTTTCAGGGGTATTTCTTGTCATTTGTTGAAGGGTTGTTTTGGCATTTTCTTCATAGATTATGGTCTTGACTTGTATTGTTGACTTTTTGGAGCACTAATATTGACAAGTCTTGATTGTTGAGGGACCATTCTTGCCAATTCTTCAAAGTGGAGGGCCCTTTTTGTAAATTTGACAAACTTTACGGACCAAACTTGTTATTATGAATATACAATGGTTTAAAGTGTTAATTATTCAATATTGGAGGACCCTTCTTGCATAATCTTTAAATCTTCAAGGGTTTTTCTTGGAAAATCTTCATTAGGGATTGGTTCATTGTGCGGCTTCGTTTCCCGTGTTCGTTTTTGCATGTTTCTTGTGATCTTTTGTCATTTTCTCAATATCCGTACCTAAAATACACAAGTAACAAACACAAGCATATATTTGGCATTTTTGATGATATTTAATGCATTTAAAGCCTGTTTTGGATGATGAGACTATGTATAAAAGCAGTCTCATCACTCCCCCATACTATACCATTGTCGTGCCCTCACGCAATGCTAGAATAAAGTATCGTAGCACCTCCAAAATTCATTTTTATTCACTTTTATTGAATGATAAACTAGCTACTCTACTACTATTACTTCTATTTGCGTTTTAGACATAATGTATGATTTTCATCGAAAAATGGGACGTTTAGGTTCATAGAATAAGAACACGTGAATGCTTCGTTAGAAATAATTTCATCGTCCTCGATTTTCACCCCAATTCCATGCTAAGCGTGCAACGAGATCATTGTCATTATAAGTTAGTAATGCTAAAACTACTCATATGCCCTAATCACGTACTTATCCTCCCATTTTCCTAAGTTGTATCTCTTATAATTTATTTTGTCTTGAATGTTTCACGAGGATACATTGTTTGACTTATGCGATAATAGAGATTTAGGTCTAAAAATAGAGTCCTAACGGTGTAACCAATACCATCAAATTAATAACCCCTCCTAATAGACAACGATGTCAAAAAATTAAGTCAACACGAAGGATCGATAAACACGCTTTTATAACGGTTTTGAACATGATACTTATTACCAAGACTTTTATACGCCCCCTAACGGAAGGGCCTTATTATCATAGGTTTACCTCCATCTTTTATTCAACTTCACCATGAAGCGAATTTTGGCCTTATTATCATAGGTTTACCTTGCCTTTTATTATCCTCCTCGTCGGTGGTTTTATTATGGCTAAAGACGTATATCCTCACGCTAAAAGCGAATTTTGGATCTTTAAAGCTTCAAAGATTAAGGCTTGATTCACTTTAATTTTTGCATAGATTTTTCAGCCTTGTGAGCTTCAAATTGTTTGCTTGATTTAGGTGAGCACTTGAAATCTTATTATTGGGTGAATCTTTCGATTATTCGGGTTGTCAATACTTCAAAACCGTGACGCTGGAGATGCCTTAATGTCTTCCCAATTTAATTACATGGAAGCTACTAGAAAAGACTAGAAACCAACAATCAAGACTAAACCGCTAAGTCAATATTTATTAAGCAAAAAATATTTACAAGCGAAGGGAGAATAAGCAAATAACGAGAACACATGAGTTTTTGAAAGAATACGAGTACTCTACGTTTAGCATAGTAACTTATAATTAACTTATCATTTCTCGTCCTCATTTAAGAGACTTAGCCTAATATAAAGTTAAGGAATCAAAGCTAAGTGCTCAACACGCACGGTCGAGTCAAAAATTACTCTTATTCTTGCCATCGGAAAACTTACATTCGTGTCTTCAAACACTTATAAAACATGAGAAAAAATTTAAAATTTTGGCCATTTTTAGCCTTATTTTGCAACAAAACGATAAACAAAAAGATAAACTTTGGAAAGCGTGAAGGTTTGGCAATGCATGTATCTATTCACCCCCCCCCATACTAAAATTAAACATTGTCCTCAATGTTTCGAGTCTAAGGGTGCAAACACCCCCATACTAGAGACGTAGTCGAATGCTTAATCTAGCATGGAAAGGGTGTAACCATTAAATTTAAAGCCGTTTATGAAGTGTGCTAAAAACCTATGGTTAGAACATCAAAGGATATATCATGGATATTGAGAAAGTCTTCAAAGCAAACGATCGAGTGCTCCCATAAAACGAACACGAGATGCTCCAATCGTGAAGATAATGATCATCTAAAATCCACAATTCACAAACAACCACTGAACAAAGGTTGGAAGGGCACAAATCCTCACACGTTACTACATTAGAAAGCGATAATATGTACATAGGATAAGCATGGGACTCCCCCATGAGGCACCTCGTTTTTTGATTACCGAGTCATGAGCTCGACTCGATCCCCTCAATACTAATTATCATTGGGGAAGGTGATTTGGTTGAGGTAGTTCAAGGATGGAACTTCCCCGCCAAAGTAGTGCTTCAACCTATGTCCATTCACCTTGAAATTGGGGCCATCATTTTGAGCTAGCTCGATGGTACCATATGGAAAAACTTGAGTCACGGTGAATGGACCGGACCAACGGATTTCAACTTACCGGAAAATATTTTCAAACGAGAGTTAAAAAGCAACACTTGATCTCCAATGTTAAAAACCCGGTTTTTAATTTTTGAATCATGAAACTTTTTAGTCTATTCTTTATAAATCAGTGAATTTTCATAAGTAATGTCACTTAATTCATCCAATTCATTTTTAAATGCATTTTACGGTGTTTTCCGGCGGTCTCCATATCATCATTGCAATGCGTAAGGGCCCAATAAGCTTTGTGTTTACGTTCAATTGGCAAGTGACAATTCTTCCCATACACAAGCTTATAGGGAGTGCACCCGATGGGCGTCTTATGAGCGGTCCTAAAGGCCCATAAAGCATCGTCCAACTCATCCGACCAAGATTGTCGGTTTTCCCCAATAGATCTCTCCAAGATCCTCTTTAAAGCTCGGTTTGAAACCTCGACTTGCCCACTCGTTTGTGGGTGATAAGCAATAGAAAGACGATGTGTAACCCCATATTTCCTTAGGACCCTTTCGAATTGGTCGTTACAAAACTGGGTTCCACGATCTCTTATGATCGTACGAGGGGTTTCAAACCGAGAAAACAAGCTTTTCAAAAACTTGACTACCACACGAGCATCGTTGGTGGGCAAAGCCTTAGCTTCCACCCACTTAGATAGGTAGTCAACGGCGATAAGGATGTACTTATTACCACGAGATGATGGGAACGACCGCATAAAGTCAATGCCCCAAACGTCAAAGATCTCACACACTTGGATGATATTTTGTGGCATTTCATCGTTTTGTGAGGCTTTTCCTTTTCGTTGGCATGAGTCACACGACTTCACAAGTGCATGTGCATCTCGGTAAATAGTAAGCCAAAAGAAACCAGCATCAAAGTTCTTCTTAGCCGTGAGATTAGCACCGTGGTGACCACCCGTGGGTCCCTCGTGACAAGCTCTAAGGATGTTAGAAGCTTCGGTACCAAAGACACAACGTCGAATAACTTGATCCGCACAAACTCGAAATATGTAAGGGTCGTTCCAAAAATAGAACTTTACGTCACGAAAGAATTTTCGTTTTTCTTGAGTCGTCATACCCTTGATGATGAAGTCACTACACCAAGTGTCTCGAGCGGAAATGTTTCGGTGATTTCCTTGGGCTCGTAAACACTTTGGTGAGGATCTTCCAAACGAGAAAGATGATCGGCCGCTAGATTCTCAGCTCCTTTTTTGTCAACTATTTTGTGATCAAGTTCTTGAAGGAGGAGAATCCAACGAAGTAATCTTGGATTTGCATCTTGTTTAGCCATAAGATACTTAATAGCCAAATGATCCGTATACACTATGCATTTAGTCAAGACGAGATAAGGTCGAAATTTCTCAAATGCATACACCATGGAAAGGAATTCCTTCTCCGTTGTAGTGTATTTTAGTTGAGCGTCGGTCATCATCTTGCTAGCATAGTGAATAGGCAAGAAGTGTTTTTCATGACGTTGCCCCAATACGTCCCCAATAGCGTAGTCACTAGCATCACACATTAGCTCAAAGGGGAGGTTCCAATTAGGAGCAACAAGAATGGGAGCTTCGGTAAGTTTCCTCTTAAGGATTTCAAAGGATCGTACACAATCTTCGTCAAAGACAAAACGTGCATCTTTTTCAAGGAGATGTGTAATAGGTCGAGAAATCTTTGAAAAATCCTTGATGAATCGACGATAAAAGCCCGCGTGGCCTAGGAAACTCCTAACTCCCTTAACGGTTTTGGGATGAGGTAATTTGGCGATGACGTCTACCTTAGCTTGATCTACCTCAATCCCCGCTTTGGAAACCTTGTACCCTAAGACGATTCCACTTTTAACCATTAAATGGCATTTTTCCCAATTTAGCACAAGGTTGGTTTCCTCACAACGCTTCAAGATTCTCTCAAGATTCGACAAACACGAAGTAAACGAACTACCAAACACGGAAATGTCATCCATGAATAATTCCATCGTCTTCTCGATTATATCATGAAAATTAGCCATCATGCACCTTTGAAAGGTTCCCGGTGCATTGCAAAGTCCGAATGGCATTCTACGACAGGCAAACGTTCCCTATGGACACGTAAACGTAGTTTTTTCTTGATCACGAGGATCGATGGGATTTGGAAGTAACCGGAAAAACCATCTAAGAAGCAATATGAATCGTTTCCCGCAAGACGCTCCAACATTTGGTCCATGAACGGCAAGGGAAAATGGTCTTTTCGAGTAGCGTCATTCAACTTACGATAGTCAATGCACACTCTCTATCCGGTAACGAGTCTAGTTGTAATTAAATCGTTGGCATCGTTTGGCCCAACGGTCATTCCTCCCTTCTTAGGGACACAATGAATAGGACTCACCCAAGGGCTATCAGAAATAGGGTAAATCATTCCCGCGTCAAGGAGTTTAAGGACTTCCTTTTTTATGACGTCGTGAATTTTGGGGTTCACCCTCCTTTGACATTGGATTGCGGGCTAGTAATCCTTCTCTATTAAGATTTTGAGGGTACAAAATTTGGGATCGATCCCCTTAATGTCTATTAACTTCCACGTAATTGCCCCTTTGTGATCCTTTAGAACATCGACAAGTGCGGTTTTTTCATCATCCGGAAGATCTTTCGCAATAATAATTGGCAACTTGTCGTCCTCCTCCAAAAATACATATTCGAGATGAGGAGGTAAATCTTTCAACTCGAGGATTGGTGGTTCCTCAATTTAAGATTTGGGCTCGATACTCATAACCTCCTCGGGTGGAGGAAATGGGAAATCGTTAAGAAACTCCTTGATAATCGAGAAGTCCTCATCATTGTCGAGGTCTTCGTCACAAGTACGTGGAACATCGAATTCTTCCAACGTAAAACCACCACCTTCAAATGGAGTGAAGGTTGGTGTCGAGTTATCAAGAATGGGATCTAACATAGTGGGATTGCCACTATTCTCATCATCACCAAAACCTAGAACTTCTTGTGAAAATTCCTTGCAAACAACGTCAACCATATCAACGAGGTTTATGGTTGCAATGGAATAAACATGAGAAATTTGAGAATTTTGAGTTGCGTTTATAACAAGTTCCTCGTCGTTGAAACGTAAAGTGATCTTTCTAGCATGCACATCAATTAAAGCCATAGACGTATCTAAAAACGAACGACCTTAAATGAGAGGAACTTGAGGATCTGTGGGAATATAGACAAGGATAAAGTCTACCGGATAATAGAACTTTCCCACTTTCACAAAAACGTCTTTCGCCAATCCACATGCGGGAATCGTGGAATGGTCGGCCAACTCGATAGACATTAGTGAAGGAGTAAGATTAGGAAGATTGAGCGACTTGAAGATTGCAAGTGGCATCAAGTTTTACTAGCACCAAGATAGGCCAAGGCATAGCATTCTTCAATATCTTGAATTGCACATGGAATCAAGAATTTACCGGGATCACCGACTTTTTGAGGTATGCAGTTAAGATAAACCGATGAACAACTAGACAATTGTTGCAATTTCTCCTTGTTGTTCAACATACTCTTAAAGTTAGCGGCAAATCGAGGCATCATGACCAAAGCATCAGCAAAACTCACATTAAAATGAACGTCACGAAACATTTTCATAAAAAGATCAAATTGGTAATTGTCGCGCTCTTGACGTTTCTCCTTTCTAAGTCTCGATGGATAGGGAAAAGGTGGTGTGGGTTGAGGCATAGGCATAGCCTTTGGAATCTCGGGTTCCAAATGTGGTAATGGGTCAACCGTAGGTGTGGCATGAGCGGTACTTCGTGGGATTGGGACATGCTCCTTTTCGACCACCACCTCGGGTTCTTCCTCAATTGCATCCCCGTAGGAGCAATTGGTTGAGCAATCGGTTCCTTAAGTGTCTTACCACTACGTGTGGTAATCACTTTCATCTCTCCCTTAAGGTTCGATATGGTGTTTCTAGGAAGACTACTCGAAGACGGTTTGCACATAATAGCCTCAATAGATGAAATTTTATCCTTAAACATTGATTGCCTCTTCTCGACCTTAATCATCTCTTGTTTTATTTCATGTTGCCCTTGTTCCATTTTTTGTTGGTTTTGTTGTAACCTAATTACATTCCCTTCCATTTTGTTTGTATGGATTTTAAGCTCATTTGCTAACTCGTTTTTCAACTCCTTCTTCAAGTCGTTCTTAAACTCGGATCTTAGGCTAATGATTTCTCTTTGAATGTTGTCAAACCTAGAGTCATTTCCATTAGCGTATTCAACAAATTCATTTGGAAGATCTTTCAAAGTTTGCAAACCCTTGTTGTTTTGAAAATGATTGTTTTGATTTTTGTTTGAAACTTGATTATTAGCCCCTTAATTCCCCTAGTTTCCTTTGTAATTGTTTTTAAAACCAACTTTATTGTTTCGATAGTTGTTGTTAGCATTTTGATTGGGAGCAAAACCCGGTGGAATCAACTGATTGGAGCAGGTAAGGCACTCGAAGTGTTACCACCGTTGGTAATGCACTCGGAGAAATCATGACCTCCACCACAATACATACATGAAACCTCAACCGCTTTAGCCGTAGCGAGAGAAATTTTTCTCCAACTTTTAATTCAATTAAAAGTCCTTTAAGCTTATCAAAGATTTTGTTTTCCAAGTTCGCCTCAATTTGGCAAGCATCGATGGTATTAGACAAAGAAGGTGAAGCCGTAGACGAAGCCTTACTGTAACACCCCATTTTGATAAATGGAATGTCACGCGTGATTATGGCGTGTCATCAAAGCATACAAGGATAAATGTCTAAAACATTACATGACCATAAAAGGAAATACCGAAATCAAACATCGGTAGTCCAAAAGTGAAGCTCATCACACACAAACATAAGTACTGTAAATGAAAGGACTAAACCATGGAAAGATTATCAAAGTATAGATAATGCATAAAGTAAAGAAAGGCTAGAAAGCTTCCAGTCCATATGCACGTACGCTTAAAGTCTACTAGCGTCCCTGAGTACCTGCCGTTTTGGGGACATGAAAAGGGAAACGGCTGAGCAATACGCTAAGTGCACGGATGTACAAATAAAGCATGAATAATATAAGTATATAAGCATATAATAGTAGAAGAAACTAAGTCCTGAATAACCCGGTTAAGTCTTAATAAAACTGGTTTTATAGTTTGAAACGCCTTATGTTTATCTTGTAAATTTTTTTTAACATATTTTACCATTAGCCAATATAGGTCATGAAAATCCACGTGCATGAATACTTGGAGGGGTGACCTCGTCATGCAAATTAGAGGGGTTGCCTCTAATTTAATATACTGGTTTTTGGGTAGGAGGGATCAGCTCCTTGTGAAGGATGCAAGGCACACACCACATTCACACTGAGTAATCTGCTGAAAAACATGTAACTAGGATGCACCCATATGCCCCACATGATAAATATAATAATATGACCAAAAGTTGAAGGGACGCCACGAGCAATCACTCGGCCGTGGGGAAGTCATAACACCAGTGCCTCTAGTGTTATGGTTATGGTACCTCCATAACTAGGTGAGACTGGTCATGCATGTATATGGCTTTAGGTATTCTAATTAAACATAAGCAATCAAACATATAAACTTATACTATGGGAAAACAGTTGGCTGGATACGGGGAATCCTAATAAGGAAAGAATGTCCATATTGAAATGACGGGAATCCGTACCTTATGTACAGTGAACGAAGAAGACGACGAAAGAGAGTCCTACTTTGGTATCACTAATGCTACATAAATACATACGTGTATAAGTATCTGATTACTGAATACGTAACTGGTTTTATATCATGTCTTAGCTTGTTTTATGTGTTCATGTCATGTTTTACTATTTTTAAGCTTTATACTGTGTTTATCGTATATTCTGTCTATTCTGATTAAGTATTACTTGTATTTCATGTATTATTATACTTGTTGTGTAATAATAAGTAACTTTCTAAAGAAAGAAGGTTTCCTAATATAGAAAGTTTCGAAAAATAGAAAGTTACCAAAAATAGAAAGTTTCCAAAAATAGAATGTTTCCAAAAATAGAAAGTTTCCAAAAATAGAAATTTTCCAAAAATAGAAAGTTTCCAAAAATAGAATTACTGCTTAAAATAGATAGGTTTCTAAAAATAGAAAGTTTCCATAAATAGGTTAGATGCTTTAATTAAATAAGTTTCTAAAAATAGAAAGTTTCCATAAATAGATTTAAGCTGGTTAAATAAGCTAATTATATAAGCCTAAGTGTTTTTCTGATTATTATTCTAAGTCATGATAAGTATAGTTTATTAATTATTGCATGTAATTTAAATAAACTATAGGTTAAAAGTATTTAATTAAATATAACATGATTTTAATTAAATAAAGGTAAAATAATTAGGTTAAAACATGTATTTTTAACTATTAATAATATAACCTAAGTCATGTTAATTAATTAATTATAGTCATGGTTTTAAATAATTAATTAATTATAAAGACTAATTAAATATAAATACTTAGGTTAAAATTCATGAACTAATAATTACATTTATAACCTAAGTCATGTACATTAAATTAATCATGCCATGTTTTTATTAATTTAATTTAAGTCTAAACATAACTAGTAAAATCATAAACCTTGAAAAAAATGATTCATGAACCAGACCCGTGACTAAAACCATGAACTGGACCCGTAACTAACACCATACCTCGACCAAGGTCGGGGTTCCCCTTGTTTTGGCTGCTGCCGTGGGACCACCACCACCATAACGAGACCATATGGTCTTGGTGGTGTGTAATAAGCCAAGCCGAGACCCCCATGGGGCTCGGTTAGGCGTCGGCTAGAAACAAAACACCCCTAAAACCTTTTTTTGATTTACCCCATGATCATTAACATGTTTTAAATAATTCTTTTTAATTAGTTAATTAAAAACATCATGATTTTATGTGATTAGTTAAATCAAAACATAAAAGAAAAGGGTTAAAAGTTATACCGAATACGTGGATCAAATAAGGATGAACACACACGAATCCTTGCAAAATTTCCAAGATCAAAATCAACCCGAACACCCCTTTTGGTGTTGTATAACCGGCGGCCAAAGAGGACAAGGAAGAAGGAGAAAAACTTTTAGGGTTTTAATTATTTTCTTGTTTTGTGATAAATGACACAAGTTTTTACCTTAACCCCCTAGTTAGTTAATTTTGCATGGGCTAAGCCCATATTCTTGTGTATGCCGCAGGTAGGGGCCCCACATTGGGTAACACGTATTTTCTCGTGTCTAAATATTATAGTGTGTTCTCGTCTTTTATCGTGTTCGTGTTTTACGTGTTCTAATTAATTATTGGTCGTGACTTAATATATTTATTCATGTTCGTGATAAATATATATACGTAAATAATATTAGCTCGTGATTAAATTATGTTCATGATTTCATGATCGCATGTTCGTGATTATAATTATCATTGGAATAATTATCGTGTGTTCATACGTAATAAATACTTATCGTGTTCTAACACGTACGTAATACTTGAAATTCATATACGTGAAACGTAACGTGCTATAAAAGAAAAGTTCTAATCATGTACGTACGATCTAAACGGTACTATTTATGGTAAAAGTATGCTGGTTTTACACTTACGAACACTCGATGTGTTACGAGGACTATACACCTTAGATCTATTCTCAATTATCAACAACGATTCCTCAATCGTTTTACACAAAAAATTACCACACGCGGCGGCATTTAGATAAGCCCTTTCATGATCATTTAAACCATTGTAAAACGTGTCAATTTGATGCAAGTCAGAAAAACCGTGATGAGGACACTCATGTAACATTTCCTTAAACCTATTCCAAGCCGTTGAAAAACTCTTATTAAATTCTTGTGAAAATTTTGAAATCTCGTTATTCAAATGCGTAGTCTTAGAGGGTGGGAAAAATTGGTTCACAAATATTGAAACGAGATCCTTCCACGTCAATATAGAATTGGGTGGCTCTTTCTCTAACCAAATTTTAGCGGGCCCCGCTAAGGAATACGGAAAAAGCATCATCTTAATCGAGTCATTAGCAACATCCTTAAATTTGCAAGTGGCGGTAAGACGATTGAATTGGCGGATATGGTTGTGCGGGTTATCCTTTTCATCACCACGGAATTTGTTGTTTTGGATCATCGACAACAAGCCCGTTTTCATTTCAAAATTCTCCGCAAGGATAGCGAGAATTACAATAGCCTCTTCATAACCCTCGGTGGTTGCATGAAGTAACTCCATCATAGTTCGATTCGCCATGGTTGGTTCTTCTCTTACGATAGGTTCGTCCATAGGAGACTCCTCACTAGAAATATTAGGAGTAGGTGTTGACTCCTTTCGGTTTTTTCATTTACGTGTACGTATTGCTTGATTACGAGTAAGCATAAACGTCACGTACAACGTGGGGGTGAGCAAAGAAGATTCTTTTTGGTGTTTTTTAATTTTTCCATTTTTTCTGGTTTTTGATTGTTTTTTATTTTTGTGTTTGTATTAAGTAGACAAAAATCTACAAATCTCATACTTAATCAAATCTCTTGATTAAAGAAGCCTCAAAGAATGAAAACGATCACGTGAAGTGAACGCCTTCGATGACTTTATAACGTTGGTGGAACACCAAAACGTTTAAGAGGGTTTAATCAAATGAAACCAAGAAAATATATATGATACTTCGATAATACTTTGGTTGGCAAACCCTCGATTAGCCCTTTTTATCTAAACACGCACAAGCAAGCGGGGAAAGGAGGCGGCGCGAAGCACTTAAGAGCCTTTTTTCATAGGGTATATTTTATAATACCCGCCTTATACCCACCTTATAGTTTGTGTTTTTCAAAATCAAGCTTCACGAAAGTATTTATCTATTTTGCCTTTGATTTCTTGTTTGAGATTCTAATACAATGATTGAGTAATGACCTCCCAATCAAGGTTGTGTTTTCACACTTTTGGAGTACTTGTGAATTTATTGTTCTACATATACAATATAGTAATAGTATTCACAAAAAAAACGAAAACCGATAATACGTATTTGTAGAGTGCTACTAATACAAATATATATTATGGCTATATATAAAAACAACAATTGTTCAAATCAAAACACAACACGCCTCCCCGGTAGTGGCACCAAAATGATGGTTGATTTTTTACACTTTGTTTAGGAAAACAAAGGTAATTAGGGTAAGTACACAAGTAGTTTAGGAAAACTACAAGTAAATGACCCAAAGTGGGGATCGTTCTCAAGGAGGCAAGTGCGTTGTGTTAAGATATGATTAATGGTTTGTGATTATATTGATGAGAAATGAAAAGAAGAAAAGAGATTAGAAGAGAATGACGATTACGATTATGAATTAAATTAAGACGAATAGTCGTACACGTAAAACCGTAAAAAGTGACAAAATAAAAAATTTACCCTAAAAAATCCTAGAAAATTTCATTAAATCCTAAAAAATGTAATTAGAGTTTACAAAAAATCAAAAATCACTCAAACCTTTATTTAATTAAATAATAATTTTTTAATGCTAATTAAAGCCCAAAAAATCAATTTAATTAACAAAAAGCCCAAAATGAGATTTTTTCACTTGTAAACCTCTAAAATGACTTAACTAAATTTATGACTATTTTTGAAAATTTTAAAATTAATTAAAACTATTTAAAAACAATTAAAAACTATTAAAACTTAAAATAATTCAAAAAATTAATCTAATGACAATAAAAATATTCTAAAAATTGTAAAATTCCTAACTTAATGTATTTGATCTAAGAAAAATGCAAAACTTTGAAAAATCTAAATTTTAATTTTTAATAATAAAATAATAATATAATATTAATAAAAATCCAAAATTTATAAAAAAAATCCTAAAAAGTTGCAAACTAGCTTATTTTAACCTAATAAACACATAAATGAAGTTGGAATAACAAAAATACCCCTATTGGGCCTAGAAATGGGCCAAAAGTCCAAACAGACCCCTTAATGGGCTTTTTAAGGCCCAATAAGAAAAATGTTGTCCAAATAAGCCCAAAATCTCATATCTGACTTAAAATTTGATTTTAAGAACAAAACTATGAAGGCCCAAAAGCTGAAAATGTGTTTAGGCTAGCTTATTTCAAAGCAGCTTATTCTTAATGGGCTTTTTGGCCCATTATGCTATAAGCTGATGCCATAAGCTAAGATTTGACACACAAGCTTCTTTTGAGTTACATAAGAGAACAGTAAAAAGAAAATTGGAAAAAGCACAAGAAATAAGCCTGAAATAAGCCAAGACTCTCTTCACAAAACGACAAAATAGTCGTTTTTGAGTTCTAGACCACCTCAAGTGCTGATTCAACTTTCAAAAGCTTTTAATTGACTTAACTAAGGAAAATAATCAAAAAGTTTTCAAATAAGCACAATCAATAAGCTAGAATAAGCAGAGAAGCACTTGTTTAAAATTCAACTTAATGAGTTTTCTAGTAAAAAGTCAAAGTCAAAGTCTAATAAGCTCCAGATCAAATAAAAGGGTCAAATGAGGAAGATCTATCACAAAAAGTAAGTTGTTGCAAGTCTGGATAAGCCAAATTGGCTTATGAATAAGCTATTTGAAGATTAACACTAGCAGGGGCTAGTTTTGGAGGTTGAGCAGTGGGAACTTTTCCCCCTGCTTGACCTTTTTGACTTTTTGTCTTATATGACTTTTTGTTGGATTCAAGTTACAAACAAGGCACCCTTGTAATTAGTGGATCACAAGGAGTAAAGAACAACAAAAATATCACACTTCTAATCAGCCAGTCAGTGCAGTTAATTCAATTTATCACCAGATCAGACACAGACATGAACAATAAGCAGATATGGTTCAATAAGCACTTTTAGCAAAAATCAGCCAGCCAAACTTCACCAAATGCATACACAAGCTATAATAAATTCAAATGAACAAATTTAAACAGGGTTCATGCAATGGTTCAAGGTCTAGATCAAGATTCAAGCACAAAAAATTTACTGATGAACTAAGAACATGTAGTTTTGACAATTGCTGATATAATAGACCACACAGCCAAATTCAAACACTTAAATCTTCTTAATAGGTTATGTTGGATATGATTTATCACTTTTTATCCTAATCCTAAGCCTAGAACTAGGTGTGCACCAAATCACAGTCCAAAATATCACTTAATCAAGATTTTATAAGCTTATGTTTGATTTAGGTGTTCAAAAGCATACAACTTGTAGATTATCACTCTATTGCACTTCTTAAACAAGAACTACTAGCATACAACAGCAAACACTTAGCCAATACCACAAATACTTCAATATGCAGTTGACCCAAACACCCCTTTATAAAATCACAAGTAGGATTTAGGTTAGCACATGCATACATAAGTATCAAAACATCAAACTTAAATAGAAACAACAAGATTTGGAGCCCAAGAACAACACAAACATAAGCAGAACTCAAATAGCACAAATATCCAAATTTTTGACAGATTTTGAGACTAAGGGTTCAACCCTCATGGATGTACATCCACACACACGTATGTTTGAGCTGATGTGCTAGCAAGAACAAGCACAAGCTTCCAATATTAAGCTGCTAAGATGGAACAAAGTTAGAAGCAAAAATGTAAAACAGAAAGGTGACAAATCCTTGATTAATGGAACCCTTGTACCCCACACTTGATTATCCCCAAGTTATAATCCTCACAACACCTTGATAACACAATATCAGGATGCTATGATCCACTTATAGCCCAAGAATTCCAAGGTGTACCAAGGAACTTAGCAAAATATCAAGGTTTTAGGACTTTGAGCAATTTCTTGCACAAAGCTTAAGAAAACGTTTTGAGATTCAGTTTTAGCAAACATATAACATAAACAAGCATATATAAAAGATTGGCACTTGACTTTTCTTCACAAATTCAAACTCTTTTCATTAAACAATGAACAAGAATTTACAGAAAAGTGAACTAGGAAAAATTCAAGTGCAGGGCTCAAAGTGAAACCCTAATGCCTTTATATAGGCTACCAACTAATGCTAAGAACATAAAAAACGTAAACCCTAAAGCTGTAGAAGTCCCATTTTGCCCTTGAGAATTTTGGCTTTTTGGTTGATCATGTGAACTCTTTGGCTGTTTGTGAAGCTGTAAAGTGTGTAGGAATTGCCTCAAGGGCTCAAAATAAGCTTAAGTTTCAAGCTTCAATCTTGGACGTTGGATGTGGCAGGGTTTTTGGCAGTTGATCGACGTCGAAGTGCCAGTAAAAAATAACCTAATTACCTTATAATAGATAGGGTAAGCGGGTATCGATCCACGAGGACTATGTGGTTTTAGTTTAAGTTTTGGGGTGATCACTGATCAATAAAAGTTTTGGTTTTGAAATTTGACAACTAAAATACTTTTGATAATAAAAATGCGGATTAAAAATTAAAATAATTAATAAGCTAATAATAACGCTAGAAAAATAGAATAAAGATGTAAACAATTAAAAGAAAAATGTAATCCCTTCCAGCTCCTAATATTTATGGTTATGGATTATCGAAACTTTTTAGTTCGTTTACAAAGATTATTTTGACTTAATATGAATGAATTAACGTTGGCATTTATTATGTTTATCGGTGACTCGCAATAATAAATCTCCTATTAATCCAACCAATAATTATGTTTTAATAATTTATTCAGGTATAATTTATATCAATTATACGACCATCTTTTTTTTAACTAAATAAAATAAGTATGAATCGTTAACTAATAATGAATTGTCTTGCAAAAATAATTAAACATAATATTTAATCAATAAAAATAATTTCTAAATAAATTATAAATCGATGTAATAAAAATATGACAACCCAAAAGTAATGATCCAACCATAAATAAAGTTACCGGGACGAATTACAATAAAGTTAGTCGGACATCGCAGTGCACTCGACCCGCTGTATATTAACGATCATCTTTTTTTTATGTAATGTTCGACTGATTTCTCCAAGAAAAGATGTCGTCTCTATCGTCGGCCCCCACACTTGTACTTGTGTATCGTTTTTTTATCTTTGATGATGCGACTGTTCACCAAATCACCCACTTCCTCTTTGGTTTGTCTTTTTGTTTCTTGCGGCACAACTAAAAACACCCCATCTTGTCATGTTTTTTTTTTCTTTTATACTTGTGATTAATGTCGGTTAAGTATTGGGCCATTGGGTCCAAATGGGCCAAAAGAGTATTTTTTTTTATTCTTTTGACATATAATAACTTTGGCCCAATAAAAATTAACCCAACACCAATAATTGCTCAAACGAAGCCCGGACAAATAAAAGATGACCAAAAATATTGCGACGCGCTCAATTCTTTTTCTTCAATATTTTTTCTTCATTTATTGGCGCTCACAATGTCTTTTCTCCAAAAATGTAATTAAGCGGCCATTTTATTCCATTTCGCTCGTAACCTACATAATCACAAAACACACTCGAAGTACATATATAACGACAGATAAATATACAATTATGCTAAATTAACATGCTATTAGGTGTATGCAAAATACACCAATCAGATCCCCTCGAACTTAACCTTTTACGTGTCCCAAGTAAAAATAAAATAAAAAATATACAAGCATGTTAATTTCATAATTTTTAACCATACTATTGAAATTTCATCAAAAAGATCACATTCAACCTAATACACTAATAACCATCCTACATGACAAATAATCCAAAATGATTACCAATATTTTTGTCCTTCTTAAACACTTAGCATAACCATTCCCATTGATTCCATTTACTTTATGTTTCATATAATTAACCATGTGTCCAACGTACCTAATACACACCTATAATCAATCTAAACATTAATCTAAAACAAGAGGTGAGAATATCGTACACCTTTTATAACATCGGAGTTTATATACCATAAGAGCGCACCTTAAGCCATCATACTTTAGCTTACTTACTTTCACCTCTTTTTTTTTTTCTTTTTCATTTTTTTTTCATTTTCTTTTTTAGTCATTTGGGACCGTTTCTTATAAAAGTCATCCTGAACGCTTTATACACTCCTTACAAGGTTGAAATAAAGACTAATTATTCAGAAAAATGAATATCTATCCTATAGGTGCATACTAAGACACATTGACACATGAGAACCGGTTAATTAAGTCTGTTTAATTAAATGGGAACAGTTATACTTCATGCCTACTGGTACATCACATGATGGAATTATCTACCACATAGTATAATTATACAATGCACTAAATTAAACTAATCTTTCTAATTTCATTACAACAATACAAGGATTGAGTTATTTCACATAAAATTGTCTCAGCTAAGTGCAATGCTATCCATCATAAAAATTGGCGTCTGACCCATGCTAACAACTAAAGTATCACCTTGAGCGGGTGACGAATCAGATAGGCAAGCCCAGCATATGACTACCACCAATAATTATGATAGTTCTCTAACTCTTTTCTAAGGCCACCATGCGCGGGTGACGAGCCGAATAAGATCAATTTCAAGTGTCCTAACCCAACTATTACATTACTATATTTCATATTATTTATTTAAACTTTTTACTCGATCTAAGCAAAGGTAAGTAGAGGGAATTCAACCGGCGTGGTTTGATCATCTAATTATACATATTCCTAACTACATGCAAACAATCAAATCAATTTAATAACCAAATTATACAATGAAATCGGGTGCACCTGATAATTTCGGCCAAATCCTCTAGCTTGCTCCAATAAATCATCCACAAACTAATCTTTAGAATATGCAAACACTCAACAAACATATATATGTAGAAGAAACTTCCACATCTAATTAGCACAAGACTCTTATAATGTGATTTAAAATTTTAAAAATTTTCAATTTTTCCCAAAAATCACATTTTCATCACATTTTCACCTATTTTGACCAAACTTTCACACAAAAACATGTAACACATGTGCCACCCCCTCAACTTAAAGCATTGCATTGCCCCTAATGCAAAAACTTTAAATTGAAATTTTGGTTAAAAATCAATTTGACAAACTCACACAAAAAACATAAACCTAACTCACTTTCGTAGGAATCACGATTGCATTTAGCGCATGCAACAAGCCTTTAAACCATTCGGTAGCCCGACTGGACGAGTTTTGTCTCGTGAGGGTTTGTAGTGAACACACCCACAAAGTTCCAGAAACCACGGGTTGCCTCTCGCGAAGCGCTAAGTTTACCGTCTTCAGCCAGACATAACTCACATTAGCTATTGAGACGGTTGGAGTGGTTCCATGTAAACCACTTCCACCATTTCCATCTGATCACTCTCCAACTCAACATACGGCTTCAAACGGTGTCCATTAACTTTAAACGGCTCTACACCTACCATATTTTTTATTTCAATGGCTCCGTATGGAGAGACTTGAGTCACTATGTATGGACCCATCCATTTACTTCTCAACTTTCCAGGAAAAAGCTTAAGTCTAGCATTGAATAACCAAACTTTTTAACCAACCAAGAACGATTTCTTGGTGATGTGTCGATCATGAAAAGCTTTGGTTTTCTCATTATAAATCCTAGAACTCTCATAAGCATCACGTCTAATCTCATCTAGTTCAGATAATTGAAGTTTCCTAGAACTACCCGCTTTCTCTAAATCCAGATTAACAGTCTTAATTGCCCATTCAGCCCTATGCTCTATCTCAACCGGTAAATGACACGCCTTGCCATATACCAACTTATACGGTGACATACCAATAGGAGTCTTAAAATCCGTCCTATATGCCCACAAAGCATCATCTAACCTCAAGGACCAATCTTTCCTATCACTACGAACGGTCTTTTCCAAAATTCGCTTAATCTCCCTATTAGATACTTCAACCTGTCCACTAGTCTGTGGGTGATAAGGGGTAGCTATCCTATGATTAACTCCATAGTGTTTTAATAATTTCCCAAATCTAAAGTTCTTAAAGTGAGAACCCCCATCACTAATGATAGCCTTAGGAATTCCATGCCTAGCAAAGATATTCTTCTTAACAAACTTAAGAACTAGACTATGGTTATTGGTTCTAGTAGCCTCAGCCTTTACCCACTTAGACACATAATACTGCCACTAAAATGTAAACATTGCCATGTGAAGTGGGGAATGGTCCCATAAAATCAATACCCCACACATCAAAGATCTCAACAACAAGTATAGGATTCATAGGCATTTGATCACGCCTTGAAATCGCTCCAACTTGTTGGCAACGAATACATGCTTTCACAAAAGACTGGGCATCCTTGAATATAGTCGGCCAAAAGAAACTGCTTTGTAGGACTTTATGCCCAGTTTTCGTAGCACCAAAGTGTCCACCACATGCATAAGAATGGCAATGAGCCAATATGTCCATATGCTCATGGTCAGGAACACATCTCCTAACGACTTGGTCAGCACACACCTTATAGAGCTCCGGATCCTCCCAAAAATAATGCTTCAATTGGGAGAAGAAGTATTTTCTTTGTTGCTTGGACCAAAAATCCGGAAGCTTTTTAACAACTAGGTAATTAACTATATTTACGTACCAAGGAACCTTAGAAACCTCAAACAAACTTTCATCCGGAAAACTTTCCTTAATCACATCAGAAGGGTTGAACGGCGGAGGGATAATTCTAGACAAATGGTCGGCAACTACATTTTCTGACCCCTTTTTATCCCGAATTTCTAGATTAAATTCCTGTAAAAGCAAAATCCACCTAAGCAACCTCGGTTTTGTCTCTTTCTTAGTCAACAAATGTCTTAAGGCACTATGATCTGAAAATACTATCACCTTAGAATGCCCCCAAATATAAGACCTAAACTTATCAAGAGCAAAAACCACGGCTAACAACTCATTTTCAGTAGTAGTGTAATTCATTTGAGCTTCTTAAAAAGTCTTACTAGCATAAAAGATTACAACGGGTTTCTTATCGACCCGCTGTCCTAGAACCCCCCCAGCAGCATAATCACTTGCATCACACATGATCTCGAAAGGCTTCGACCAATCAGGTGATTGCAGAATAGGGGCTTCTACAAGCTTTTGCGTAAGCATATTGAATGCTTTAAGACATGATTCATTAAAGTCAAAGCGTGCATCTTTTAAGAGCAGATTGCAAAGAGGCTTTGATATTGCACTAAAATCTTTAATAAATCGCCTATAGAACCCAACATGACCAAGAAAAGAACGCACACCTTTGACGGTAGTGGGAGGAGGAAGGGTCGAAATTACTTGAACTTTGGCACGGTAAACCTCAAATCCTTTTTCAGACACAACATGCCCTAATACAATTCCCTCTCGAACCATGAAATGGCTCTTCTCCCAACTAAGCACCAAATTAGTTTCAGTGCATCTTTTTAACACACTTTCAAGCTGATCAAGGCAGCTTTCAAAGGATTGACCAAAGACGGAGAAATCATCCATAAATATCTCTACAGATTCTCCAACCATGTCAGAAAAGATACTCATCATACACCGCTGAAAGGTAGCGGGTGCATTACACAGGCCAAAAGGCATTCTTCGAAATGAAAACGTCCCGTATGGACACGTAAACGTAGTTTTGGCCTGGTCATCAGGATGGATGGGTATTTGATTATAACCGGAGTACCCATCCAAAAAGGAATAGAACTTTTTACCCGATAGCTTCTCAACTATTTGATCAATGAAAGGTAGTGGGAAGTGAGCTTTAGATGTGGCATTATTCAGCTTACGGTAATCTATACAAACTCTCCACCCAGTAACTGGTCGGGTTGTGAGTTTTTCCCCATTCTCGGTTTCAAAAACGGTGATTCCGGCCTTTTTAGGCACCGTTTGAGTAGGACTTACCCATTTACTATCCGAGATGGGATAGATGATACCAACATCTAACCATTTAAGAACTTCCGTCTTGACTACCTCTTTCATATTAGGATTCAAACGCCTTTGCGCATCTCTTGATGGCTTAATATCTGGGTCCGTAACAATTCGATGCATACATAATGAAGGGCTGATCCCTTTCAAGTCTGCAATCGTCCATCCTACTGCTGCTTTGTACTTGGAAAGCACTTTTAAAAGTGCTTCCTCTTGTGATTCAGAAAGATCAGAAGTAACAATAACGGGTAATGTATTGTTAGGACCTAGAAAAGCATATTTGAGATTAGATGGCAAAGGTTTTAGTTCAAGAGTTGGAGGCACCTCTAAAGACGGCTTCGTGGCCGTGTCAAAAGTAGAAGGCAATGGCTCCACTTTATAAGACCATGGTGGTTTTTGATGGTCCAAGGAACTTACCAAACACTCTTGAATCTCTTGAATTTCAGCAACATCAAGAATCTCCTCATTCTCACCAGTTAAATATAATTCCAAAGGATCATCCTTAAGCATACGGGGTGCATGCTTTTGAACTTCCTCATCAATCACATCAACTTGGTAGCATTCATTCATCGTAGGAGAACTCATAGAATTAAACACATTCAATCTTATCTTCTTATTACCGAATACAATATCCATGGCGCCAGTTCGACAATTAATCCTAGCATCTATCGTGGCTAAGAATGGGCGGCTAAGGATAATAGTTGGTTGAACATCCTTGTATTGTGACTCGGTGTCCATAACAAAGAAGTCAACTGGGTAATAAAAGTCATCAACTTTCACAATAACATCCTCTAAGATACCTCTAGGAATTCTGGTAGATCGATCGGCTAAGGAAATAATGGTGTCTGTCTTACGAAGAGTTCCTAAGTCATACTTATCAACCAAACTAGCAGGAAGGATGTTGATACTGGCACCAAGTTCAAGGAGCGCCTTCTTAATGGCAATATTTCCAACCACAACTGAAATCAGTGGTGCTCCAGGATCTTTGAATTTAGAAGGAAGAGAGCTAGATAAGACCGCACTAACATGCTCAGTTAGGTCAATCTTTTTAGGCAAAGACGCCTTCAGCTTCCTCTTCTGGGTACACAAGTCCTTTAAAAACTTGGCATATGAAGGAATTTGCTTGATAGCATCAATAAGGGGGAGATTGATTTTAACTTGCTTGAAAGTCTCCCACATATCCTCAGCATGAGGACCCTTTTTAGCTAACCGTGCAGATGTCGATTTCTCCAAAGCCGTAGGGTAAGGTGTGCTGGACACACCACCCTCCTCAACTTCGGGAGTTTTCGTAGCTTTAAGATTCGGTGTTGTTGGTATAGGAAAATCATGTAACAAATCATTTACCAACTCAGAACTGGACTTAACATTATTAGAACCTTTACCTTCAACAATGATTTCATCTTTAGTGACGAAATCCTCGACATCAGGAGAATTTGGAATTCCCTTTTCATTGTTGTAGATTTTACCGTTTCGAAGAGATGTCACCATATTCACGTGTTCATTTCCATTTTTCTTGTGTGCGGGATTCATGGTGGGGTAGCTCGGTAGTCTTCCCTCATCTCTTTTGCTTAATTGATCCGCTAATTGACCAACTTGTCTCTCAAGAGCTGCAATAGATTTAATAGTGGTCTCGTGTCTTTGATTAGTGACCTCGAATTTTCTATTAATCTCTTGATTGTTGGTAGACAATGAATCCATAAGCCTATCAAACTTTCGGTCAAGATTCAAGAGACGGTTGTCATCTTGCCCTTGGCCCTGATTTGGATATTGTTGTTGTGGCCTATGTTTGTAAGAATTTTGTTGGAAGTTAGATGAATCTCCACCCTCGTACCTTGGCTTGTAACCATAGTGTTGTTGTTGGGCATTATTAGGGCCACTGTCTTCATCTTTCCAACGGAAATTGGGATGATTTCGCCATCCAGGATTGTAACTTTCGGAGAATGGGTCATTTCGTGGACGACCACCATAGACTCCATTTACCTCCTCATTTGGTGGCGCCCCCCAACTTTGACAATTATCGACAGAGTGACTTGGATCACCACACATTGAACACCCACTATGCGACACATTAGACACATTCGGAACACCTTTTCCTATATTTTTCAACAAAAGATCAACTTTCTTACTTAACTCGCTAATTTCAGAATTTGTTCCACGTTGGTTAGACACATAATTGGCGGAAGATGGGTAGTTGTTTCGATCCACTGAAGCTTGGGTCTTAGAACCTTTGCTTAGTTTTTCAAAAAACTCCCATTCTTCCTCCATAGGTCGCGAGAAAAACATACCCCCACTAGTGGCCATCACAAATTGTTGGTTGTTATAATCCAACCCATCATAGAAGACTTTGACAAGCTCCCATTTTGGAACATCGTGATGAGGGCATGTTCTTAATAACTCCTTAAGTCTATTAAATTCTTCATGAAACTGCTCGCCTGGGATTTGACGAAAGGATTTAATCTTATTCCTAATGGCGGCAGTTTTACTTATAGAATAAAATTCCTCAAGAAAAGCAGATTGCATTTCAGACCACGAGTTAATACTACCTGGCTCAAGAGATGAGAACCAGTCCTTAGCTTGATCTTTAAGAGAAAAAGGAAAAAGGCGAAGTCTTACCTCATCCTTGGTAATGTTATTAACCTTATGTGTGTCAGCAATTGAGAAGAATTCTCGTAGATGTGCATATGGCTCCTCACGACCTCTAAACACTGGCAAGATTGCTATGAGGTTCGGCTGGATCTTGAAGTTACTTGTAACCCCTTTAACCGGATCCGGATAAACGATAGGTGAAGGATCCTCGAAGATCCCCGGCCTGTAATAAGAATCAACACCCCGTGGTGGAGATTCTTCTCCGCTACTACTACCGCTAGCACTTCTGCCAACATCTTCGTCACCTGGCATTTCAGCGAAAAGCTCTGCTAAACCTGAAAAATCAAGATTAGTAGAAAACTGTCGAAACGTCTTCCTTCTTAACCTTGCACTTTTCTCAACCTCAGGATCGTAAGCTAACAGTGATGTACGTCCCGATCTACGTGTGCGCATACACTAACCTGCACACTCACAAGAAACAAAACAAACAAAACAAAACAAAACAAGAAAAATAAAATCTTTTTGTATTTTTGTATTTTATTAAAGAAAAATATTAACAAAAACTTAAACGAAAAGCTCACTGAGTCCCCGGCAGCGGCGCCAAATTTTTTATCGACGTCGAAGTGCCGGTCAAAAATAACCTAATTACCTTATACAAGATAGGGTAAGCGGGTATCGATCCACGAGGACTATGTGGTTTTAGTTTAAGTTTTGGGGTGATCACTGATCAATAAAAGTTTTGGTTTTGAAATCTGACAACTAAAATACTTTTGATAATAAAAACGCGGATTAAAAATTAAAATAATTAATAAGCTAATAATAACGCTAGAAAAATAGAATAAAGATGTAAACAATTAAAAGAAAAATGTAATCCCTTCCAGCTCCTAATATTTATGGTTGGTCACACTTATGGATTATCGAAACTTTTTAGTTCGTTTACAAATATTATTTTGACTTAATATGAATGAATTAACGTCGGCATTTATTATGTTTATCGGTGACTCGCAATAATAAATCTCATATTAATCCAACCAATAATTATGTTTTAATAATTTATTTAGGTACAATTTATATCAATTATACGACCATCTTTTTTTTAACTAAATAAAATAAGTATGAATCGTTAACTAATAATAAATTGTCTTGCACAAATAATTAAACATAATATTAAATCAATAAAAATAATTTCTAAATAAATTATAAATCAATGTAATAAAAATATGACAACCCAAAAGTAATGATCCAACCATAAATAAAGTTACCATAACGAATTACAATAGAATTAGCCGGACATCGCAGTGCACTCGACCCGATGTATATTAACCATCATCTTTCTTTTTTTTATGTAATGTTCGACTGATTTCTCCAAGAAAAGATGTTGTCTCTATCGTCGGCCCCCACACTTGTACTTGTGTATCGTTTTTTTTTTAATCTTTGATGATGCGACTGTTCACCAAATCACCCACTTCCTCTTTGGTTTGTCTTTTTTTTTTCTTGCGGCACAACTAAAAACACCCCATCTTGTCATGTTTTTTTTTCTTTTATACTTGTGATTAATGTCGGTTAAGTATTGGGCCATTGGGTCCAAATGGGCCAAAAGTATTTTTTTTCTTTTTTTTTTCATTCTTTTGACATATAATAACTTTGGCCCAATAAAAATTAACCCAACACCAATAATTTTTCAAACGAAGCTCGGACAAATAAAAGATGACCAAAATATTGCGACGCGGTCAATTCTTTTTCTTCAATATTTTTTCTTCATTTATCGGCGCTCACAATGTCTTTTCTCCAAAAAATTAATTAAGCGGCCATTTTATTCCATTTCGCTCGTAACCTACATAATCACAAAACACACTCGAAGTACATATATAACTACAAATAAATATACAATTATGCTAAATTAACATGCTATTAGGTGTATGTAAAATACACCAATCAGCAGTATCTTCAACCTTTGTAGCAGGGGAATCTCATTTGGGGTTCTTGGTTGGTGAGGTGTCCAATTTAGGAGTTGAGTTTTGTTAATAAGACCACTAATCAAGATTCTGGAGAATTTGGTGGTCTAATTACAAGTAATTAGGGAAAACCCAATTGTGTTCATACGATAAACAGTGCAAGTTTTGATTTGTTTTTGGGTTTAAATGTTATGTTAAGCGCCAAATTAACTAATCTGTTATGATTAGTTAAATAAGCTGAGTGGATTGGTGAGTTGGCAAGGAAATGGGTTGTGATTGGCTGATGGAGGTTAGTAGGGCACGTGTCACCATGACACTGGTCTAGGTAAGTATTAATGTATGACAGATTTAATCCCTTGTTTCTTCTTTCTTTGTCAAATGAAGTTTTAAAGAGTAAAACTCAGATTCCTTTGTCATTAAAGTTTCCTTTTTCACACTTTTGCCCCAAATACTTTTCCAAAGTATTTTCAGGGGTATTTCTTGCCATTTGTTGATTCTTGAAGGGTTGTTTTGGCATTTTCTTCGTAGATTATGGTCTTGAATTGTATTGTTGACCTTTTGGAGGACTAATATTGACAAGTCTTGATTGTTGAGGGACCGTTCTTGCCAATTTCTCAAAGTTGAGGGCCCTTTTTGTAAATTTGACAAACTTTAAGGACCAAACTTGTAATTATGAATATACAAGGGTTTAAAGTGTCAAATCTTCAATATTTGAGGACCCTTCTTGCATAATCTTCAAATCTTCAAGGTTTTTTCTTGGAAAATCTTCATTAGGGCTTGGTTCATTGTGCGGCTTCGTTTCCCGTGTTCGTTTTTGCATGTTTCTTGTGATATTTTGTCATTTTCTCAATATCCGTACCTAAAATACACAAGTAACAAACACAAGAATATATTTGGCTTTTTTGATGATATTTAATGCATTTAAAGCCCGTTTTGGACGATGAGACTATGTATAAAAGCAGTCTCATCAATATTTGTAAAGAGGACAAACTGCTTCTTGTCACAAATCTGAGAGACAGATATCAAGTTGAAGTGTTGAAGTGCTTCCACATAGTAAACCTGCTCAAAACTAAGGTTAGGGGTCTAAATATTTCCTTTGCCAGAGATCCTTCCTTCATCACCACCAAAGTACACTTTCCCGCCTTGAAATGGTTCAAAGTTAGTCAAAAGTCCTTTGTTTCCTGTCATGCTCATAGAGCAACCACTATCTACAATTCCAAGAGATGGATCTTGGTATGGAATAATCTACAACAACATAAAAGTATGTAACAGTTAGTGTCTTAAGGGGACCCAAACCATTTCTGGCTTGAGTCTGCCTTGTGGATCATTATTAGATAGCCATGGAGATTGATGAGATCCACTGTTGTTGTAACACTCTCAATTTTCGTACCGGTACAGCGGAAGGGTCTTTCAGAGTGTTACGGGATAGCACAATAACTCCAATCATAGACAACACATAAAAATGGTTGTACAAGGTTCAACATACATTCATTCGATAAAAAGTTTTAAAGTGTACAACAGGTCCCAAATTATACAGGTCATTTAGTTTACAAAACATAGATCGAATGAACATTTTTAATATTATGTGGGCCATCAGAGTCGATCTCCATCCGGATTACCTTCAAGCACCTGAGATAAAAACATGCAAAAATCATATCAGCGAATGACGAGTGAATTCATAGAGTTTAATAAAACCATTATATAAAACAATCGTTGAAATCAGAACACAAGTATAATATCAGAAGTAAGTCCTCGTATTGCTAGTCAGGCAATATATAAATCAAGCATACATCTTAAACCGTCCATGAGACCGTAGCCTCAATACTACCATTATAGGTAATATTATTATCGTTATTAGCGTCGTTATCGTTTTGTATATAGGATACATTATGGATTATTTTAGCCGCATGACATTGTTACCTTACTGTGAAAACAACGGGCCGCGAACCCGACAAACAATTTGCCCATCTAAGTTAGCGTGTCGTCACAAAAATCACGCTATGAAATCTTCTCATACATAAATTCGCTTACCAATCAATGTGGTACGACGGGGATCAACCGTCAAGGCGCGAACTGGGGTGATCGTCCCCAAATAGTACTATCATATGCATAAGCGTCTACCAAATCCCGGTAGTTCACAATTCATGCTAATGGGACTTTAAGTGACATAACCTAACTACTAATAATCCTTTTTGTCTCGTTTATAGGGTCATAGCATCATTCGGATCCATATCATTAAGCATACCATCGGGACTACTTGTGTTCTATTTTTATGAAAATCTAGCATGTTATCTCCCTCGCGGGTTTACAAATCATTTTATAAAACATTTAAAAGAGTGCGAGGCTATGAACTTACGTTGATAATGAAAGGCGGATTATCGGCTACGGGCGTGCTTCGATCACGAAAACCTATATAAATAATAATCGGTCTTAGACTTTTGTCCAATGACTTTATCAAAATAACAATATACATATGATGATTTTTGTACATATGATGATGATCAAGTGGGTTTATATATATATTGTTTACTCATTTTAGTGTTCATGTATTAGTAACTTTTTACTAGTTTACTAGTTTTACCTTATTTACATATTTTAAGTCCAATAAGTTTATTATAAGTTATTTAACTTGTTTTAATCCATTTTATACTTATATTATCAGTATTTACACTTTACATGTTGGGCCCAAATGGGTTAAGCCAAATAAGTTCTTTTTATAAGTGTTTAACTTATTTAGTCCAATTATTAGTCCAATATGCTTACTTAGCTCGTTAATGTCCGTATGTCCTATAGTTCGGGTTTTATCGGTTTTACTTGTATTAGATACTTATATATCAGTATATGACTTTTAAAAACTTTACATTAGACGGGTTTGATCGTCTAAGTTTTAATTGGCGAAAAACGTTAATTTTACGGTAATAGCCGAAAGTCGTAAAAATCAAGTTTATAGTTTTTATAACTTATAAATATTATTACACTACCCTTTTTATAATTTATCCATTTATTTAACCTTATACATATTTATATAAATGAAATTCATAAGTTAGTGGGTTTTAATTTCACATTTTATACTATATAATTTGAGTGCTTATATAATAGTAATAAACATTAATTCTTCAAAATCTGATTTTTATTTTCATCTTCACCATGTTTATCATATCTTGAGTTCTACACTGAATTAGAAGCTCATTTTTGGGTGGAATGAACTTCATATTATGTGCTACAATTAACTTAGTTATAGCTACTGCTCATTTTAAGTTTATCTATCCTTAACAGTCCCTACAAAACAGCTTATTCAGATTAGCACACTCATCTTGTTTTGATCATATCTCACTCATTTTAATGATTCCATTGCATGGCCGACTCTCACATGTGTATGACATCTTGTACTTACTGTAAATGGATTCTACCATGCAAGTTTATCAGTTCAAGTTTTGGTTACATACTGTTTTTATACAGCCAACAAATTAATCATGATTTTAGCCTTGTTTCTTATGGTTATTAATCTTTTTAAGCATATTTATCAACACTTGATCCCCACACAATATTTTTATCATCATATATTCATCATATACATATACAACAAGAAAGAAAATACATTTGATCTTTACAAAAATAACCAGAGAAAATGGAGAGGATGATCTTCTTTACCAACCAAGAGTATATCTTGTTTTTGGAAGACAAGAACTTGATGAACACCAAATGTAACCCCAAGATCATCAAACACCAAGAAAGTAAGTTGAGAAATCAGCCCTAGGACACAAGCAAATCACCTCCTTTGTTGTTAAAATGGCCACCAAGTGATCAAGGCTTCAATGTAACTCCATGATATAGCTAGATAACAAGTATTTTGTGGCTAGAAAAGATCAAAAGGGGTGTTTGTTCTTGAATATGGGACGGAAATGGTGATGGTTTGAGAGAGAATTGAGATTGTTTTGCATGTGTGATATGGTGGTAATGAGTTAGCTAGTGGTTTTTGTGGTATGAGTGGAAGGAAGTAAGCTTAAGTGTTAAGCTAATGCTTACACTTGTTAGCTTAATGTTTACATGATGCCACATCTTTGATGTGGTGTCACGTTTGGCCGTCCCATGCTATAGTGGGATAGGATGATTTATTTTGTCCCACCTCACTAATTTACGGGTACTCCTCGATTCTAGTTTCCTCGATTTGCGTTCCCTCGGGTCATTTCACGAAAAACGTTTTTATAAATTATGAATCAACGGCACAAAACGAATCCAATAAAAATTGTCTCATCAAAAACGGAGTTCAAAAACATAAATACGTAATCCTAAGGTTTCCGGTTTAATCGTAAAGGATGCTAAATTATGCACGTAAGCCCAAATTTAAATCCGTAAATTGTGAGTTCACCAACCAACACAAAAATAAGTTTCAAAATATTATACGAGAAAATAATTCACTACCTGAAAATGTTAGATTGTCACAGCTTTTCCTCCTAAAAGGAATCAACGTCCTCGTGATCCATTTTATTTTGCTGTCCGTTTCTTATTGAAATCGAAGAGGTGCAGATATTTCTTCCACATTTCATCCTCTCGTTCCCAAGTATATTCCGGTCCATGCTTTGAATTCCATCGGATCTTGACAATAGGTATCCGACTTTGTTTCAGTTGCTTTACCTCACGATCCATAACCTCTACGGGCTCTTCGATAAAATGCAACTTCCCATCTATTCGAACCTTATCTAATGAAATTTTCTCATCACTCACTGCTAGACATTTCTTCAGATTAGATACATGGAATGTGTTGTGAACACCATGAAGTTCTGGGGGTAACTCTAGTTTGTAAGCCACCGGACCTACTCTAGATAAAATCTTAAAGGGTCCAATATAACGGGGATTCAATTTTCCTCGCTTTCCAAATCTTATAACGCCTTTCCATGGCGATACTTTCAACATTACTTGGTCACCCACTTTAAACTCCATTGGCTTCCACCGCACATCCGCGTAACTTTTCTGACTACTACGGGCAGTCAACAACCTATTCTTAATCTGAACTATCATCTCCGTAGTCTCCCGGATCAATTCCGGTCCCGTGAGCTGGGTATCCCCAACTTCACTCCAACATACAGGAGATCTACACTTCCTACCATATAAAGCTTCAAACGGTGCAGCCTTAATACTAGAATGGTAACTATTGTTATACGAAAACTCTAACACACAAAATCTAACACACAAGCTCTCAACATATCTTCTAGTATTTGTATCGTCCTTTCACTCTGCCCATCAGTCTGGGGGTGATAAGTAGTGCTCATGTCGAGATTCGTTCCCAAAGATCTTTGGAGAGATTTCCAAAAATTCGATTCGAATCTAGGATCTCGATCTGAAATGATCGATACAGGCACTCCATGCTTGCATACGACATTCTCAAGGTATATACGAGTCAGCTTCTCCAGTGAGAACCACTCTTTAACCGGAATGAAGTGTGCTGATTTGGTCAGTCTGTCGACAATAACCCAAATCGAGTTGTTTCCAGATGATGTTCTAGGAAGCTCGGTGATAAAGTCCATCGTAATTCGCTCCCACTTCCATTCAGGAATCTTAGGCTGTTGAAGTAGTCCTGATGGCTTTTGATGTTCAGCTTTAACTCTAGCACAAGTCAAGCATTGAAGAACATACATAGCAATATCAGCTTTCATATTTGGCCACCATTACAACTTCTTCAAATCATGGTACATCTTATCAGATCTCGGATAAATGGAATACTTAGATTTATGGGATTCTAACATAATCAAGTCTCTTAAGCCTCCAAACTTAGGTATCCACATACGACCTCTTAAGCATTTCACTCCATCAGCTCTAACCTCTAAAGGATCTCCTTCTCCTCGGAACCCTTCATTAACACAATTTTCCTTCTTACAAGCTTCTATTTGCGCATTTCTAATTTGCTCAGGCAAATTATTGTGCACGGTCAAGACTAGAGAACGTACCCTGATAGGCTCTCTATCTTTCCTACTTAACGCATCGGCAACAACATTGGCTTTTCCTGGGTGATATGTTATATCACAATCATAATCACTTAACAACTATATCCATCTTCGTTGCCTCATGTTCAATTCCTTCTGATCGAGAATATACTGTAGGCTCTTGTGATCGGTGAATACCGTACATTTGGTGTCATACAGATAATGTCTCCACAACCTAAGAGCACAGACTACAGCTCCTAACTCAAGATCATGAGTAGTATAATTCTCCTCATTCTTCCTTAATTACCTAGAAGCATAAGCTATCACTTTCTCTCGCTGCATCAAAACAGCTCCATAGCCTCTAAGAGATGCATCATAATACAGTACAAAATCTTCACTCCCGTCGGGTAATGATAAGATTGGCGCACTACATAATTTTTGCTTCAATGTCTGGAATGCTCCATCTTCATCACTTCCCCAAACAAAAGGTTTATTCTTCTGAGTAAGCTTAGTCAAGGGTTTAGCTATCAAAGAAAATTCTTTAATGAATCGCCTATAATAGCCAGCCAATCCTAAGAACTATCGCACTTCCGTTGGCGTTGTCGGTGTAGACCAATTCTTAATGGCTTCAACCTTTGCAGGATCAACATGAATTCCATCTTTGTTAATCACATGACCAAGAAATTGCACATAATCTAACCAGAAATCACATTTCGAAAACTTAGCATACAACCTTTCATCCTTCAACAAATTCAAAACAATCCTTAAATGTTCTCTATGTTCATCTTCATTCTTAGAATAGATTAGAATATCGTCAATAAACACAATCACAAATTTATCCAAGTAGGGCTTGCACACTCGATTCATTAAATCCATGAAAACCGTAGGTGCGTTAGTTAACCCAAATGGCATTACTTGAAATTCATAGTGTCCATAACGAGTTCTAAATGTAGTTATAGGAATATCTTCTTCACGGACGCGAAGTTGGTGATATCCAGACCGAAAATCTATCATAGAATACACACTAGATCCTTGTAGTTGATCAAACAAATCATCAATCCTAGGTAAAGGATATCGATTTTTAATTGTCAACTTATTCAGTTCCCTATAATCAATGCACATACGGAAAGATCCATCCTTCTTCTTAACGAACAAGACTGGAGCTCCCCAAGGCGACGAGCTCGGTCGAATAAAACCTTTATCAGACAACTCCTTAAGTTGCTCAGATAACTCCTTTAATTCAGAAGGGGCTAATCGGTAAGGCGCACGTGCCACCGGTGCAGCACCAGGAACTAAAACGATTCGAAACTCTACTTGCCTTATCGGTGGAAGTCTGGGTAAATCTTTAGGAAATACCTCAGGAAATTCACAAATAATAGGTACATCTTCCAATCGTTTCTCCCTAGAATCATTCCCGGTCACTTGAGCTAAGAATAACTCACAACCGTTCCTGATGTACTTTTGGACTTTAGTACATGAAACGATTTTCAAACGGGATTCACCTCGATTACCATCAATTACTAACGTCCTATTCCTAAGAGGAATCTTAACTTTCTTCTCTCCACATAAAATAGTAGCATTATTCAACGACAACCAATCCATACCAATAATAATATCAAAACTACCTAATTCTATCAACATCAAATCAATCGGAAAGGAATAGTTTAAGAGATTTAGAGAGCATCCTTCTAATAGCTTATTAGTTTTCACTAATTTACCATCAGCCAATTCTACCTCGTAACTGGTATTTATGTCAACAGGTTCAATGTCAATAAAGGCACAAAATTTAGTGGATACAAAGCTCCTATCAGCACCCGAATCAAATAAAGCAACAGCATAATGATTGTTGAGTAAAAACGTACCGGTAACGACATTCGGATCCTGTTTCTTCACCTCAATTGTTCCAAGTTGATAGACACTACCCTGGGGGTTTCTTCTATGTACAATCGCTTTCAACTTGGGGCATTCCGATTTCCTATGACCTTCTTCATTACAGTTGAAGCAAATGGTTCCCTTCTTACACCTTTCAACCTTGTGTCCAAGGTTTCCACAATTTTGGCACTTCCAGCAGTCGCCAGCATGCCTCTTGTTGCCACACTTAGGACATCTATCATCTTTGCGCGGTGTCTTGTTGGTAAGAGCATTTGCATTCCCCTTTCTCTGGTTCTGACGGCGATTGAAATTCTTCCTATTATGACCTCTATCTACACGATCACCGTCTCCCTTTCTTTTCTCACCAATACGGGCTTCATCTTCCCTATCCTTAATTATCTGTCCAATGAGTTGGTAAGCCATTCGAACAGCATCATCAATGGTCAGTGGTTTAGATGATGTCACGTCCCCCCGGATATTCCTGGTCAACCCTTTAATATATTGTTTAATTCGAATCTCTTCGGGTTCCACCAATCGAGGACATAGCAAGGCCAACTCATGGAATCGGTTTGTGTAACTATCAATGTCCACACCTTTCATTCTCAAATGAATCAAATCTTGTTCTAACCTTATGATCACACTACGAGGACAAAACTCCAAAGTCATCCACTTCTTAATTTCAGCCCAAGGAGTAGCATTAGCAGCATCAGGACCCATGAAAGCAATTCTCCCGTTCCACCAAGTCAACGCACGACCTTTAAGAGTAGCCATAGCAAAAGTCACCTTATCTTCCTCCTTACACTTACTAATCCGAAACACCGACTCAATCTTCTCAACCCACTGGCTTAATCCTACAGCACCTTCAGTTCCATTAAAAGGTAGAGGTTCACACTTCATGAACGTCACATAAGTACAGCCACCAACTTCAGGTGCATTAGTTCCAATTCCTCCTACATTTCCTCCAGCATTAGCATTTACATTATTAGCATTCACATTCACATTAGTACCGCCAATTCCACTACCGCCAGCTCCACTACCGCCAGCTCCACTACCGCCAGCTTCATTTCTAGCATTTGCCATAAATTCAGTCATAGATGCGGTAACTTGCTCCGTAATAATCCTACGTACATCATCCTCAGTCACAGCCTTCTTGGGCGGCATAGTTCTACAATTTCACAATTTCAAAATATTAAGCATTCACCCAACAAAGGATTCATATAATATGGATTGAATTCATAATCAAGATACAAATAAGGCACAACATGGAATTCAAGACAAGATACATATTTCATTCGACTTGAAACAAAAGCATTGTCTTAGTTACATCCCATATCAAAGTTCTAGCACTATATATACTCAAAATTCGTGCCAAGTCTACTACTAACAAGTCGGTTCGGTCAAAGCTACAAAGGTACAAAACATACAAAGGTCACTACTAAATACAGATTGGTCTACTGAGAACCGCCAGATGGTCTATCATCCATCGTCTTCTGTATCTTTGTCGGACGATCACTAGACACATCTTCAACTGGGCGCTTACGGATCACTCCTCTTTCAACCATTTCAGCATAAAATCTACTATTCCAACCCACGGATATATTCAACTCCTTCTCAGCTTTCTCAAGCATCGCACGAGCTACATTCAACTGAATCTCCATAGAATTCACCTTTTTCTTCATTTCAGCAAACTCACCACTTTCTAACACTGATAACCTCCTAAAAGCCTCATTCAAACCACGTTCTACATCAATCAAATCCAAACTAAGCAATTCCCGCTCTTTCTCGCCAACCTTAGTCTTCGACTCCAAATAAGCAACTTGAGATTGAACAACACCTAATCCAATCTCTGTCATACTACTCTTAACATGGGAAGCATCTAGATCATGTCTCAAGGCCCATGGTGCAAGACCATCAATATGAGTAGCCTCTCGAGTACTAGACGACTCTCCTATCACACGTCTACGAGTAGCAATACCATCAGTACCGTCAGGTGCATTATCATCCTCATCCTCCTCTGATTCAGAATCAGATTCAGACGATTCAGACATTTCATCTCTAGGTAGCTCAACCTCAGAATCAGACAAATAAACTGGTGGGGGTAAAGGCTCGCCCTCTGGAACATCATAAGGATAAATAAGCTCAGCTTCCTCATCGTCATCAACCTCATCGTCTATACCTACATCCTCCTCGACATCCTCGTCGTCAATCTCATCATCTAAATTATCTATCCCAATCTCCTCATCATTCTCAATAACAACATTATCAATCTCATTTTCTACCATATCAACCTGAGGGGCAATCTGATCTCCTAGTCCTATCTCGGGCTCGTGATCCTTAAATGGTTCCTCCTCATCATCCATATCATAATCTACTAAGTCTAAATAAGGATCATCATCTACATTAGGTTCGGGAATATCATGGTTCTCTACAGGGATATTAGGGTCAGCCATGACAATCTGCATTTATATATATATATCGTATTAGGATAACATACTATTTAAACAATTACATACTGAAACCACGATATATACATATATATAAATTAAATTATATATATCAAAATATATATCTTCTTAATAGGGCTTGTTGGTAATGTCGGAGATCTCTGGCACCGTTATAGTCAAAAGATTTTTCAAATATTTTCTCAAATGTTCATTGTCAAAAGATTTTGAAAAGTTTTGTTCAAAACCTTGGTTTTTAAAATCTTTTGTTCTCTATAACGAGAGCTTTGATACCAAACTGTAACACTCTCAATTTTCGTATCGGTACAGCGGAAGGGTCTTTCAGAGTGTTACGAGATAGCACAATAACTCCAATCATAGACAACACATAAAATGGTTGTACAAGGTTCAACATACATTCATTCGATAAAAAGTTTTAAAGTGTACGACAGGTCCCAAATTATACAGGTCATTTAGTTTACAAAACATAGATCGAATGAACATTTTTAATATTATGTGGGCCATCAGAGTCGATCTCCATCCTGATTACCTTCAAGCACCTGAGATAAAAACATGCAAAAATCATATCAACGAATGCCGAGTGGATTCATAGAGTTTAATAAAACAATTATATAAAACAATCGTTGAAATCAGAACACAAGTATAATATCAGAAGTAAGTCCTCGTATTGCTAGTCAGGCAATATATAAATCAAGCATACATCTTAAACCGTCCATGAGACCGTAGCCTCAATACTACCATTATAGGTAATATTATTATCGTTATTAGCGTCGTTATCGTTTTGTATATAGGATACATTATGGATTATTTTAGCCGCATGACATTGTTACCTTACTGTGAAAACAACGGGCCGCGAACCCGACAAACAATTTGCCCATCTAAGTTAGCGTGTCGTCACAAAAATCACGCTATGAAATCTTCTCATACATAAATTCGCTTACCAATCAATGTCGTACGACGGGGATCAACCGTCAAGGCGCGAACTGGGGTGATCGTCCCCAAATAGTACTATCATATGCATAAGCATCTATCAAATCCCGGTAGTTCACAATTCATGCTAATGGGACTTTAAGTGACATAACCTAACTACTAATAGTCCTTTTTGTCTCGTTTATAGGGTCATAGCATCATTCGGATCCATATCATTAAGCATACCATCGGGACCACTTGTGTTCTATTTTTATCAAAATCTAGCATGTTATCTCCCTCGCGGGTTTACAAATCATTTTATAAAACATTTAAAAGAGTGCGAGGCTATGAACTCACGTTGATAATGAAAGGCGGATTATCGGCTACGTGCGTGCTTCGGTCACGGAAACCTATATAAATAATAATCGGTTTTAGACTTTTGTCCAATGACTTTATCAAAATAACAATATACATATGATGATTTTGTACATATGATGATGATCAAGTGGGTTTATATATCATTGTTTACTCATTTTAGCGTTCATGTATTAGTAACTTTTTACTAGTGTACTAGTTTTACCTTATTTACATATTTTAAGTCCAATAAGCTTATTATAAGTTCTTTAACTTGTTTTAATCTATTTTATACTTATATTATCCGTATTTACACTTTACATGTTGGGCCCAAATGGGTTAAGCCCAATAAGTTCTTTTTATAAGTGTTTAACTTATTTAGTCCAATTATTAGTCCAATATGCATACTTAGCTCGTTAATGTCCGCATGTCCTATAGTTCGGGTTTTATCGGTTTTTACTTGTATTAGATACTTATATATCATTATATGACTTTTAAAAACTTTACATTAGACGGGTTTGATCGTCTAAGTTTTAATTGGCGAAAAACGTTAATTTTACGGTAATAGTCGAAAAAGTCGTAAAAATCAAGTTTATAGTTTTTATAACTTATAAATATTATTCCACTACCATTTTTATAATTTATCCATTTATTTAACCTAATACATATTTATATAAATGAAATTCATAAGTTAGTGGGTTTTAATTTCACATTTTATACTATATAATTTGAGTGCTTATATAATAGTAATAAACATTAATTCTTCAAAATCTGATTTTTATTTTCATCTTCACCATTTTTATCATATCTAGAGTTCTACAATGAATTAGAAGCTCATTTTTGGTTGGCATGAACTTCATATTATGTGCTACAATTAACATAGTTATAGCTACTGCTCATTTTAAGTTTATCTATCCTTAACAGTCCCTACAAAACATCTTATTCAGATTAGCACACTCATCTTGTTTTGATCATATCTCACTCATTTTAATGATTCCATTGCATGGACAACTCTTACATGTGTATGACATCTTGTACTTACTGTAAATGGATTCTACCGTGCAAGTTTATCAGTTCAAGTTTTGGTTACATACTGTTTTTATACAGCCAACAAATTAAACATGATTTTAGCCTTGTTTCTTATGGTTATTAATCTTTTTAAGCATATTTATCAACACTTGATCCCACACAACATTTTTATCATTATATATTCATCATATACATATACAACAAGAACGAAAATACATTTGATCTTTACAAAAATAAAAAGAGAAAATGGAGAGGATGATCTTCTTTACCAACCAAGAGTATATCTTGTTTTTCAAAGACAAGAATTTGATGAACACCAAATGTAACCCCAAGATCATCAAACACCAAGAAAGTAAGTTGAGAAATCAGCCCTAGGAGACAAGAAAATCACCTCCTTTGTTGTTAAAATGGCCACCAAGTGATCAAGGCTTCAAGGTAACTCCATGATATAGCTAGATAACAAGTATTTTGTGGCTAGAAAAGATCAAAAGGGGTGTTTGTTCTTGAATATGGGACGAAAATGGTGATGGTTTGAGAGAGAATTGAGATTGTTTTGCATGTGTGATATGGTGGTAATGAGTTAGCTAGTGGTTTTTGTGGTATGAGTGGAAGGAAGTAAGCTTAAGTGTTAAGCTAATGCTTACACTTGTTAGCTTAATGTTTACATGATACCACATCTTTGATGTGGTGTCATGTTTGGCCGTCCCATGCTATAGTGGGGTGGGATGATTTATTTTGTCCCACCTCACTAATTTACGGGTACTCCTCGATTCTAGTTTCCTCGATTTGCGTGCCCTCGGGTCGTTTCACAAAAAACGTTTTTATAAATTATGAATCAACGGCACAAAACGAATCCAATAAAAATTGTCTCATCAAAAACGGAGTTCAAAAACGTAAATACGTAATCCTAAGGTTTCCGGTTTAATCGTAAAGGACGCTAAATTATGCACGTTAGCCCAAATTTAAATCCGTAAATTGTGAGTTCATCAACCAACACAAAAATAAGTTTCAAAATATTATACGAGAAAATAATTCACTACCTGAAAATGTTAGATTGTCACAGTTGTTCTTGTGTTTTCTGTGCATCATATGGGTTTTATTTTGTGACCAAGAACAACCTGTTGAGGGCTTAACAGCAGAGCCCAATTTTCCCAATCCAAAATGCATTTGGTATGTAGTAGCAGTATAATTCTTATGAAAATTTTGAAAATAATTGCTGGTTGGTCTATTAGGGGTACATATATTTCTTTCCCAAGTAGTAGAAGTTGAAGGAGAGGTCCTTCTAGTAGAAGGAAAAGATTGGGCACATGGATTTTGTCTTCTAGAAGAAAAATCCACACCAATAGGAGTAGCTCATGTTGGACCAGGAGTACCATAGGAAAGATAGCCAGTAGGCTTTTGATCATAAAAATCACAATCTTTAATCAAATGAAATTTACTACAACAAACAAAGCATGTTTTAAAAGACTTTTATTCAAATGACATTGTTTTGAACTGCTATTCTTATTACAAACAACTCTAGAAAAATCAACATTCCTAGAATTCAGAAAGCTAGAATAAAAAACAATGGATGTAGAAACAGTAGCAACTCTCTCATTACTCATCCTAGCACTAGAAGCAGCAGTGTCATTTGGCTTGGGACTCGAAGTACTTAACTCTTCACTTAAACCGCACGATGCATAGTCACTTGCCTTGTCACTGAAAGTACAAGAGACAAAGTCATTAGTATTAGTAGAGCTTTTTAGGACTCGTGCTCCGTGATCCATCCAAGTCTTTATGCATGGATGTAGGCATAAATGTTCTTGTAAGAGGTGGAGGAATAACATTCATTGCTACAGCTGGTTTAAACCTATTGTAACTAGGTTTTCCTTTCTCCTCTTTGTTAGGATCAAATACACTTGAAAAGGATAAATCAAAAATATAATTTGGGCCAATATAGTTGTCAAATCCCCCCCCCCTCTTAGTTCTACCAAACATACTGCTATCTATTAGCTTGGAAAGATTCTTGGGTGCTTTTTGCCATTTATCAAATTTTAATAAAGTAGCATCCAGTTTCTCTTGCATATCTTGTTTTTCCTGAATACTCTCAGTATTAAGTTTTTCAGTATACATAAGCAAGTTAGTGGTATTCTGTAAATCAATACTTTAGACCCTAATCTTATCTTCATACTCAAGATGAGTATTTTGTAACCACTTTTTTTTTGTTGTTCTAAAGTTTTGAGAGAACTCTTATAATCCTAAACTTCTAAAAAATACTTGTCATTTTGAGCATTTAGTTCATTGCATTGTGTTAAGAGGTCAGAATATTTATCATCATAACCAAGAGGGAAATTTTGTACCTAAGTAGATATTCCCATGAGAGCAAATTCCTCTGCTTCCTCAGCCTCAGATATGTGGCCAACAATCATAGCAAACACATCAGTAGCAGACTCAACTGGTTCCAAGGTGGGATTCTCGTGATCATTCCAGTTGACCACGGTATCAACAGATACCAAAGCTTTCTTTTCCTCCTGAAGCTCTTGAACCTTGAAGGATGAATACCTGTTCTTCTCCTTGTCATTCTTATTACTGCATTCCCTAGAAAAATTTCCTTGCTGATGACAGTTGTAGCATTTGACTTTGCTCCTATCAAACCTGGCTGGCTCTCTTGGGTTGTAGCTGAATTTTCTACCATCTTTCTTCTCAAACTTATGAACCCGGAGAGTGAGCATAGCCATCTTCCACTTGAGATCCATTTTATCCAAGTCAAGCTAATCCGCCTATTTAAAATCATCAAAAGCTAGCTGCTATTGTGGATCAACATCAGCAACAAAGAAGTCAAGAACAGTTTCTACCATGCTACTAGTCTTGACTTTAGATTCAGGAGTAGGAGTTATGTTGTGAGGATAAAGTATAGCTTGGGCTACTAGTATAGGGAATTAGACTGGAGCCCATGAAACTCACAAAAGCAGAATTAGCAGGAGTAGAGTAGGAGTCACTTGGGTATCCTCTCACATGAGACTTAAAAGTTTTGAGTTTATAGAATAAGTCATCAAAAGAGAGATACTCAAGTCCTCCTTTAGCTTTTAGGGAGATGACTACCTGGTTCCATGAATGAGGCAGAGCTCTAAGAAACCTGGCATTGATGTCTTCATTTTCTGGTTTGGACCAGAGTTGATTCAATTGACTGAGAATCTTTTGAAACCTGTCATAGCCTTGATGAAGACCTTCTGACTCAGAAATCTTGAATTCTGTAAATTCATCTCTCAGCATCTGCGCATCTTCTTGGATTCCTCATTCCCTCTAAATCTTGCCTTGATGCCATTCCAAATTTCCCTAGCATCATCCAATTGATACAAATCACCCAAATGATCATCATGAAGAGACTCAAGCAAAATAGTTTTTACTTTGATTTCCTTATGAGCAGCAGTGATTACTTCATGAGTTTTAGGGTCAAGAAAAGTAATATTACCATTCTTGTCTCTACCAGTAGACTTCTTGCTGTTGCCATTCTAGACAATTTTCCATAAGTCTAGATCAGTGTTGGTGATCCAGCACTCCATCTTCATGGCCCAGCTATCATACTCTTCCTTCTTCAGTAGTGGGAATTTTCCATTTGTATTGGAAACAGTAGCAACGATTTGCTGTGTTTTCTGTGTTGTGGTGGTGCTTGGTTGTCTTGTTTCATTAGAACTAGAAGCAGACATGTTTCAGTTAGTAAAAGAATGAAAGAAAAATGGTTCTTCTTCTGCAGAGACTCTCCCAGGCTCTGATACCACTTGTTGGGTCCACTAGTTGTAGATCTTGCAGCCTGTTAAGGATGGTGAACGACTTCTATAATAAAAAGTCTATTCACAGAGAGACTCTAACGAAATAAAAAGTATTAGTGTGGAATACAAATACTAAGAACAAGAAGAAACAGAATAACTAGATAAATAACTTTATCCTTTCTATGAATTTCTACTATATTGATATGAATTGAGAACTGATCAAGGTGTGTCTAACCCTTCTGCCAATGGGTTACTTTTATACTACAAGAAACCCTAAAATACATTAAACACAAAACGTGTAACTACTGATATGCATATCATTTCCTAAGACATTTCATGCATATGAAATCTAGCTCAGTTGGATGGATGCATTTGGTTATAGTCTCTATTTGGGTAGGTCAGGGGTTCGACTCCTATCATTCCCCATGTGGGGGATTTTACCAGAATTGGCAGCAGGGTTTGAATCCTATCGCAATGCCTTGAAGCCCCTTAATGGGAAACTGGATGGCTAGCTTAGGGGTTGATATTCTCTTCGTAAGATGATTCGAACTCGGGTTGAGAGAATTGGTGCCTCGGTGGCACGCAAGATAATCCGCTGCACCAAATTGCCGTTCAAAAAAAAAAGATATTTCATGCATATCCTAACAAACTACTAAGAATACTATTGTTTGACTTTCCACAAGACTAGGAGCACGTGTTGCTCCTACTACTACTAGGACCAGGAGGAACTACATACCTCCTAGTTCATCTATTACAAATTACCAATTACATAGGTCCTAACAAAGTTGCTCAAATTACAAGTCAAAGAGCCAAGGATGTCAAGTTTATGAAGATTTGAGCTTAACATAACAAACTGCTAACTAAAAGGACCAAAGCTGCCATTTTTGGAAGATATATAAGGCTTAATCCGTGTGAAGTCCAAGGGAGCCAATCAGAGACGAGAATAGGAATGAAGTGGATCGCCACCTAAGCACATTAAACAAGGAAAGAGGAAGGCTGCAGCAAATCCAAACAGTGCAAACGCACTCAACCTTTCCGCTAATAAAAAGATGCCACATCATCGATCTTTATTATTTAAATGGATATCGATCCGTGGCTAAATTAATGGACTAATCCACGAATGCCACATGTACCTCTCTTCCCCAGATCGTATATTGAGCTAGAGGCCATTTCACGAGATACTTTCTACATGAAAAATACTCGCAATAAGAAGACGAACCCAACACAATGAGCCAATTAGACTAAAATTCACTCATATAACTTTTCCCAATTTAATCAAGAACGAATGAAGACCAATTATCAGGATTTGGACATGTGGCATCTTGTAATTGGTGACAACACATCAGATACCTCACCTACTTCTCATCTCAACTCTAGAAATACCTTTGTATCTTTCTCATTTCTGTATTGTAGCTTTAGTGTGAAAACACACACACTTTAGATAATTTTGTCACTCTATTTTTCCTTCATTAGCATAACTCCTCAGAGTGATTGACAACCACTATGAGATAGTTTGTTAGGCAGTTATAACTACTTGTAACCATATCTTCCATTAATAAAACTCAATATTCACTCATTCACTTCTCAATTCTCTCAACTCACTTACTGCATTACAGTTATTCTCAAGTTACCATTGATTCTGTTATTCAATCATGAATAACATAGTTTGTTGATAGATTTGGAAGCTGTTTCTTAGACCAGAAGTACTTGTTCACTACTCCATTCAGTTGCTGGCCAAATGATCAGATAAAGTAGTTTGTGATCAGATTCACATGATGATGATGATTGTTTGGGTTTGATGATGAGTTGATTGGTTAAAATTGGTGGTGGTAAGTGTTGGAAATACATTTTATGTATTAGAAAGGATCGGTCATTCCAACAATAGTCTAAGTAGTAGCTCGTAGTTTAGTTATCTTAATAGTAAACAAACAAGGCCAAGCCAAGCCTACAACATGTGTAGGCCGACGGCCCAATGTAAGCCCAAGCCAATATCATAGGCTTGGGTATATAAACCCTCTCCTTAGTTGGAGAGGGTGTTGGTTCACATAATTTACACATCGTGAAGTGTGTTTTTCTACACTTTCTCTCTCTAAGTGTGTGTGTGTGTGTTCTCACCATCTTTCTATTGCTTTCACTCTCTAAACATAAGTGATGAGATGACATTTATACATGATCTCATCGTTCTTTTCGGGCTTTAATTGCATAAAATGTCATCAAAATACCATATATATGCTTGTGTTTGTTTACTTGTGTATTTTAAGTATGGATATCGTGAAAAAGACAAAAGATCACAAGAAACAAGGAAAAACGAACACGAGAAACAAAGCCGCACAATGAACCGGGCCCTAGTTTGTGATTTATCAAATAAAAACCCTTAAAGACTTAAAGATGTACAAGAATGATCCCTCATCAATAAAGAAATGAAACTTAGTACCCTTGTATATTCATAATTACAAGTTCGGTCCCTTAAGTTTGTCAAAATGACAAAAAGGTCATTCATCTTTGAAGATTTGGCAAGTTTAGTCCCTCAACAAATCTAAATTGTCAACAATGATCCCTCATGAAGTCACAGATCCAAATAAGACCTTCAAGTTCAAGAAAATTACACATTTAGTCCTTTTTAAATGGATAAAACATCAAAAGGGTCATTTTTGTAATTACCCCAAAGTTGTATAAGCCCTAAATCCTTTTCTATAAAGTTTTCGTGGCCAAAATAAGAAGAATGAAACTTATTTAACAAAGAAATCCAAGTTACAAGGCTGAATTTCTTGTTATACAACATTTCCCAAAGACTGAGGACTTTTATTGCCAAAACTAAACATTCAAACCTGTTTTTGCGCCAAACACTTAACCCTTCCACTAAAAACGGATCAAATGAGTTACCATTCACCCCAAGAACCCAGTAACTATTTCACTTAAAACAAAGGGTAAAATTAAATTACCCTAACCCACGTGTGATTCACCTCAAACCAAATCATTCCACACCTTAACATCAACAATCCCACTACCCAAAGGACCCCACACTCAACCTCGTCCACCTATCATCTGACACCCTCCTCTCCAAGCAAAGCCACGTGGCAAGATCAACGTCCTACACTTCTTACTTGGACCTAAAGAAAAATGAACGTCTATGATTCATTTGGACACCTTACAAACATCAAACGCGTCTAGAAGACTCAAGGGCATATCTGAGATTTCATAGCTAGGGGTTTGATGTATTTTGTAACACCCCCAAATTTATACAACTCAATACAGCGGAAGGCTAGTTGGTGTTACGGGATAGCACATTACTCACATCATAGACAACGCATAAAAATTGCGTCGTTTATTAATAAAGCATTTCCATTCATAAATATCAAAGTTACATCGGTTCCAAGTCATTGTATTTAATACAGGTTTTACAAAACATTTGAATGGAAATAAGTATTTAGGTGCGGGCCATGAATTCTTGTTGTCTTCCCTAGAATTACCTTCAAGTACCTGAGATAAAACATGTTAAAAGAAAAGGTCAGCGATAACGCCGAGTGAATTCATAGAGTTTAATAAAATCCATCAATATAATATCAGTATAAAATTATTACTGAAAATCATTTTGTACAAATCATTTTAATAGGCCATAAAATAGCCAAAATCATTTTATACAAATCTTTATCAAATCATAATATAGGCATTTGCCTTTAAAAACCATTATACGAATCATTGTCGTTAAAAACACCATACAATACGTTTTGCAACGTTGTATAGATTAAATAAAAATCGTTATATGAATATGGTTATATAAAACCAAAACACGAACATAAAATCAATAGTATGACCCTGTATTGCTAGTCAGGCAATACATCGTAATTCGGTGCGTCTAGAAGTATTTTGTTAATTTGAATTATTATAAGCCGCATGACATTGTTACCTTACTAAACCAAACAACGGGTAGCTAACCCGATACTCAATTTGCCCATCTAAAGTAGCGTGTCGTCACAAAGGTCACGATATGGAAATCTTCTCATACATAAATTCGCTTTTCAATCAATGTGGCACGACGGGGATCAACCGTCAAGGCGCGAACTGGGGTGATCGTCCCCAAATAGTACTATTATATGCATAAGCGTCTACCAAATCCCAGTAGTTCACAATTAATGCTAATGGGACTTTTAGTGACATAACCTAACTTTAATAATCCATTTGATTTCATCTATCGGGTCCTTTAATCATTTATCGGGTCATACAATCGGGTCATACAATCATTCGGGTCCAAATCAATAAACAAACAATCGGGACAAATGGTGTCCTATGTTATAAAAACTAACATGTTATCTCCCTCGCGGGTTTATAAAAAATTTATAAAAACATTTAAAAGAGTGCAAGGCTATGAACTCACGTTGATGTGGGAAAGCGGGTTATCGGCAACTCGGACGTACGATACGTGCTTCAATCACTTAAACCTAGACAAATAATACTTGTCTTAGACTCATGTCCAATGACTTCATAAAAATAAAAATTATGTATACATATGATGATTATATATATGATGATCAAGTGGGTTTACATATTCTCGTTTACTCATTTTAGTGTTTATGTTTTGGTAACTTTTTACTAGTTTACTAGTTTTACCTATTTATCTATTTTAAGTCCAATAAGCTTATTATAAGTTATTTAACTTGTTTTAATCCATTTTATACTTATATTATCAGTATCTATACTTTCCATGTTGGGCCCAAATGGGTTAAGCCCAATAAGTTCTTTTTATAAGTGTTTATCTTATTTTGTCTAATTATTAGTCCAATATGCTTAGTTAGCTCGTTAATGTCCGTATGTCCTATAATTTGGGTTTTATCGGTTTTTACTTGTATTAGTTACTTATATATATCAGTATATGACTTTTAAAAACTTTACATTAGACTGGTTTGATCGTCTAAGTTTTAATTGGCGAAAAACGTTAATTTTACGGTAATAGCCGAAAAAGTCATAAAAATCATGTTTATAGTTTTTATTACTTATAAGTATTATTCCACTACCATTTTTATAATTTATACACTTATTTAACCTTTTATATATTTATATAAATAAAATCCATAAGTTAGTGGGTTTTTATTTTAAATTTTATACAATATAATTTTGAGTGCTTATATAATAATATTAAACATTAATTCTCAAAAACTGATTTTTATTTTCATATTCACCAAAACTGCCATATCTAGAGTTCTATATGGAGATAGAAGCTCAAATTTTTATCACATAAACTAAATGATATGTTCTCCATTTAACTCTTTTATAGCTACTGTTGAATCAGCCTCTAAGTATTTTCTAAAAATCGTTCAAAACAGTGAACTCAGATTTGTACTTTAAACTTGTTTTGATCATATCTCACTCATTACAATGATTCCATTGCATGACCAACTCTCACATGTGTACAAGACCCATAGATTACTGTATATCAATTTATTCAAGTCATTTTACCAGTTTACCATATGATTCTTTACTGTTTTATACAGCCATCTAAATTAAGCAAGATTTTAACCTTGTTTCTTATAGTTTTTCATCTTTTTAAGCATGTTTATCAACACCAAATCCCCACACAATATTTTTAATCATCATTCATCATCATATACATATACATAAGTGAAATAAATACAAGATTACATAATAAAAAATAACAAGAGGATGAGGAGGACAATCTTTATACCACCAAGTTGATGTAGGTTATGATTTGGACATGGATTTTGATGGAGAAACTTGTGGATAACCATGACCATCTTCAAGACCACCATTATTCATTAACACCCTGTGGAAAATCAGCCCTAATACTCCATGGAAACTCCTCCTTGGATGTTAAAACTTGCACCAATCTTCCTCTTTTTGAATGGAGACTAACATATGTAAGTTATAACATATGTTTGTGGTTAAAATTGATCAAGTGATGGTGGTTTGGAGGTGTAAATGAGACGGCATCAATGGAGAGAGGGAGGAGAGTTTGTGGTTTTGCATGGATGAAAATGAAGACAATTGTTTGTGTGAGTGGTTTTGTCAAGTGTTGGTGGGTTAAGTTAGCTTCAAAATGAAGCTAAGTTACATGTGTAGCTTAACTTAGTAAAACTTGGACACCTAAGGGTGTTGGTAGCTTAGTTAGGCCGGTTTGAGTGGGGGTGGGACAAGTGTCCCACTTGTCTCATCCCCATTTATTTACGGGTACTCCTCGATTCTAGTTTCCTCAATTCTCGTGCCCTCAGGTCGTTTTACGAAAAACGTTTTTATAAATTATGAATCAACGGCACAAAACGAATCTAATAAAAATTGTCTCATAAAAAACGGAGTTCGAAAACGTAAATAGGTAATCCTAAGGTTTCCGGTTTAGTCGTAAAGGACGTTAAAATAAAATCGTAAGTCCTAATCTCTTCTCGTAAATTTGTAAATTCGTAAATTTAAAACTCCAAAATAATATTCACGGATAAATTTTTTTTTTTTGAAATGTCGGACTGTCACCAAAAACGGTGTATGTAAACGTGAGCACGTAACGTTGAATCCTCCAGTTTAGACGTAGTCGATGCTACTTCAAGACGTAAATCCAAATTTCTTCCCAAAAATAAGTGAGTTCATAAAATAATATTTTCAAATAAATATTGAGAATAAAATATCAACCATAAATTGACGGATTGTCACAGCATTTACCCCTAAACAGGATCTTTGTCCTCAAAGATCATCTTACTACTCGTTTCTTATAGAGTTAAAGCCATGCGGGTATTTCCTCCACATTCGGTCTTTTCTCACAAGTGTAATTCATTACAACACGCGAGTTTCATCAAACATATCTACGGGAATAAGATCAGGCTAAATGTTGACTTACTTTCTCTATCCATGATGTTCACGGGTTTCTGATGAATGCAACTTTTCGCCGATCTAAGCTTTACTAAGAAACGATCAGAGTCTCACTTGATAGATATTCCATCAAGCTCGATATTTGAAACATAATTCACGCAGCTCTTGAAGTCCTAAGGTAGATCCAGCTTATATGCCTTTCAAACCAATCTTTTACATCATCTCAATGGTCCCATACAACGGGGACTTATATCCCATGATTTGTCAGATCATTAATTCATTTTTCCAAGGTTAAAATTTTTGGCATAACTTCTCTACCCATCTGGCACTTCAAGATCTACATTTCATATTCACAGAACCTCTTGCCCACTACTGGCAGTCAATAATCAGATCCTAATTTCAACAATCATTTCAGGTTTCGCGGGTCGGGTATTTTCTAAGGTTAGGTTCGCCATCATAGGAAACCTTAAACCTAAAAGACATGTCCAACTCACAATGGGTGTATGTCGGGTGTCTTTATCTTAACTCCTGCTTACAGATGCTCTAAGATTTAGATCCTAACAAGATTCAATCTCGATCCTAATACGATAATTATCAATGATAATTTCTCCAAAGGAAAACGATTATACGGTCTATTACCAAAGGTCAATCATTCAAACATAGAATAGCGCTTATAGTATTTTGTATCGTTACTTTACCTCGTCCCTTCGATTGGGGTGGTACATAGTACTCTCATCAAGGTTCGTTCTCAATGACTTCTGAGCATAACTCTAGAAATTCGATGCGAAGCGAGGATCTTGATATATAGATGATCGATACAGGCACACTATGTTTACATAACTCCTTTAAATAAAAGAGTCTATTTCTTCATCAAGATTCTATCATTAATGAGAATGATATTAGCAGATTTGGTCAGTCTGTCGACGATGACCCAAATCGAATCAAATTTAGATGATGACCTTTGCAATAGTTAAACATTTACTAATGTATGAGGCGGTGTCTGCCTTCATAATTTGTCATTAGTACAAATTCTTTAGACAAAGATACCTTTAGTCATAAATGACAAAAATAGAATACTTATACTTACAAATTCCAACATAACTATATCTCACAATCCTCCATATTTAGACAATCACAAGTGGCCTTTTATACATCTAACGCCATCGGCTTATCAATTCTAATGGTTCACATTAGCCGCGAACCGCTTTTATTATCTATATTATCTTTTTCTTCATAACGTGTCAGTATTTACATTCATTAAAAATTTCTTTCTAGATATTTTCTAAGTTTCAGTTTAGTTTCAGCTATCATTTTTATCCGTTTTACTCAATCCGACGTTTAAAGCGTTGATAATTATTACCATTAATTAAATAATAATTATTAAATTTTTATGAAACGTAAACGTAAAGATTTTAAATTTCTTAGTTCGACCAATTATATAAAAATGTTCAAAATAATTTGAATTTAATTAACAAGATTTTTGTTGATTTATCGAAAATAATTAATAAGATTCGTAAATGTTCGAAAAACCTTTGTTTATACTTTAAAAAGATTTTCTTAGTTAAAAAAAAAATTGTCATTTCAAATTTTAAGTCATGTTTTAAATGTTTTCCTCAATCCCTCTTAGGTTGGCTTGAGGTATACACAAACATTTACCCCAAAACAGAAGTTTAGTTAAATGGTTTGTGTATAAGGGAATAATCCCTTAAAATCCTTTGTTAAAACATTTGTCCAAATATATTTGAACTTTCTTTTTAGTATAACTCAAAGTCTTAAATGACTTCTAAATTTTGAAGAGTCAATTTATATTCCATTATCTATTAATCACACGGTTAAATCATGTAAAGTATTAAGTCTTAAGTCTTATGTTAAATATTCAAGGTACAATTTTTTTAATTGTTCGGCCAATTCAGGGCAATCTATAATTAATTATTAACTTCATTCTTATTCTTATAAACAAACAAATGATCCTTAATGATCACGAGCATGAATTTATCAAATTATAGCCTACACACGTGATTCACCAAATTTATGAATGCTACATGTGTATTAGTCAATCCAATCGACATCACGTGGAACTCATAATGTTTTTACAAGTACCGGATGTAGTGATTGGAATACATAATCTCCTTCGCGGACGCAAAGTTGATAATAACCATGTTGTGGATCAAATCTTTAAAACATACGCTAGAACCTTGTAAATGATCGACCAAATCTTCCATTTCGAGTTATGGATTTCGTTTTCGATTGTCAATTTACTCAGTTCACAGTAATCTATAAATATAAGGAATGATAACACCATAGCTCTTCATGATGACGAGCTCGGTAGAATAAAATCTTTCTCCGACAACTCTCTCAGTTGTACGGTAATTCCTTAAATTCAGATGGTGCTGACGTAGAGTGCACAAGCCACAAGTGCAGCACCGGTTTCAACTTGCCTTAATGGCAAAAGTCTAGGTAATTCATTAACAAATACTTACTAAAGTTTCAAATAACAGAATTATCTTTTCAATAAATTCATATTAACTTCTTTCTAGATTATAATATCTATGACTAGTTCACAACCATTCACGGTATGATTTTAAGTCTAATGCAGGATATGGTCATCCATCAAGAATTAATCACTTTTGATAATCAACATCTTATCTTTTAGGGGAATTCTACTCGAGTTCCCATCAATTAAGAGAATGTCGTCATGTCATAATCAATCAATCCATTCTACTGGCATTACCAACTTTCTAGTTTTATTGTCGTCGATAAGATGTGAACTTCTCAAAAGTATAATAATAACTCATAATCCTTCACAAATTCAAGGATATCTGGAGACGTAACTAACCTTAAAAGAGTAAGGTCAACGCATAATCTACGGGAGAGAATTTCAAATCATATATAGACGAAAACATTTAACGAATATGAATATATCCCATGTTTTCATAATTTGAGTACGCATTCGAAAGCTCCTCGGATCGTTACCCAGGTCATTCAAATGAAATCAAATCAAAAGAAATGATAGGAACGTCGATAAATCCAGTCGGGTATCAACACTCGGTAATCAGATACTTTTCCTAAGAATCTCACTACGGGAGAATTGGACAAGAAAGAATTGTCAATTGTCAAATAAGACAATTTCCACAGATGAGTAAATTCGACTCAGAAGAATAAATAGTATGGGCACATATGTAGGTGTCCCTAACACTATGTCCTTATTTTTCACTTCTTGCAGATTTCATAAATTTTAATCTTTCACAATCTTCAAAGAAAATTTAGTGTTTATTAATCAGTTTTATGGTGACTACTAATCAGCCTTGCATGGTCCATTCCAAATTGTATGTAGGCGCGCAACTATATACAATTTCAAGATTAACGATGCAATACTCAGTTCGTAAAAACTTTGTCATCATGTTTATAATAAAAACATTTTCATGCTTAATAAGAATCAAAATAAATTTACAAAGATTTTCTTTGTTATGAAAACAGTTAAGTTTTCCAAGGCGTTTTATAAACAACTTCATTTTGATAACAATCACTTATAAATCTTACTTTGAATATTCCTTATAGTGATGAAAATTCAATTTTTCTCAAGGGATACTATTGTATCTTATAAAAACAATGAGTGATCTGCAGAAAAGTGATGAAGGCTTGTTCACCAAGAATTAACTACGATATGATAGGAAATGAGCTTAGCCAATTAATCATGAGGTTCATGATCTCGATGTCACTCAAAAGAATAATCCACAACGTAACTCAAATCGAGATGAGTACTTGTTCAATGGTTGCATCACTAATGCGAGCATTAGGATGAAGCAATAAAAGATATATAACATCGATACATGTAGAATTTAGCAATCAGAGGTAGTCTTTTCATTAATCACAAACAAGTTAAAATTGTACCGTAACACATTACGTGTCACTATGTCATACAATTCTCAGAACTCATCCTACCAACTGATGTCACAGTTAAGTTAGGGATTATTTTTAAAAGATACCACAATGAATACTAATCTACAAGAGTCATTAGGTGTTCCACATGTCCCGGAAGATCCATCTGTCCCAATTTAGAAGAAGATTTCTTCAATTTATTTCTTGGATACTGGGCATCCTCGTTAGTGGACAATGGCCAAGGAACAACCCTTAACACAACTAACAATCATTTAAAACCTTATAATTCAATCACAGAACTTAACGACTTCCTCTTAACAATCTCATATTCTATACAAGTTAAATTTTACTTCATTCAAGTTTCAACCAACTTAAACTCAATTCGATATCCTACCTCATTCTCCAAAACTTTCATCCTTATTCTTACACCTTGAAAGGGCAATAAAAGTTCGACATGATCAACACTTTAATTTCCAATCCTATAGTTCTTACAACAATAATTATCAAATGAGTCACTAGTATGAGATGACTCACACATTCAATCAGACTTCTCGGAAAGGTACTAGTGGCATGAGGCTTTTGGGTAATGGTTCCAATGACAGCCTCAAGTGCAACATTCACCCTTTAGATTTCGATTTAAGAATTGGATGACAACGAATCAGATGACATCTTTCCAGGTGATAACGTTTTGTCAAACTCCACTCTATAAGGAAAAGGTCGTCATGACATCGATATCAGATTTAATCTCGCCAATCCTTTTTCAATATCGCAATAAACTAATATCTACATTTCTACGAATATCAACCATTTGTTGGGACCATAAATATCCACAACTTGGTCTAGATCTAGGATAGCTAGAATTCCTACGAGAATAGCTTCGATTAATTTACTAGGGGATTCAGGGTTTCTTGTGACAATCTACGTCGTATAAATACCTCGTATAAATATCAAAATAATCATCAAACAATCGTGTAATAAAATTACATCATTTTTATATATATAATCCAAGTTATATATATATTAAAGTAACACTTCTCAGTCTGGCCTTGTCGGTAACTCGGGAATTCTTCGGCACCGTTATAGTCTAAATATTTTTAGACATCTTTAGAAAAATGTTTATAGTTAAAAGATTTTGAAATGTTTTATTCAAAACCTTGGTTTTAAAAATCTTTCCTTCTCTATAACGAGAGCTCTGGTACCAAACTGTTACACCCCCAAATTTATACAACTCAATACAGCGGAAGGCTAGTTGGTGTTACGGGATAGCACATTACTCAAATCATAGACAACGCATAAAAATTGCGTCGTTTATTAATAAAGAATTTCCATTCATAAATATCAAAGTTACATCGGTCCCCCAAGTCATTGTATTTAATACAGGTTTTACAAAACATTTGAATGGAAATAAGTATTTAGGTGCGGGCCATGAATTCTTGTTGTCTTCCCGAGAATTACCTTCAAGTACCTGAGATAAAACATGTTAAAAGAAAAGGTCAGCGATAACGCCGAGTGAATTCATAGAGTTTAATAAAATCCATCAATATAATATCAGTATAAAATTATTACTGAAAATCATTTTGTACAAATCATTTTAATAGGCCATAAAATAGCCAAAATCATTTTATACAAATCTTAATCAAACCATAATATAGGCATTTGCCTTTAAAAACCATTATACGAATCATTGTCGTTAAAAACACCATACAATACGTTTTGCAACGTTGTATAGATTAAATAAAAATAGTTATATGAATATGGTTATATAACACCAAAACACGAACATAAAATCAATAGTATGACCATGTATTGCTAGTCAGGCAATACAATCGTAATTCGGTGCGTCTAGTAGTATTTTGTTAATTTGGATTATTATAAGCCGCATGACATTGTTACCTTACTAAACCAAACAACGGGTAGCTAACCCGATACTGAATTTTCCCATCTAAAGTAGCGTGTCGTCACAAAGGTCACGCTATGGAAATCTTCTCATACATAAATTCGCTTGCCAATCAATGTGGCACGACGGGGATCAACCGTCAAGGCGCGAACTGGGGTGATCGTCCCCAAATAGTACTATTATATGTATAAGCGTCTACCAAATCCCGGTAGTTCACAATTCATGCTAATGGGACTTTTAGTGACATAACCTAACTTTAATAATCCATTTGATTTCATCTATCGGGTCCTTTAATCATTTATCGGGTCATACAATCATTCGGGTCCAAATCAATAAACAAACAATCGGGACAAATGGTGTCCTATTTTATAAAAACTAACATGTTATCTCCCTCGCGGGTTTATAAAACATTTATAAAAACATTTAAAAGAGTGCGAGGCTATGAACTCATGTTGATGTGGGAAAGCGGGTTATCGGCAATTCGGCCGTACAGTACGTGCTTCAATCACGGAAACCTAGACAAATAATACTTGTCTTAGACTCATGTCCAATGACTTTATAAAAATAACAATTATGTATACATATGATTATTATATATATATGATGATCAAGTGGGTTTACATATTCTCGTTTACTCATTTTAGTGTTTACGTTTTGGTAACTTTTTACTAGTTTACTAGTTTTACCTATTTATCTATTTTAAGTCCAATAAGCTTATTATAAGTTCTTTAACTTGTTTTAATCCATTTTATACTTATATTATCAGTATCTATACTTTCCATGTTGGGCCCAAATGGGTTAAGCCCAATAAGTTCTTTTTATAAGTGTTTATCTTTTTTAGTCCAATTATTAGTCCAATATGCTTAGTTAGCTCGTTAATGTCCGTATGTCCTATAATTCGGGTTTTATCGGTTTTTACTTGTATTAGTTACTTATATATCAGTATATGACTTTTAAAATCTTTACATTAGACGGGTTTGATCGTCTAAGTTTTAATTGGCGAAAAACGTTAATTTGACGGTAATAGCCGAAAAAGTCGTAAAAATCATGTTTATAGTTTTTATTACTTATAAGTATTATTCCACTACCATTTTTATAATTTATACACTTATTTAACCTTTTATATATTTATATAAATAAAATCCATAAGTTAGTGGGTTTTTATTTTACATTTTATACAATATAATTTTGAGTGCTTATATAATAATAATAAATATTAATTCTCAAAATCTGATTTTTATTTTCATATTCACCAAAACTGTCATATCTAGAGTTCTATATGAAGATAGAAGCTCAAATTTTTATCACATAAACTAAATGGTATGTGCTCCATTTAACTTTGCTACAGCTACTGTTGAATCAGCCTCTAAGTATTTTCTAAAAATCGTTCAAAACAGTGAACTCAGATTTGTACTTTAAACTTGTTTTGATCTCACTCATTACAATGATTCCATTGCATGGCCAAATCTCACATGTGTACAAGACCCATAGCTTACTGTATATCAATTTATTCAAGTCATTTTACCAGTGTACCATATGATTCTTTACTGTTTTATACAACCATCTAAATTAAGCCGGATTTTAACCTTGTTTCTTATAGTTTTTCATCTTTTTAAGCATGTTTATCAACACCAAATCCCCACACAATATTTTTAATCATCATTCATCATCATATACATATACATATACATAAGTGAAAGAAATACAAGATTACATAATCAAAAATAACAAGAGGAGGACAATCTTTATACCACCAAGTTGATGTAGGTTATGATTTGGACATGGATTTTGATGGAGAAACTTGTGGATAACCATGACCATATTCAAGACCACCATTCTTCATGAACACCTTGTGGAAAATCAGCCCTAATACTCCATGGAAACTCCTCCTTGGATGTTAAAACTTGCACCAATCTTCCTCTTTTTGAATGGAGACTAACATATGTAAGTTATAACATATGTTTGTGGTTAAAATTGATCAAGTGATGGTGGTTTGGAGGTGTAAATGGGACGGCATCAATGGAGAGAGGGAGGAGAGTTTATGGTTTTGTAAGGATGAAAATGAAGACAATGGTTTGTGTGAGTGGTTTTGTCAAGTGTTGGTGGGTTAAGTTAGCTTCAAAATGAAGCTAAGTTACATGTGCAGCTTAACTTAGTAAAACTTGGACACCTAAGGGTGTTGGTAGCTTAGTTAGGCCGGTTTGAGTGGGGGTGGGACAAGTGTCCCACTTGTCTCATCCCCATTTATTTACGGGTACTCCTCGATTCTAGTTTCCTCGATTTGCGTGCCCTCGGGTCGTATTACGAAAAACGTTTTTATAAATTATGAATCAACGGCACAAAACGAATCTATTAAAAATTGTCTCATCAAAAACGGAGTTCGAAAACGTAAATACGTAATCCTAAGGTTTCCGGTTTAGTCGTAAAGGACGTTAAAATAAAATCGTAAGTCCTAATCTCTTCTCGTAAATTTGTGAGTTTATGAACTAACACAAATTTAAAACTCCAAAATAATATTCACGGATAATTTTTTTTTTGAAATGTCGGACTGTCACCAAAAACGGTGTATGTAAACGTGAGCACGTAACGTTGAATCCTCCGGTTTAGACGTAGTCGATGCTACTTCAAGACGAAAATCAAAATTTCTTCCCAAAAATAAGTGAGTTCATAAAATAATATTTTCAAATAAATATTGAGAATAAAATATCTACCATAAATTGACGGATTGTCACATATTTTCCATTCTAGAATCATCTAATGTAGTCTATAAAAGGAGCCTCAACCTGTGAGTAGCCCTTTGTTCCATATTTTAGCTTAAATATTTATAATTCCTTTTTATGAAATAAAAGTTGGTATTTTCTGAAAAATTGTAATTCATTTTTGTTTTTATAAAAGTTTGGTGTTTGATAAGCTAAGATCTGAGTTTCATTAATCTGTTTGTTGAGTTTTGAGGAAAGGATTTATATTTTAAATCCTTGTTTTTCAAAAAGCAGTCATTATTTTTCATCCATGTGTTTGTTGAATCTTAGCAGGTACAAGGAAGCTAGTGGTTGTTCTGCTACCGCTTAAGCTCACACATCCCAAAGCATGGATGTATGTTTTGGAGGTGCTCATCTCTAAACCTTTTTAGTTTTATGCATATTTTTCATGATTTATGTTGATTCTGAGATTTGGTCTGTGAATCTATGTTTTTGTGGTTTGTTATTGTGTTTTGGAGTTTGTTTGTTGATATTCAGTTGATTTGAACTTGATTTCTGGGTTAAATCTGACTAATCCTTTCAAAAATTGTTTAATTAGTGATTAATGGGGTGTTTAGGTTAACTGCATAAGTTAAGTTTGGATTGATTTGAGTATGTGTTTTTGGGTATTTGGTATTTGTCATTGTTATTATTGTGCTATTTGGTGTTTATCTACAAGTTTTGAGGTTTGAATAACCATAATCCATCAAGAGGCCATAAAATCTGTTTAACTTTTTGTTTTTGACTGAAATTTTGGGGACACCTAGATCTAAGGGTAGACTAGGGGTAAAAAGTGCTAAATCTTAGTTAAAACAACCAGGGTAAGGGATTTAAGGTTTTGAAATTGGATCTGTGGTCATTTAGTTCAGCAAAAGGGTTTTAGGTATCACTTTTGTTCATCAGTAACATATTTGAGCTTGAAACCTAATCTAATCTTTGAATCAGTGTATAAAACAAGTTTATTTGTGCTTATTGGAGTTTATTATAGCTTGTGTATGCGTCTGGTTCAATTTGGTTGGCTTATTATTGCTTAAACTACTTATTTGTTCACAACTGCTTATTTTCCATGTCTGTGTGGTATCTGGTGACTGTTTGCTTATTCTAAATCATTTAGCTTAGTGATTTTTTGATTTCTTGCTTGTTTATGAATCCTTACAACTCACTGGTTGTAAGGGTGCCCTTGTTATCCATTGAATCCAAGTAAATCTCTCACAAATCCAAGGTCAAACAGTCAAAGCAGTGGGAACTCCTTTCCCCTGCTGCTAGCCACTACTAGTGTTATTTTTGGTTTAGCTTATCAATAAGCTGTTCTAGATTATTTTAACCTGCAAAAACTTTAATTTTGTAGTAGGTGCTCATCATTTGACCCATTTGTTCATTCTGGAGCATTTGGGTGGTTGACTTTAAGGTTTGACTAGAAAACCAACTTGTTTGACTTTTACAAGTGTTTATCAATTCATTCTGCTTATTTGGATTTGCTTATTTGACTCTACTTGATTGATTTGGATTATTTAAGTCATTCAGAGTCTTTTGCAAGTTGAATCAACGTCTGAGGTGGTCTAAAACTCTAAGTCGACTATTTTGTCGTTTAGTAGATTTATACTTTGCTTATTTCTAGCTTATTGGTTGTGCTTATTCAAAATTTCTTTTCACAGATCTCTTAGGCATCTCAAAAGAAGGTTGTGTGTCAAGTTAGAGCTTACGACATTGGCTTATGACTTAATGGTCCAAAAAGCCCATTAAGAATAAGCTGTTGTACATTTAAGTTGTGATAAGCTCACATTCAGCTTTTGGGCCTTCAGACTTTTGTGTTTAGAATTGAATTTTAAGCTAGACTGATGATTTTCAGTTTATTTGGTTAAGGTTGATCTTATTGGGCCAAAAGCCCAATAACTTGGACTGTTTTTGTTTTTAGCCCATTTGGGGGCCCAATAGGGGTATTTTGGTAATTTCACTTTCATTGTCTATTTATTTAGGTTAAAATAAACTAGTTTGCAACTTTTTAGAAATTTTTATAATCTTTGGATTTTTAATATTATTTTATTATTAAAATTAGTTTTTAAGATTTTTGCAACTTTTACATTTTTCCTAGGTCAAATACATTAAGTTAGGATTAAGTTACATTTTAAATCATTTTAGCGCCGCTGCCGGGGAGGTGTGTCGTGATTAATTTGTTCATTTTGTTTTTAATATCTAATCATAAATAGTATTTGTATTAGTAGAACTCTACTAATACGTATTATCGGTGTTTTTGTTTTTCTTGTGAAATATTATTACTATATTGTATAAGTATCACAATAAAGTCAAAATATCTCCAAAAGTGTGAAAGCACAACCTTAATTGGGATTTGATCTCCTAATTATTGTATTTGAATCTCAAACAAAAGAAAAAGGAAAAAATAGATAAATACTTTCGTGAAGTTCCATTTTGAAAAATACAAACTATTAGGTGGATATAAGGCGGGTGTTATAAAATTCAACCTAAAGAAAAAGGCTCTTAAGTGCTTCGCGCCTCCTAGTTTCTCCGCTTGATTGTGAGTATTTGAGATTGAAGGCTAATCGAGGGTTTTACCGCCCAAAGTATTATTACGTATCATATATATTTGCTTGGTTTCTTTGTGATTAAACCCTCTTGAACAATTTGGTTTTCAACAAAGTTCTAAAGTCAATCGAAGGCGTTCACTCCAAGTGATCAATTTCATTCTTTTGAGGCTTCTTTAATCAAAAGTTTGATTCGAGGAGAGATTTGGTAGACTGTTGTCTATGAATACACACAAAATATAAAAAAATAAAAACAATCAAAAACACAAAAAAATTGAAAATCCACAAAACACCCAAAAGAATCTTCTTTGCTCACCTCCACATTCTACTCACATTTATGCAAACTCGTAATCAAGCAAAACGAGCTCGCAAACGTCGTCAAAACCAAGGAAATTTGATTGAAGAAGAAACTCCAATTGTCGAACCCGTTGTAGAACCAATAGTCACTATGGCTAATAGTACTATAATGGAGTTGCTTCAAGCACCCACCGAAGGTTTTGGAGAAGCTATTGTGATTCCCGCTATCCTTGCGGAGAATTTCGAGATTTAGACGGGTTTAATGTCGATGTTACAAGCAAATAAGTTTCAAGGTCATGATAAAGACAACCCGCATTATCACATAAGGAATTTCAATCGTCTCACCGCAACAAGCAAGTTTAAGGACGTTCCGTATGACACCATTAAGATGATGTTGTTTCCATACTCGTTGGATAGACCCGCAAAAATTTGGCTCGAGAAAGAACCGCCAAATTCGATTTTGACATGGGGTGATCTCGTTTCTAAGTTTGTGAACCAATTTTTTCCACCATCTAAAACAACACATTTGAAAAATGAGATTTCAAGGTTTACACAACGTAATAATGAAAGTTTTTCAATGGCACTGGAACGATTTAAAGAAATGTTACATGAATGTCCACACCAAGATTTTTCGGAATTGCATCAAATTGATACTTTTTATAATGGGCTAAATGATCGTGAACGAGATCATTTGAATGCCGCCACGGGTGGTAATTTTTTGTGCAAAACGACCGATGAGACTTTAAAGATTATCGAGAATAGATCTAAGTTTTACAACCCTCGTAACACACCGAGTGTTGCCAATATGGGTTCATTGTTATCGTCATCGTCTCGTAACATGAATGCCTTACATTATGAAGCTAATGAGTAAAATCGGTTTTTCAATAGATTTTCGACGCTTATGACATATTGGAAAGCACAAGATGCTTTGAATTCCTCATCGGTTAAAGCAGTTGAAAAGAGTTGTTTATCTTGTGGTGGAGCTCATGATCTTTCCGAGTGCATTACCGTCGGTGGTAACACTTCGAATGCTTACGTAGCAACGGGAACTTACAACCAAAATGGCCAAGGTTCCCGCCCAAATCAAGCTCCCCAAAATTAAAATGATAACAACTATCGAAACAATAATCCAAATGGTGGTTATCAAGGCAATTCACGTAACTACAACAAAGGGAATTACCAAAGTGGGAATGGGCAACTTCAAAATCAAAACAAAAACCGTGATTTTCAACACACTACACAATGTTTTCAAAATGCTCACACTAAAAATCTTAATGGAGAATTTTTGGATTATGCAAAAGCAAACGATGCTAAGTTTGATAACATGCAACGTGAGATGATTAGCTTAAGATCCCAGTTGAAGAACGAGCTTAAGAACGAACTTGCTAATGAATTTAAAACTCATGCTAATAAAATGGAAGGAAACGTTCAACGTCTTCAACAAAATCAACAAAATATGGAACAAGGTCAACATGAGATTAAGTAAGAGTTGTTAAAGCGGATTTAAGGCAATAAAAATTTTAAGATCGAATGGCTAAAATGTTTGAAGCAATCATGTGTAAACCCTCTTCCTCGGGTAGTCTTCCTAGTGATACCATTGCAAACCCGAAGTGAGAAATGAAGGTTATTACTACTCGTAGTGGTAAAAATTTCAAGGAACCAATCTCTCGTCCTAGTACTTCTATGGAGAAGGAAATCGAGAAAGAGCCCGAGGTGATGGTCGAAAAGGAGCATATCACAAGCCCACGAAGTACCACTCATACCACACCTATGGTTGAACCAATACCAATTGTGGAACCCGAGATTCCAAGGTCGTTTCCTATGCCCCAACCCACACCACCCTTACCTTACCCATCGAGACGACACAAAGAGAAAATGCAAGAACGTAACAAACAACAAATCGAGCTTTTTATAAAATTGTTTCAACAAGTTCATTTTGATGTAAGTTTAGCCGACGCGTTGTTATACATGCCTCGTTTCGCTTCCACTTTCAAAGGTATGATGAACGATAAGGAGAAGCTTTCAAAGCTATCTAATTGTTCTTCGGTTTATCTTAATCGAATACCGGAAAAAGTTGGTGACCCCGGGAAGTTTCTCATTCCTTGTGATATACAAGATATGAAAGAATGCCTCACCTTGGCCGATCTTGGTGCGAGCATTAATTTGATGCCATTTTCTTTTTGGAAATCGCTTTCGCTTACGGCTCTTACTCCTTCGAACATGTCTATCGAGATGGCCGATCATTCTACGATTTTAGCATGTGGAGTAGCCGAGGATGTTTTCGTGAAAGTGGGGAAGTTCTACTATCCCGTTGATTTTATAGAAGTTGAAATCCTCGCGGATCCTCAAGTTCCTCTAATTTTAGGTCGTCCATTTTTAGACACCTCTAGATCGCTTATCGACGTTCATGCAAGAACTATTACTTTGAGATTCAACGAAGAGGAACTTGTTATAAACGCTACTCAAAACTCGACACCCTCTCATGTTTATGCAATCACTACCATCAATCACATTGACTTAGTAGATGTGGTTTGCGATGAGTTTTCACAAGAAGTGTTAGGTTTTTCCGATAGTTCGTCAAGTGGCTATCCCACTATTTTGGATCCGATTCTTGCTAATTCTACACTAAATCTCACACCATTAGAAGGAGGCGATTTTACATCAAATGAAATCGACAATGAAGATGAGGTGATTATTGGTAATAATACTCTTACTCCACCATTTCTTCCGCCGATGGAAGTTATGAGTGTTGAACAAAAATCTTCGATCGAGGAACTGCCTATCCTTGAACTGAAAGATCTTCCATCTCACCTTGAATACGCATTCTTGGAAGGTGATGACAAGTTTCCGGTTATTATTGCAAAAGATCTTGCTAATGATGAAAAAACCACACTTTTGAAAGTTCTTAAAACTCATAAAGGGGCAATTGCGTGGAAAATTTCCGACATTAAGGGTATTGACCCAAAAATTTGTACTCACAAGATTTTAATGGAGGAGGACTATAAACCCGCAATTCAAAGTCAAAGAAGGGTAAATCCCAGAATTCACGATGTCATAAAAAAGGAAGTCTTAAAACTTCTTGACGTGGGAATGATTTATCCTATCTCCGATAGCCCATGGGTGAGCCCAATCCATTGTGTCCCTAAGAAGGGAGAAATGACCGTTGTACCCAATGAAAACAACGAGTTAATTCCCACTCGTGTTTTGACCGGTTGGAGGGTGTGTATTGACTACCGAAAGTTAAATGACGCCACTCGTAAAAACCACTTTCCCTTGCCCTTCATGGATCAAATGTTGGAGCGACTCGCGAGAAATGAATTCTATTGATTTTTAGATGGTTTTTCCGGTTAATTTCAAATTCATATCGACCCTTGTGATCAAGAGAAAACTACGTTTATGTGTCCTTATGGAACGTTTGGTTATCGTAGATTGCCTTTCGGACTTTGCAATGCACCGGGTACGTTTCAACGGTGTATGATGGCTATTTTTCATAATATGATCAAGAAATCGATGGAAGTATTCATGGATGACTTTTCGGTGTTTGGCAATTCGTTCACGTCGTGTTTATCTAATCTCGAGAAAATGTTAAACTGTTGATCCCAAACTTAGATCGATTTAGCTTTATGTATACGAGATTAGATCAAGTTATACACGTAGAGAAACCTTTGTATATGTATAAAGTAATCTAAGTGTTATGCGGAATTAACACTTAAACAAGAACACACAAAGATGTAAACAAACTTTCACTTGATTGAATATAACGAACTTGCTTACAATGAAAGTGTTTTGAACGTATGAAAAACTTATATGAACAATAACCTAAAGGTCTTCTTTTATAGACATAAGAAGCCTTGTACAAGAGTCTACGTATCAACTATTCTAGGTAAAGATAATTATAGAAAATACAAAGTTGAACTTATCTTTACTAGAAATAAACTAGAAACAATATACGCGTAGACTAAATCTTTCCATCAGTGCTTGTCTTCAACCTATCAACGTTTGACTTCTTCTTGTCAACGCTTGATCTGTCAGCATTTGTTTTCTTCCTATCAACGCTTGTTTTTCTCTTGTCAGCGTTCAAGTGGACTGGCTATATTTTATTCCCAACAATCCTCCCCTAAACTAGATATCTACTCTAGTAATCAAGTTTCTGAATAATCATTAAGAACTAGGAGGAATCTTACAACATTTATCATATTGGTAATAAATATGTCTGATCAAATCTTTGGCCACGTCACTTGAACAATCAATCCCCAGCTGTGTTGTCTTCATCTTCTCCAAGACTTTCTTGGACATGGAATACTGACCATCTACAAGTAGATACTCAGCAAACTTTGTAGAGCTCAAATAATATACACCAGCAGCTGAATACAAACGCCATTGAAGACCACTGAGGTCATCTTCAAGATCCTTCCAAACAACAGGATCTTCATCTCTTGGTCCACACATTCTCTTGAATGTTGACCAAAGTTTTATTGCATTGACTGAAGTAGGAGCTTCAGTCTCATACTTGGCTTCTAACAACCTCCAAAGGTCTACCAAGTCTTCTCTATCAAAACTTGCAAAGAGAGATATAAGTGTGGTAAAAGTGTGAATCTCTTTCCCATACCTACCAATCTTCCAAAACCCACATTCATCTTCTTCATTGCTTATAATAGGGTTTCTGGAATCAAGAGGTAACACTTGTACCATATCTGAAGCTTCCAATGGTGAGAGCTTTATGCTCCTTCTTATAACAGCTTCACTAGGCACCAATCTATCCATATCTATAGGAAACTCAAGAGGAACTCCCTTCTTCAAAGGTCTTGGAACAATCATTGCCTTCTTAAGTTCCATCTCTTCTGCAAGTTCTTCTTTCCTTTCATCAGAAAGAAGTCTTAGAGTGTTTTCTTCCTGCACTCTTGCCCAAATGGGATAAGCCTTGAACTCCAACTCTTCAAATGACAATCCAATCAATTTCTGATAAGTCCATCCTGTTCCATGACATCTGAGTAGCATGTAGTACAACTCCCTTCTATCCCTTTTCAACATTGAGAGAATATTGCTAGCTTTATGTTTCAGAATTACCTTGCAGTCTTTTTATACTCTTAGAAGAATCTCCAAACCCCATATCTGGTCTGAAATAGTCAAATGTGGATTCTCCATTCACCTATCTTCCCAAGCATGGTACATCTGAACAACTTCTGGCATATCAAAATCTACCTGCAATTTCAACTCATTCAGCTTCTCTCTTGCCAAATCAGCACCATACTCAAGTCTTTCTGGTTGTTCTATTATCATCACACTTGAGTCTAAACTAGCTTCATCACTTCCTTCTTGTTCTTCTGAAGTGACAACAAAAGGTGATTCACCAACCTTCTTTCTTTCTTGTTCCACAATTTGTGCAGCCAACCTTCTATCAAACTCAACCTATGCTGCATCCTTTGGAACTTCTACTTCTACCATTTTTCCTTTACCCTTATCTAATGGATCAATGGCGGGTAAGGAAGATGGTAATACCTGTGAAGAGACTTCTTTGATGATGGATGATGACTGGAATACATCAACCTCATCTGCAGGTCTGTCAACGCTCAAATTTGCTTTGTCAGCGCCCAATTTACTCATGTCAGCCCTTGGTGTGTCAGCGTTCAAATTTTGCTTGTCAACGCCCAAATTACCTGTCTCAGCGCCTCTTGTAATTTGCTCCAACAAAGATGTAAAAGACAAGTCTAAATTTGTAGGGGTTACCAGAGATCTAACAAAACCTGGTTGCGTCTTCAAACTAGTTAGGGTTTCAGCAACACCCAAAGATTCACCATCATGTGAGCCCTTATCACTCACATTTATCTGCTCATCCTCCCCTTTGGAAGATGCCTCCATCCCACGCCTTGTGCTAGCATTTTCCAAAATAACAATCCTCTCCCTCTATTGCTTGAGTTCAAGGCCTTGAGTACTGACAATTTGTACCAAGTCTGCATTTTGCTTTTGCAAGCTAATGCAGACAGCCGTCAATTCCATTAATGTCATTGGTTCCAATCTGCCCTCCTCTAAAATGGGTATTTGACCTCCCAAGGTAGATTCATGGGGCATGGATGAGGTCTTAAAGATGTTAGGACTGTCTTGGTCAGCATCTAAGCCAGAACCAATAGTCCCATCCTCATCCATAGCACCAACCACACTTGTGGTGGTGGTTCTCTCTGCTACATGGATAGGAACACTAGAGGAGAACACTCCAGTAGTCCTTTGCCGTTGTTGAAACCTATATTGTGGTGGGGTAGAAGATGATGTGGATTGGGTGGATGTGGGTTGGTTAAGGGGTGTTTGGGTCTGTAAAGGATTGGTGTCAACGTTTGGATTAGGTGTATCAACGCCAACATTTAATGTGTCAGCGTCAAAGGGTTCTTGGTCAATTTGCATATGTTGTGGTGAAGGTAAAGGTTCAGGGATTGGGTCAAGTTGGGGTTGTGGGTCTTGTTGGGGTTGTGCTGCTTCAATGACAGCAATCATAGTTGGGGTGAGGGGTAAGTCACGGTGAGGGGGTGAGTACATCTTTGTAAAAATAGCTTTCTTTTGCGCAGGGATCTCATAAAAATCATCATGATCCCTTGTGCAGTAATTTTGCACATCAAAAACCATTTGTAAAAATCTGGGATAAGCTAAAGTCATTTTACTCCCTTTGTTTTTACACATGCCCTCAAAAATCATTTTTGAATAATTAAACTTTTTCCCAGTAGCAATTCACACAATAGCACTAGCAATGGATCGATTAATCTCATTGTGTGTAGTACACTTGGGACTCAAACATTGCAAGAAGACATGTATTAGGTACTTCCAGGTTGGGGGAAACTCCTGTTTATGATATTTGTTTAAAGTTCCCTCATCACGGAAAAGATAACCCAAAGCCCTTAGTCCTTGTTCTATCTCATTAATGGGAAGGATGGTTATACCATCTGCATCATCAAGATGTAAAGCCTGGCGAACCAAGGCTTCAGTAACCACCCATATACGCCCATGAACAATAGATGATAATGTAGTCACTCTATTAACTGTTGAGGAACTAACAGTGTTCCAAAACTGCTTAATATGTGTGACAGATATGAGAGGAGCATGAGAAAGAGCATACCTAATTGGGGATGCATTCAAATACGCCACCATCTTTGTGTATTGGGGAAACAGAGTATCATCAGCTTCCAAATATGCTATCATGTTGTGTTGACTCCTGAATCCCAATACCAAATCACTTGGTTTAAATTTTGGTGCCATTGTTGAAAGCTGTTTGAATAATTGATAAAGATGAAGTATAGGAGAAAATTTGTTAGACAAAAATGATAGGTACCCTGTTTAAAAATAGGAGCCAAATATATAGGAGAGAAATATGCATGTGATTGGTCAAAAATGAGGCAACTATTTTCAAAATACAATCATGAAAATATTGAAAAGAAAATAAGTTATCTCATGCATTAATTGAAACTTATCTGCTCCCAAAATTACGGCCCCAAAATTCGTCAAAAATTAACAACTAGGTAGGTCCCAATGAGTGTCAACGGTAAAAAATAACCCATCAACGCCCAACGGCTATATTCTTGTCAACGTTTGTCAAAGCCATGTCAGCGTCTAAATTGGTCACAACAACGCTTAGAAAAATACTTGTCAGCGTCCAAAAATAAAAATATTAAAAATGAAAAAGGACCTTAACAAAGTAATTTATCCTAGTGAAGATAACCTATAAGTTGATAATTATTATAGGGCGGCAAGCACTGTCCAGTTATGCACACTTGCTTATGCAAGATTGACATAACAGTCCTCTAGTTTCTCTTGCTAACCAAAACTCTTAACAACTAAGTTATCTCATAAAATTCCTTGTTACACCCAGATAAAACCCATGATAAAATCATTCCCAAGTCTCCCAACAGACCACAACCATTTCTAGGCCAAACATGTCTTGGCAACATGCATAGTATATCAACTTTGCATGCTATAGTGCCTCATGATTTAGTAAAACTAACTCATACTCACCTGTGGACACAATCTAGGATTGTGATAAGAGTATCATAAGGATACCCAAAAGTCCTAAAGGTTCCTAAAACCTCCCCTTAAACTGTGATACATATGTTGCCAAAAATATGCATGAACATAAAAAATTTATGTCAAGATAGGAATAGAAAATTCCAACCATCATCCATAAATAAAAACATGCTCAAATGATTCTCCAAGGATCCATAAGAAACTCTGTATCCAATGGTATAATGCTAACACCACCTGCACATTTAGATTAAAAACAACAAAACTAACATTGTTGCTGAAAACGTCCCGATAACACTTGTCAGCGTTAAGGAAACATTTGTCAGCGTTAGAAATATATTGCTGTCAACGTCACAATAACACTTATCAGCGTTAAAGTAACCTTTGTTAGTGTTAGTAAAATATAGTGGAAAATCTAAATCCTCAAAAAGACCAATAACAATGCATTATCCTGTACATACTTTTACAAAAAGACCCCAAAACAAATATTATGTGAGATTGATCATTCCAATACTTGTTACCAAGTATTGAAACCTTCCAGCATCAAAAGGTTTAGTTAATAAACCAGACACATTTTCTTCTGTGTCAACCCTATCTGGTTGTATTAAACCCTTTTCAAAACAATCCCTTATAAAGTGGTGTCTAATTTCTATGTGTTTTGTTTTAGAATGATGTACAGCATTCTTAATAATGCATAAAGTGCTGTTATTGTCAACAAATATCTTGGTATGCATGAAATTATACCCATAATCTAACAGCTGGTTCTGAATCCATAAGACTTGTCCACAACAAGCAGCTGCAGCTACATACTCTGCTTCAGTTGTAGAATTGGCCACCACTGTTTGTTTCTTGCATTGCCAAGATATCAACCTGCTCCCAAGAAACTGACATCTACCAGTTGTGGATTTTCTATCAAACTTATCACCCCCATAGTCACTGTCTGAATATGCAATAAGCTCTAATGGTGAATCTTTAGGATACCATAAGCCAAGATTGGGATAACATCTAAGGTACCTAAAGATTCTCTTGACAGCATAAAGGTGACATTCTTTGGGAGTCACTTGATGGCGTGCACATGCACACACAACAAACATGATGTCAGGTCTGGAGGCTGTGAGATACATCAATGAACCAATCATTGATCTATAGTGCCGGACATCCACATCTTTTCCATCTCCAACCTTTCCCCAAGGGTGTTCCCTATCCATAAGAGTAGTAGCCCTCTTTTCATGTGGAGAAAAGCCAAACTTCTTCAAGATCTCTGCTACATAATTATCCTGAGAGATGAAGAGACCATCTTCTTTCTGCTGAACTTGTAACCCTAGAAAGAATTTCATCTCCCCTATTGCACTCATCTTGAATTTTTCTGTCATAAGCTTGGAAAAGTCCTCACTCAGCTTTGGATTAGTAGATCCAAAGATGATATCATCAACATAAACCTAAACAAGCAAGACATCCTTACCAGCCTTCTTGGTAAATAATGTCTGGTCTATGGTGCCCCTCTTGAATCCATTTTCCACCAAATAAGTAGACAATGTGCCATACCATGCTCTTGGGGCTTGATGAAGTACATACATAGCCTTCTTGACTCTATACACCTTGTCTGGGTTCTCTGGATCCTCAAAACTAGGAGGCTGCATCACATACACCTCCTCAACAATTATTCCATAGAGGAAGACACTCTTCACATCCATTTGATAGACAGTGAAGCCCATGCAGGAAGCATAGGCTAGAAATATCCTTATAGCTTCAATCCTTGCAACTGGTGCAAATACCTCCTCATAGTCTATCCCTTCCTCTTGTGTATATCCCTGAGCCACTAAATGTGCCTTGTTTCTGACCATAGTGCCTCTTTCATCTCTCTTGTTTCTTAGAAACCATCTTGTCCCTATAAGTCTGACATATCTGGGACAATCAGCCAGCTCCCAAACATCCTGAATTGAAAATTTGTGAAGCTCATCCTGCATTGCTTCCACCCAACTTGGTTCTTTGAGAGCATCCAAGATCTTCTTGGGTTCCTGTTGTGACAGAAAACAAGCATACAAAAATGCTTGAACAAGAGGGGTATCAACCTTTTTGTTTATATTGGCAATGAATCCACCAAGATTCTGATGAGATCTTCTAGTCTGAACAGGAGTCATAACATCCCCAATAATTTGTGACGGGGGATGATTCTTCATAGTAGAAGTGAGAACTCCTCCTTCAAAAAGTCTGTTGTCTTCAATCTCATTCTCCAAGTTGCCAATATCTTCTTCTTCAGACTCTCTTCCATCAATATTAGGATGAACCTCTTCATGTAAATTGTAAGGTTCACCTTGTTCAAAATTAGAAGAGAAAAGATGCTCAAAAGTGTTGTCAACGCCTGAACCTTGGTTGTCAGTGTTTGGGTTATCAACGCCTGAAATGTTATTGTCAACGTTTGAGCCATCAACGCCTGAATTTGTCCTGTCAGCGCCAGATTTGCCTTTGTCAGCGCCTGAAGGACCATGTATGTTGTTAACTGGTGGTATTTGGGCACCACCATTATCCTTTCCAGCAGCAGCAACAACAGCAAAAGCATCTGTCCATATGGGGATAGTGACATACTCTTGTATGGGAGATGACTTTTCTGCTGGTGATCCAACCTCTTCATTAACCTGTGTACCTGAAACATCAACAACTTGTTCTTCCACAACATTTGAAGTTACCTTCACAATGTCGGGATTAGTAACAGGCATATAATTTAAAGTCCTAGATAGAGGTTTCAAGTCAAACAACCAATTTGGACCACTTTCAGGATCACTAGGTTTACTTTCTAAAAACCTAACATGTACTCTTTCAAGTATACGTTTTTCCTTTTTAAGGTAAACCCTATAACTCTTGCTCTGCACTAAATAACCCATGAAATAGCCCTCTTCACCTTTAGCACTAAATTTACCTAAGGCATCACTAGTATCAAGTACAACTACATGACAGCCAAAAGGTTTAAGAAAACCAATATTAGGTTTTCTTCCCCAAAGTAATTCATAAGGTGTTTTGTTCTGTATCTTGTTGACCAATGCTCTATTCTGAACATAACAAGCTATATTCACAGCATCAGCCCAAAAAGCTATGGGGAAATGAGCATCAGCCAACATAGTCCTGGCTGCTTCAATTAGGGTTCTATTCTTTCTCTCAGCAACCCTATTTTGCTGTGGGGTTCTGGCAACACTAAACTGCCTAGTAATCCCTTTCTTGGCACAAAACTCATCTAACAGTTTATTTCTAAACTCACCACCATTATCACTCCTAAGCATTTTAACTTCATTACCAGTCTTTTTCTCAATTTGGGTAATAAAGTCAATTAAAGTATCAACAGTGTCACTTTTCATAGCTAAAAAGAAAGTCCAAGTAAACCTAGAAAAGTCATCTATGATGACAAAGCAGTATGATTTAGCATTCAAACTCTCTATATTAGTTGGACCAAACAGGTCCATATGTAGCATGTGAAGTGGTTTAGAACTAGAGTGCACCTGTTTAGACTTAAATGAGACCTTGTGCTGCTTGCCTTTAAGGCATGCAACACAAGAGTGGTCATTGTGGAAAGCCTTTCAGGAAAACCATCAACCAATCCAAGTCTCACAAGCCTGATTTTATTCTTAAAGTTTATGTGCCCTAGTCTCCTGTGCCATAGATTATTCTCATCTACTGAAGCTTTAGCATAAAAACATGACATATTATTATTCATCCTAATTCCATTAAGATTTACATTATATATGTCTTTATGCCTAGGTGTTCTATAGTGAATATATTTCTCATCTGGGATTTTATAATCCTTTCTTAACACCAAGCATTCAATATCAGTAAACAGAACTTTATTTTTGTTATCACAAACTTGTGATACACTAAAAAGATTGTAATCAAGTTCCTTTACCAGAAACACGTTTTCAAAACACAAGTTCTTGGTGAGAAGAGTTCCTTTGCCTGTGATAGTGCCATATCCGCCTCCAAAGTAAACCTTATCACCATCCTTAATGGGAGTGAAGCTAGTTAAATAATCTTACTTCCCTGTCATGTGCCCGGAGCATCCACTGTCCCAATATCCATAATCATTGACCTGTTTTTGAATGCCCTGCACATAAAGAAAACAAGTTAGTTTTCTTTGGGAACCCAAGCCTTAGCAGACTTGGATTCATCTGGTTGTTCAACAAGAACATACTTAGTTCTCATAACAACCCCTTGTTCATCCCTCTTTGGATGAAATACCCAGTTAACCCCAATAGGTTTTGTAATGACCTTTGAAATATAATTAAATCTGTTGCAGGTCATAGAAAGTCCATTAGAATTAGGGTTTTGATCTTGCTTAGGTCTCCATGTCAAGCTAGTAGAAGCTTTAGACCCCTTACCATGTGGTTGCAAATATTTAGGTCTGGCAACGTTTCTGTCAGCGTTGGATTTGGTCTTGTCAACGCTAAAACTACCCTTGTCAGTGTTGAACCTAGGGTTTGCTATAGAAACCCATTGCCTGTTAGACCAAGTATTGGTCTTCTGAAATGGTCTTTGTCCGTAAGTGTTAGACCCTCTAGTGAAGAATGGGGCTGGTCTAACAACTTGTGAACTTTGCTCCACACAAGTTTTGGGTCTGATAATGTTTGACTTTTTAACAACGTTGACCTTGGAAGCGTTGACACACTTATATGCTAAATATGAAAAGCTACCACAAGTGTAACAGGCTTTTCTAGACACAACCTTAGGTCTAGAAGATAAGAAGCCTGTTCCATCATTACTAACTTGGCTTTTAGGTGACCTAGTATTCCTATACATTTCTGCATACTTGATGCTAGGTTTTCTAACAGTGTTTGAGCCAAGGTCAACACTCTTTCCAGTGATTGGGTTTGTGACTTTAATAGGGGTAGACTCATTAGGACTTTCACATAACAAGCCACCCTTAACAAACAAGGTAGGATTGGCTTTCATCCATTCATTCAAGTCAGTCAACTTTTGTCTATACTCTTCAACTGGGGTAATGACTCTTGGTGGAGGAATAAATTCCTCCTCTTGGAGTTCTTGTAAACCAGTCCAAGATAAGTGCTTTCTATGGACACTATAGAAGTCCCCAGCTCGTGGTGGAACCACGGTATAGTCTTTCATCCCAATCCCAGTCATGTCCTTAGGATCCCTTTGTTTATTAACACAATCTCCTAGGGTTTGTGAGGCCTTATCAAATCTCTGAATTTTTAAGGTCAACATTATCCTTATTCTTGATGGCCTCATCTAACTTAGCCTGTATATCATCATTGACCCTTTCCATGATGTTTCTAATATCATTACTAGCATTTAAATCATGTTTTAAGATATTAATTTTATTTTTTAGATCAAATTCCATTTTCTTGTACTCCTCAACTGTCTTTTCAGTTTTAGTGAGAGCAATTTGGTAGTTAGACAACTTGCATCTCTCAGTACTCACATAACTTAACAATCTTAAAACCTCTTTGTTAAGTTTCTCAGTATTTAACCTACAACCCTTACTACAAAAAGCATCATCGTATACCTCATTATCTGATGAGGAGGAGGAGTGTGCCATGACAGCATATTGAACATGCTCTTCTGCTTCTATCTCAGCAACCAAAGCTTTATCCTCTTCCCCATCCTTAACCAAATAGCTCCAATCCCATCCAATACCTTCAATTTCTTGCACTGCAACCATGGCCTTAGGATCCTGAGCCTTAACAATTTGGCTTGAGGGTTTGCCAGCATCAGATCTTCTTGGAGATCTGCATTCCCTCATGAAGTGCCCAATACGATGACAATTGTAGCACTCAACCTTGGATTTGTCAAATCCAGCAGTGTCATTTTGCATTAAAGGTCATCTTCTTCTTAAACCTTCTATTCCACCTGTTTGCTCTTATACTAGCAAGAGCCATGTTCCACTTAATATCCATCTCCTCCAAGTGCTCATCACTTATTTGCTCAAGGTCCTCATATGTAATCACTGAACCATTGGGCAAAGAGGCAATGTATGCACACACAGTATCCAGATCCAAACCAGCAGGCTTAAGTATTAGAGAATCACTTTTGTATGTGTCAGCGTCTGAATGTGAGACGTTGACATGATATGTTCCAGCGTTGACACATGTTGATCCAGTAACTGGGTTCATGTAAGAGTCCTTCTGTTCAAATTGGCCTTCACTATGTGAGAAGAAGGCTATGTTGCTATTAGTAGACTTACTTCCATGTTCCAAAAGAGTTTCATTCTCTAACAACCTCAGTTTGTTGTAGATATCATCAAAAGTAGAACTTTTGTGAGTGTTATTGACAAGAATAGATCTTGCCTCAATCTTCCACGCATCACCAAGGCTTTTAAGAAAAGTGGCAATAATGTCAACATCACCAACTTGTGTCCCCATGAAGGACAGCTTGCTTGTAATGTCAAGCAGTCTGCTTCTCACACTGCTAAGCTTCTCATTAGGTTGAGCCTTGAAAATAGCATACTCATGCATGAGTTGCTTCTTCTTCTCTTCCTTAGTATCATCATTGCCACCATATGCAACTTCAAGAGCTACCCAAAGGTCTTTCGCATATTCATAACCTCTATATTTATGCTGGTTCTCTTGTCCTAAAGAGAGTTTCAGAATGTTTAGGGTTTTCATATCAACCCTTCTCTTTGCTATGTCTTCAGCAGACACAGCTCTACCATCACCAGGTTTTTCTTTCTTATCTGCTTCTGGACATCCAGCAACAGTAGTTCTTGTAGCAATGGCATTAGCAATCTTTTCAGCTTTATTGAATGTGTTTCCATATTCAATAATCTCCCAAAGAGTGTAGTCATAGATTCCCAGATATTGCTCAAAGTTGAACTTCCATAGCTCAAAGTTGTTTGCATCAAGCATGGGAATCTTGATGCTAGGGTTTGAGGAGGAGGGGTTTATTTCTGGATTGGACATGATGTTTTTAGGGTTTTGTGAAAATTAGGGTATTTGTGATTTTAGGTTTTTTTGTGTTCTTTAAGATCAAAAGTTTCTCAACAAGCTCTGATACCACTGTTGATCCCAAACTTAGATCGATTTAGCTTTATGTATACGAGATTAGATCAAGTTATACACGTAGAGAAACCTTTGTATATGTATAAAGTAATCTAAGTGTTATGCGGAATTAACACTTAAACAAGAACACACAAAGATGTAAACAAACTTTCACTTGATTGAATATAACGAACTTGCTTACAATGAAAGTGTTTTAACGTATGAAAAACTTATATGAACAATAACCTAAAGGTCTTCTTTTATAGACATAAGAAGCCTTGTACAAGATTCTACGTATCAACTATTCTAGGTAAAGATAATTATAGAAAATACAAAGTTGAACTTATCTTTACTAGAAACAAACTAGAAACAATATACGCGTAGACTAAATCTTTCCATCAGTGCTTGTCTTCAACCTATCAACGCTTGACTTCTTCTTGTCAACGCTTGATCTCTTAGCGTTTGTTTTCTTCCTATCAACGCTTGTTTTCCTCTTGTCAACGTTCAAGTGGACTGGCTATATTTTATTCCCAACATAAACGCTGTGAAGAAACCAACCTTGTGCTTAATTGGGAAAAATGTCATTTTATGTGTAAACAAGGAATCGTCTTAGGGAACAAGGTCTCGAAAGCGGGGATTGAGGTTGATAAAGCTAAGATAGACGCCATCGCCAAGTTACCTCATCCCAAAACCGTTAAGGGAGTTAGGAGTTTCCTAGGCCACGCGGGCTTTTATCGTCGTTTCATCAAAGACTTTTGAAAAATCTCTCATCTATGACACACCTTCTCGAGAAGGATGCTCCTTTTAACTTCAATGAGGATTGTGTAAGAGCTTTCAAAACTCTTAAAAGGAAACTTACCAAAGCTCCCATTCTTGTTGCTCCTAATTGGGAATTACCCTTTGAAATCATGTGCGATGCAAGTGATTATGCAATAGGGGCCGTCTTAGGGCAACGTTATGAAAAGCACTTCCGTCCTATCCGTTATGCTAGTAAGACGATGACCGGGGCTCAAATTAAGTACACTACAACGGAAAAGAAATTCCTTACCGTGGATTATGCTTTTGAGAAATTCCGACCTTATCTCGTCTTGACTAAAAGCATCGTGTATAACAGACCATTCGGCTATCAAATACCTCTTAGCTAAGCAAGATGCTAAACCGATATTGCTTTGTTGGATGCTCCTCCTCCAAGAATTTGATGTCACCGTGCTTGACAAAAAAGGAGCCGAGAATCTACTGGATCATCTCTCTCGTCTAGTAGATCCTCACAAAGATGTTTTCGAGAACAAGGAAATTAGCGAAACATTTCCTCTTGAGACTCTCGGTGGTAGTGAATTCTAAAGACACCACCCAATGGTTTGCCGACATTTCAAATTACCATGCGGGGAACTTAATAATCAAGGGTATAACGAAACCACTGTAACACTCTCAATTTTCGTATCGGTACAGCGGAAGGGTCTTTTAGAGTGTTACGGGATAGCACAATAACTCCAATCATAGACAACACATAAAAATGGTTGTACAAGGTTCAACATACATTCATTCGATAAAAAGTTTTAAAGTGTACAACAGGTCCCAAATTATACAAGTCATTATACCTTCAAGCACCTGAGATAAAAACATGCAAAAATCATATCAGAGAATGCTGAGTGAATTCATAGAGTTTAATAAAACCGTTATATAAAACCGTCGTTGAAATCAGAACACAAGTATAATATCAGAAGTAAGTCCTCGTATTGCTAGTCAGGCAATATATAAATCAAGCATACATCTTAAACCGTCCATGAGACCGTAGCCTCAATATTACCATTCTAGGTAATATTATTATCGTTATTAACATCGTATCATATCGGATATTTAGATTATATAGGATTATTATTAGCCGCAATGACATTGTTACCTTACTATCAAAACAACGGGCCGCGAACCCGACAAACAAATTGCCCATCTAAGTTAGCGTGTCGTCACAAAAATCACGCTATGTAAATCTTCTCATACATAAATTCGCTTACCAATCAATGTGGTACGACGGGGATCAACCGTCAAGGCGCGAACTGGGGTGATCTTCCTTAAATAGTACTATCATATGCATAAGCGTCTACCAAATCCAGGTAGTTCACAATTCATGCTAATGGGACTTTGAGTGACATAACCTAACTACTAATAATCCTTTTTATCTCGTTTATAGGGTCATAGCATCATTCGGGTCCATATCATTAAGCATACCATCGGGACTACTTATTTTTATCAAAATCTAGCATGTTATCTCCCTCGCGAGTTTACAAATCATTTTATAAAACACTTAAAAGAGTGCGAGGCTATGAACTCACGTTAATAATGAAAGGCGGATTATCGGCTACGGGCGTGCTTCGGTCACGGAAACCTATATAAATAATAATCGGTCTTAGACTTTTGTCCAATGACTTTATCAAAATAACAAATATACATATGATGATTTTGTACATATGATGATGATCAAGTGGGTTTATATATTCTTATTTACTCATTTTAGTGTTTATGAATTTGTAACTTTTTACTAGTTTACTAGTTTTACCTATTTACATGTTTTAAGTCCAATAAGCTTATTATAAGTTATTTAACTAGTATTAATCTATTTTATACTTGTATTATCAGTATTTATACTTTACATGTTGGGCCCAAATGGGTTAAGCCCAATAAGTAATTTTTATAAATGTTTAACTTATTTAGTTAAATTATTAGTCCAATATACTAACTTAGCTCGTTAATGTCCGTATGTCATATAGTTCGGGTTTTATCGGTTTTTAATTGTATTAGATACTTATATATCAGTATATGACTTTTAAAAACTTTACATTAGACGGGTTTGATCGTCTAAGTTTTAATTGGCGAAAAACGTTAATTTTACGGTAATAGCCGAAAAAGTCGTAAAAATCATGTTTATAGTTTTTATAACTTATAAATCTTATTCAACTACCATTTTTATAAAGTGTCCATTTATTTAACCTTATACATATTTATATAAATGAAATTTATAAGTTAGTGGGTTTTAATTTCACATTTTATACTATATTATTTGAGTGCTTATATAATAGTATTAAACATTAATTCTTCAAAATCTGATTTTTAGTTTCATCTTCACCATTTTATCATATCTTGAGTTCTATAATGAGATAGAAGCTCCTTTTCGGATGTCATAAACTTCATATTATGTGCTACAAATAAGTTAGTTATAGCTACTGCTCATTCCATGTCTAACTATCCTTAACAGTGCCTACCAAACAGACTATTCAGACTAGCACACTCATCTTGTTTTGATCATATCTCACTCATTTTGATGATTCCATTCCATGGGCAACTCTCACATGTGTATGACATCTTATACTTACTGTAAATGGATTCCACCATGCAATTTTATCAGTTTAAGACTTGGTTACTTACTGTTTTTATACAGCCAACAATGTAAGCATGATTTTAGCCTTGTTTCTTATGGTTATTCATCTTTTAAGCATATTTATCAACACTGGATCCCCACACAACATTTTTAACATATATATTCATCATATACATATACAACAAGAAAGAAAATACATTTGATCTTTACAAAATAACAAGAGAAATGGAAAGGATGATCTTCTTTACCAACCAAGATTATATCTTGTTTTTGGAAGACAACAACTTGATGAACACCAAATATATCTCCAAGATCATCAATCACCAAGATAGTTTGTTGAGAAATTAGCCCTAGGACACAAGTAAATCACCTCCTTTGTTGTTAATATGGCCACCAATCAATCAAGGCTTCAAGGTTTCTCCATAATATGGCTAGATAACATGTAACTTATGGCTAGAAAAGATCAAATGTGGTGTTTGATGGTGTTTGTGGGATGGCAAGGATGAGAGAGAGATGAGAGATTTTAGTTGTTTTGCATGTGTGTTTTGGTGGAAATGGTTTAGCTAGGATGGTTTTTTTAGTTTGGTGGATGAGTAAGCTTCAAAGTGAAGCTAACTTACATGTGTAAGTAAATTTATTGTAAGGATGCCACATCAAAGGATGTGGTGTCCTCTTTTGGGCCGTCCCATAGATAGTGGGGTGGGATAAACTTGTTTTGTCCCATCCCGCTAATTTACGGGTATTCCTCGATTCTAGTTTCCTTGATTTGCGTGCCCTCGGGTGGTTTTACGAAAAACGTTTTTATAAATTATGAATCAACGGCACAAAATGAATCTAATAAAAATTGTCTCATCAAAAACGGAGTTAAAAAATGTAAATACGTAATCCTAAGGTTTCCGGTTTAGTCGTAAAGGACGCTAAATTATGCACGTAAGTCCAAATTTAAATCCGTAAATTGTGAGTTCATCAACCAACACAAAAATAAGTTTCAAAATATTATACGAGAAAATAATTCACTATACGAGAATATAAGTTTGAAAAATGAGAAGTTTTCCAGAGAAGTTTTCTAAGAAAACAGAAAACCTGTTCAAATTGAGTATTTTTGAAATTTCTCTACCGAAAACAGAAAACCTGTTTTCTCATGTTATAACTAAGATTTAGAGAACTTGGGTTTAGAGTTCTCCAGTTTTCAAAAGGTTTTTTGGAGAAAGAAGAGTTGCTCCATTTTCAAGAAAACTAGAGAAGGAAAATTATGAAAACTTTTCTACAACTAAACGCAGCCTAGTCACAGCTTTTCCTCCTAAAAGGGATCAACATCCTCGTGATCCATTTCATTTTGATGTCCGTTTCTTATTGAAATCAAAGAGGTGCGGATATTTCTTCCACATTTCATCCTCTCGTTTCAAAGTATATTCCGGTCCATGCTTTGAATTCCATCGGATCTTGACAATAGGTATCCGACTTTCTTTCAGTTGCTTTACCTCACGATCCATAACCTCTACGGGTTATTCGATAAAATGCAACTTCCCATCTATTCGAACCTTATCCAACAAAATTTTCTCATCAGTCACTGCTAGACATTTCTTCATATTAGATACATGGAATGTGTTGTGAACACCATGAAGTTCTGGGGGTAACTCTAGTTTATAATCCACCGGACCTACTCTAGATAAAATCTTAAAGGGTCCAATATAGCGGGGATTCAATTTTCCTCGCTTTCCAAATCTTATAACGCCTTTCCATGGCGATACTTTCAACATTACTCGGTCACCCACTTTAAACTCCATCGGCTTCCGTCGCACATCCGCGTAACTTTTCTGTCTACTACGGGCAGTCAACAACCTATTCTTAATCTGAATTATCATCTCCGTAGTCTCCCGGATCAATTCCGGTCCCGTGAGCTGGGTATCCCCAACTTCACTCCAACATACAGGAGATCTACACTTCCTACCATACAAAGCTTCAAACGGTGCAGCCTTAATACTAGAATGGTAACTATTGTTTTAAGAAAACTCTGCTAACGGCAAATGTTTATCCCAATTCTTACCAAAATCTAACACACAAGCTCTCAACATATCTTCTAGTGTTTGTATCGTTCTTTCACTCTGCCCATCAGTCTAGGGGTGATAAACAGTGCTCATGTCGAGATTCGTTCCCAAAGATCTTTGGATAGATTTCCAAAAATTCGATGCGAATCTAGGATCTCGATATGAAATGATTGATACATGCACTCTATGCTTGCATACAACATTATCAAGGTATATAAGAGTCAACTTCTCCAGTGAGAACTGCTCTTTAACCGGAATGAAGTGTGCTGATTTGGTCAGTCTGTCGACAATAACCCAAATCGAGTTGTTTCCAGATGATGTTCTAGGAAGCTTGTTGATAAAGTCTATCGTAATTCGCTCCCACTTCCATTCAGGAATCTTTGGTTGTTGAAGTAGTCCTGATGGCTTTTGATGTTCAGCTTTGACTCTAGCATAAGTAAAGCATTGAAGAACATACATAGCAATATCAGCTTTCATATTTGGCCACCAGTACAACTTCTTCAAATCATGGTACATCTTATCAGATTCCGAATGAATGGAATACTTATATTTATGGGATTCTAACATAATGAAATCTCTTAAGCCTCCAAACTTAGTATCCACATGCGACCTCTTAAGCATTTCACTCCATCAGCTCTAACCTCTAAAGGATCTCCTTCTCCTCGGAACCCTTCATTAACAAAATTTTCTTTCTTACAAGCTTCTATTTGTGCATTTCTAATTTGCTCAAGCAAATTATTATGCACGGTCAAGACTAGAGAACGTACCCTGATAGGTTCTCTATCTTTCCTACTTAATGCATCGGCAACAACATTGGCTTTTCCTGGGTGATATTTTATATCACAATCATAATCACTTAACAAATATATCCATCTTCGTTGCCTCATATTCAATTTCTTTTGATCGAGAATATACTGTAGGCTTTTGTGATCGGTGAATACCGTACACTTGGTGTCATACAGATAATGTCTCCACAGCCTAAGAGCAAAGACTACAGCCCCTAACTCAAGATCATGAGTAGTATAATTCTCCTCATTCTTCCTTAATTGCCTAGAAGCATAAGCTATCACTTTTTCTCGCTGCATCAAAACAGCTCCATAGCCTCTAAGAGATGCATCACAATACACTACAAAATCTTCACTCCCGTCGGGTAACGATAAAATTGGCGCACTACATAAATTTTGCTTCAATGTCTGAAATGCTCCATCTTCATCACTTCCCCAAACGAAAGGTTTATTCTTTTGGGTAAGCTTAGTCAAGGGTTTAGCTATTAAAGAAAATTCTTTAATGAATCGCCTATAATAGCCAGCCAATCCTAAGAACTGTCGCACTTCCGTTGGCGTTGTCGGTGCAGACCAATTCTTAATGGCTTCAACCTTTGCAGGATCAACATGAATTCCATCTTTGTTAATCACATGACCAAGAAATTGAACAGAATCTAACCAAAAATAACATTTCAAAAACTTAGCATACAACTTTTCATCCTTTAGCAAATTCAAAATAATCCTTAAATGTTCTCTATGTTTATCTTCATTCTTAGAATAGATTAGAATATCGTCAATAAACACAATCACAAATTTGTCCAAGTAGGGCTTGCACACTCGATTCATTAAATCCATGAAAACCGCAGGTGCGTTAGTTAACCCAAATGGCATTACTTGAAATTCATAGTGTCCATAACGAGTTCTAAATGCAGTTATAGGAATATCTTCTTCACGGACGCGAAGTTGGTGATATCCTGACCGCAAATCTATCTTAGAATACACACTAGATCCTTGTAGTTGATCAAACAAATCATCAATCCTAGGTAAAGGATATCGATTTTTAATAGTCAACTTATTTAGTTCCCTATAATCAATGCACATACGGAATGATCCATCCTTCTTCTTAACGAACAAGACTGGAGCTCCCCAAGGCGACGAGCTCGGTCGAATAAAACCTGTATCATACAACTCCTTAAGTTGCTTAGATAACTCCTTTAATTCAGAAGGGGCTAATCGGTATGGCTCACGTGCCACCAGTGCAGCACCAGGAATTAAATCGATTCGAAACTCTACTTGCCTTATCGATGGAAGTCCGGGTTAATCTTTAGGAAATACCTCAGGAAATTCACAAATAATAGGTACATCTTCCAATCATTTCTCCCTAGACTCATTCCCGGTCACTTGAGCTAAGAATAACTTACAACCGTTCCTGATGTACTTTTGGACTTTAATACATGAAACAATTTTCAAACGGGATTCACCTCGATTACAATCAATTACTAATGTTCTATTCCTAAGAGGAATCTTAACCTTCTTCTCTCCACATAAAATAGTAGGATTATTCAACGACAACCAATCCATACCAATAATAATATCAAAACTACCTAATTCTATCAACATCAAATCAATCAGAAAGGAATAGTTCAAGAGATTTAGAGAGCATCCTTCTAATAGCTTATTAGTTTTCACTAATTTACCATCAGCCAATTCCACCTCGTAACTGGTATTTATCTCAACAGGTTCAATGTCAATAAGGGCACTAAATTTAGTGGATACAAAGCTCCTATCAGCACCCGAATCAAATAAAGCAACAACATAATGATTTTTGAGTAAAAAAGTACCAGTAACGACATTCAGATCCTCTTTCTTCACCTCAACTGTTCCAAGTTGATAGACACCACCCTAGGGGTTTCTTCCAGGTACAATCGCTTTCAACTTGGGGCATTCCGATTTCCTATGACCTTCTTTATTACAGTTGAAGCAAATGGTTCCCTTCTTACACCTTTCAACCTTATGTCCAAGCTTTCCGCAATTTCGGCACTTCCAGCAATCGCCAGCATGCCTCTTGTTGCCACACTTAGGACATCTATCATCGTTGCGCGGTGTGTTGTTGGTAAGAGCATTTGCATTCCCCTTTCTCTGGTTCTGACGGCGATTGAAATCCTTCCTATTATAACCTCTATCTACACGATCACCATCACCCTTTCTTTTCTCACCAACACGGGCTTCATCTTCCCTATCCTGAATTATCTGTCCAATGAGTTGCCATGCCATTCTAACAACATAATCAATGGTCAGTGGTTTCGATGATGTCACGTCCCCCCGAATATTCTTGGTCAACCCTTTAATAAATTGTTCAATTCGGATCTCTTCGGGTTGCACCAATCTAGGACATAGCAAGGCCAACTCATGGAATCAGTTTGTATAACTATCAATGTCCACACCTTTCATTCTCAAATGAATCAATTCTTGTTCTAACCTAATGATCACACTACAGGGACAGAATTCCAAAGTCATCCGCTTCTTAATTTCAGCCCAAGGAGTAGCATTAGCAACATCAATACCCATGAAAGCAATTCTCCCGTTCCACCAAGTCAACACACGACCTTTAAGAGTAGCCATAGAAAAAGTCACCTTATCTTCCTCCTTACACTTACTAATCCGAAACACCGACTCAATCTTCTCAATCCACTGGCTTAATCCTACAGCACCTTCAGTTCCATTAAAAGGTAGAGGTTCACACTTCATGAACGTCACATAAGTACAGCCACCAACTTCAGGTGCATTAGTTCCAAGTCCTCCTATATTTCCTCCAGCATTAGCATTCACATTATTAGCATTCACATTCACATTAGTACCACCAATTCCACTACCACCAGCTCCACTACCGCCAGCTCCACTACCGCCAACTCCACTACTGCCAGCTCCACTACCGCCAGCTTCATTTCTAGCATTTGCCATAAATTCAGTCATAGATGCGGTAACTTTCTCCATAATAATCCTACGTACATCATCCTCAGTTACAGCTTTCTTGGGCGGCATAGTTCTATAATTTCACAATTTCAAAGTATTAAGCATTCACCCAACAAGGGATTCATATAATATGGATTGAATTCATAATCAAGATACAAATTAGGCACAATATGGAATTCAAGACAAGATACATATTTCATTCGATTTGAAACAAAAGCATTGTCCTAATTACATCCCATATCAAAGTTCTAGCACTATACATACTCAAAATTTGTGCCAGTTCTACTACTAACAAGTCGGTTTAGTCAAAGTTACAAAAGGTACAAAAGATACAAAGGTCACTACTAAACACAGACTGGTCTACTGAGAACCGCCAGATGGTCCATCATCCATCGTCTTCTATATCTTTGTCGGACGATCACTAGACACATCTTCAGCTGGGCGCTTACGGATCACTCCTCTTTCAACCATGTCAGCATAAAATCTACTATTCCAACCCACAGATATATTCAACTCCTTCTCAGCTTTCTCACGCATCGCCCGAGCTACATTCAACTGAATCTCCATAGAATTCACCTTTTTCTTCATAGCAGCAAACTCACCACTTTCTAACACCGATAACCTCCTAAAAGCCTCATTCAACCCACGCTCTACATCAGTTAAATCCAAACTAAGCAATTCCCGCTCTTTCGCACCAACCTTAGTCTTCGACTCCAAATAAGCAACATGAGTCTGAACAACACCTAATCCAATCTCTGTCATACTACTCTTAACACAGGAAGCATCTAAATCACGTCTCAAGGCCCATGGTGCAAGACCATCCATATGAGTAGCCTCTCGAGCACTAGACGACTCTCCTATCACACGTCTACGAGTAGCAATACCATTAGTTCCGTCAGGTGCACTATCATCCTCATCCTCCTCTGATTCAGAATCAGATTCAGACGATTCAAACATTTCATCTCTAGGTAGCTCAACCTCAGAATCAGACAAATAAACTGGTGGGGGTAAGGGCTCGCCCTCTGGAACATCATAAGGGTAAATAAGCTCGGCTTCCTCATCATTATCAACCTCATCGTCTATACCTATATCCTCATCCACATCCTCGTCGTCAATCTCATCATCTAAATTATCTAACCCAATCTCATCACCATTCTCAATATCAACATTATCAATCTCATTCTCTACCATATCAACCTGAGGGGCAATCTGATCTCCTAGTCCTATCTCAGGCTCGGGATCCTCAAATGGTTCCTCCTCGTCATCCATATCATAATCTACTAAGTCTAAATAAGGATCATCATCTACATTAGGTTCGGGAATAGCATGGTTCTCTATAGGAATATTAGGGTCAGCCATGACAATCTGCATTTATATATATCTCGTATTAGGATAACATACTTATTAAACAATTACATACTGAAACCACGATATATACATATATATAAATTAAATTATATATATCAAAATATATATCTTCTCAATAGGGCTTGTTGGTAACGTCGGAGATCTCTAGCACCGTTATAGTCAAAAGATTTTTCAAATATTTTCTCAAATGTTCATAGTTAAAAGATTTTGTCTTGGGAATAAATTAAGGCCAGATCACTTGAGTGCTGACAAGCGTAAAACAAGCGTTGACAAGAGCAACACAAGCGCTGACAGCTCAAGCGTTGACAAGATAAAGTCAAGCGTTGATACATTGAAGACAAGCACTGATGGGAAGATATACTCTACGTGTTTATTGTATTCTAGATTACTTCTAGTAAAGATAGGAACAACAATGTATTTTCTATATTTATCTTTACCTAGAATAGCTGATACGTAGATTATTGTACAAGGCTTCTTATGTCTATAAAAGAAGACCTTTAGGTTAATGTTTGATATAAGTTTTTCATTCGTAAACTACTTTCATTGTAAGCAAGTTTGATATCATTAATCAAAGTGAAAGTTTGTTTATATCATTGTGTGTTCTTGTTTAAGTGTTAATTCCGCATAACACTTAGATTATCATAAGCATATACAAAGGTTTCTCTAAGTGTATTACTTGATCTAATCTCGTATACATAAAGCTAAATCGATCTAAGTTTGGGATCTAAGTTTGTGTAAATACTACCTTTTTGTTGGGTCAAAAAGTTGATGTGGCAGAAACTCAAAAACGAAGAAAACATGAAGGTAATTGTCTAAGCATTGACAAGAGTATTCCAGGCGTTGACAAGAACAAATTAGGCGTTGATGGAAGCAAGCATTGTCAAGAGTAATTCCAAGCATTGTCACATGCAATCCAAGCATTGACAGAAACGTAGACAAGAAGCTTTTAGAAGATTCTATTTGGATATATATGTAGGATATATTCTGTATATGTTTATCTAAATAGAAGATTTACTTGTTTATTTGTTTTTATCTCTTGTAAACCCTAATCCTTACACTATAAAAGGAACCAAGGGTCTTAGGTTTTGATAATCAATTCATTCACAATGTAAACCTAAAGCGTGTGTGCACTAGACGTGGGATTCAATGTATACACGTCTAGTGGATGTTTGTTATTAATATAATGAACATCCCTTTTGTTTTAATTCATGTTCTTGTGCCTTAAACACCTTGTTAATGTGTCGTGTTCTAATTCCGCTTTGATTGTATAATCATATGAACATGATGCATTCCTAGTAGCTTCAAAGATCCGGAAAACAAGGTTTCCATAAGTGGTATCAGAGCTTGCTGAGGAACTTTTGATCTTAAAGAACACAAGAACCCTAAAAATCACCAAAACCCTAATTTTCTCAAAAACCCTAACAACATCATGTCTGAAGCAATAACCTCCTCCTCCTCCTCTTCATCTTTACCAAACATCAAGATTCCCATGCTGGATGCAACCAACTTTGATTTGTGGAAATTCAACTTTGAGCAATATCTGGGGATCTATGACTACACACTCTGGGAGATCATTGAATATGAAAACACATTCTATAAAGCCCAAAACATTGCTGATGCTATTACTCAAAGATCAGCTGTTGCTGGATGTTCTGAAGAAGATAAGAAAGAAAAACCTGGAGATGGTAGAGTTGTGTCTGCTGATGACATAGCAAAGAAAAGGGTTGACATGAAAGCCCTAAATATTCTTAAAGTCTCTTTGGGACAAGAGAACCAGCATAAATATAGAGGCTATGAATCTGCTAAAAACCATTGGGAAGCTCTTGAAATTGCATATGGTGGCAATGCAGACACTAAGGAAGAGAAGAAAAAGCAACTCATGCATGATTATGCTGTCTTCAAGGCTCAACCTAATGAGAAACTGAGTAGTGTGAGAAGCAGATTGCTTGACATTACAAGCAAGTTGTCCTTCATGGGGACACAACTTGGTGATGTTGACATTAATTCTACCTTTCTTAAAAGTCTTGGTGATGTATGGAAGATTGAGGCAAGATCAATTCTTGCCAATAATACCTAAAAAAGTTCCACGTTTGATGACATCTACAACAAACTAAGGCTGTTGGAAGATGAAACTCTTTTAGAGCATGGAAGCAAGTCTACCACCAGTAACATGGCCTTCTTCTCTCATAGTGAAGGTCAATTCAATCAGAAGGACTCTTACATGCATCCAGTTACTGGATCATCATATGTCAGCGCTGGAACAAGTCCTGTCAACGTCTCCTATTCAGACGCTGACACATTCAAGAGTGACTCCCCAAGAGTTAAACCTGCTGGTTTAGATTTGGATACTGTATGTGCTTATATTGCTTCTTTGCCCAATGGTTCAGTGATTACATATGAGGACCTTGAGCAGATAAGTGATGAGCACTTGGAAGAGATGGACATTAAGTGGAACATGGCTCTTGCTAGTATAAGAGCAAATAGGTGGAACAGAAGGTTTAAGAAGAAGATGACCTTCAATGCAAAAGACACAGCTGGATTTGATAAATCCAAAGTTGAATGCTACAACTGTCATCGTATGGGGCACTTCATGAGGGAATGCAGATCTCCTAGAAGATCTGATGCTGGTAAACCCTCAAGTCAAGTTGTTAAAGCTCAGGATTCCAAAGCCATGGTTGCAGTTCAAGGAATTGATGGTATGGGATGGGATTGGAGCTTTCTGGCTAAAAATGTTGAAGAGGATAAAGCTTTGGTTGCTGAGGTTGAAGAAGAAGAGCATGTTGAATATGCTCTCATGGCACACTCCTCCTCTTCATCTGATAATGAGGTATACAATGATGCTTTTTGTAGTAAAGGTTTTATGTTAAACACTGAGAAACTTAACAAAGAAGTGTTAAGATTAATGAGTGATGTGAGTACTGAAAAGTGAAAATTGTCTAATTACCAAGTTGCTCTCACTCAAACTGAGAAAACCGTTTCTAAATACAAGAAAATGGAATTTGACTTAAAAGTTAAAATAAATATCTTAAAACATGAGTTAAATGATAGTTTGGATATTATAAACATCATGGAAAGGGTTAATGGTAAGTTACAGGCTATGTTAGATGAGGCAATTAAGAATAAAGATAATGTTAGCCTTAAAATTCAAAGATTTTATAAGGCCACACAAAACCTAGGAGAATGTGTGAGTAAACAAAGAGATTCTAAGGACATGAATGGGATTGGGATGAATGATTACTCTTTGGTTCCACCACCAGCTGGTGACTTCTATGGTGTCCAGCAAAAGGACCTATCTTGGACTGCAAGGCTTATCCCATTTGGGTGAGAGTGCAGGAAGAAAACACTCTCAGACTTCTTTCTGATGAAAGAAAGGAAGAACTTGCAGAAGAAATGGAGCTCAAGAAAGCTATGTTTGTTCCCAGACCAGTGAAAAAGGGGATTTCTCTTGAGATTCCCAAAGATATGGATCCACTATATCCAAGTGAAGCTGTCATAAGAAAGAGCCTCAAGATCTCACCATTAGAAGCTTTAGATATGGTGCAAGTGTTACCATTAGATTCTAGAAACCCAATTGTGAGCTATGAGGAAGATGAATGTGGGTTTTGGAAAATTGGCAGGTATGGCAAAGAGGTACACACTTTTACCACTCTCATATCTTTATTTGCAAGTTGTGATAGAGAAGACTTGGTAGACCTATGGAGGTTGCTAGAGACCAAGTATGAGGCTGAAGCACCAACTTCAGCTAATGGAATAAAACTGTGGTCCACATTCAAAAGAATGTGTGGACCAAAAGATGAGGATCCTGCTATTTGGAAGGATCTTAAAGATGACCTCAGTGGTCTTCAATGGAGATTATATTCAGCTGCTGGTGTTTACCATTTGAGTTCTACAAAGTTTGCTGAGTATCTACTTGTGGATGGTCAGTATTTTATATCCAAGGCTATTTTGGAGAAAATGAAGGACACTCAGCTGGAAATTGATTATTCAAGTGACGTGGCAAAAGACTTGATCAGATTTATTCATTATCAATATGAGAAGGTTTGTAAGATTCCTCCTAGTTCTTAATGCTTATTCAGAAACTTGATCATAAGAGTGGATATCAAGTTTATGGGAGGATTGTTGGGAATAAATTAAGGCCAGATCACTTGAGTGCTGACAAGAGTAAAACAAGCGTTGACAAGAGCAACACAAGCGCTGACAGCTCAAGCGTTGACAAGATAAAGTCAAGCGTTGATACATTGAAGACAAGCACTGATGGGAAGATATACTCTACTTGTTTATTGTATTCTAGATTACTTCTAGTAAAGATAGGAACAACAATGTATTTTCTATATTTATCTTTACCTAGAATAGCTGATACGTAGATTATTGTACAAGGCTTCTTATGTCTATAAAAGAAGACCTTTAGGTTAATGTTTGATATAAGTTTTTCATTCGTAAACTACTTTCATTGTAAGCAAGTTTGATATCATTTATCAAAGTGAAAGTTTGTTTATATCATTGTGTGTTCTTGTTTAAGTGTTAATTCCGCATAACACTTAGATTATCATAAGCATATACAAAGGTCTCTCTAAGTGTATTACTTGATCTAATCTCGTATACATAAAGCTAAATCGATCTAAGTTTGGGGTCAATATTTTGAAAAGTTTTGTTCAAAACCTTGGTTTTTAAAATCTTTTGTTCTCTATAACGAGAGTTCTGGTACCAAACTGTAACACTCTCAATTTTCGTATCGGTACAGCGGAAGGGTCTTTTAGAGTGTTACGGGATAGCACAATAACTCCTATCATAGACAACACATAAAAATGGTTGTACAAGTTTCAACATACATTCATTCGATAAAAAGTTTTAAAGTGTACAACAGGTCCCAAATTATAAGGTCATTAAGTTTACAAAACATAGATCGAATGAACATTTTTAATATTATGTGGCCATCAGAGTCGATCTCCATCCGGATTACCTTCAAGCACCTGAGATAAAAACATGCAAAAATCATATCAGCGAATGCCGAGTGAATTCTTAGAGTTTAATAAAACCATTATATAAAACAATCGTTGAAATCAGAACACAAGTATAATATCAGAAGTAAGTCCTCGTATTGCTAGTCATGCAATATATAAATCAAGCATACATCTTAAACCGTCCATGAGACCGTAGCCTCAATATTACCATTATAGGTAATATTATTATCGTTATTAACATCGTATCATATCGGATATTTAGATTATATAGGATTATTATTAGCCGCATGACATTGTTACCTTACTATCAAAACAACGGGCCGCGAACCCGACAAACGATTTGCCCATCTAAGTTAGCGTGTCGTCACAAAAATCACGCTATGTAAATCTTCTCATACATAAATTCGCTAACCAATCAATGTGGTACGACGGGGATCAACCGTCAAGGCGCGAACTGGGGTGATCGTCCCCAAATAGTACTATCATATGCATAAGCGTCCAGCAAATCCTGGTAGTTCACAATACATGCTAATGGGACTTTGAGTGGCATAACCTAACTACTAATAATCCTTTTTATCTCGTTTATAGGGTCATAGCATCATTCGGGTCCATATCATTAAGCATACCATCGGGACTACTTGTGTTCTATTTTTATCAAAATCTAGAATGTTATCTCCCTCGCGGGTTTACAAATCATTTTATAAAACATTTAAAAGAGTGCGAGGATATGAACTCACGTTGATAATGAAAGGCGGATTATCGGCTATGGGCGTGCTTCGGTCACGGAAACCTATATAAATAATAATCGGTCTTAGACTTTTTTCCAGTGACTTTATCAAAAAAACAAATGTACATATGATGATTTTTTTCATATGATGATGATCAAGTGGGTATATATATTCTTATTTACTCATTTTAGTGTTAATGTATTTGTAACTTTTTACTAGTTTACTAGTTTTACCTATTTACATGTTTTAAGTCCAATAAGCTTATTATAAGTTCTTTAACTTGTATTAATCCATTTTATACTTGTATTATCAGTATCTATACTTTACATGTTATGCCCAAATGGGTTAAGCCCAATAAGTAATTTTTATAAATGTTTAACTTATTTAGTTAAATTATTAGTCCAATATACTAACTTAGCTCGTTAATGTCCGTATGTCATATAGTTCGGGTTTTAATGGTTTTTACTTGTATTAGATACTTATATATCAGTATATGACTTTTAAAAACTTTACATTAGACGGGTTGGATCGTCTAAGTTTTAATTGGCGAAAAACGTTAATTTTACGGTAATAGCCGAAAAAATCGTAAAAATCATGTTTATAGTTTTTATAACTTATAAATCTTATTCAACTACCATTTTTATAAAGTGTCCATTTATTTAACATTATACATATTTATATAAATGAAATTTATAAGTTAATGGGTTTTAATTTCACATTTTATAGTATTAAACATTAATTCTTCAAAATCTGATTTTTAGTTTCATCTTCACCATTTTTATCATATCTTGAGTTCTATAATGAGATAGAAGCTCATTTTTGGATGGCAATAAACTTCATATTATGTGCTACAAATAAGTTAGTTATAGCTACTGCTCATTCCATGTCTAACTATCCTTAACAGTCCTTACAAAACAGACTATTCAGATTAGCACACTCATCTTGTTTTGATCATATCTCACTCATTTTGATGATTCCATTGCATGGCCAACTCTCACATGTGTATGACATCTTATAATTACTGTAAATGGATTCCACCATGCAATTTTATCAGTTTAAGACCTGGTTACTTACTGTTTTTATACAGCCAACAATTTAAGCATGATTTTAGCCTTGTTTCTTATGGTTATTCATCTTTTTAAGCATATTTATCAACACTTGATCCCCACACAACATTTCTATCATCGTATATTCATCATATACATATACAACAAGAAATAAAATACATTTGATCTTTACAAAAATAACAAGAGAAATGGAAAGGATGATCTTCTTTACCAACCAAGATTATATCTTGTTTTTGGAAGACAACAATTTGATCAACACCAAATATATCTCCAAGATCATCAATCACTAAGATAGTTTGTTCAGAAATTAGCCCTAGGACACAAGAAAATCACCTCCTTTGTTGTTAATATGGCCACCAATCAATCAAGGCTTCAAGGTTTCTCCATAATATGGCTAGATAACATGTAACTTGTGGCTAGAAAAGATCAAATGGGGTGTTTGATGGTGTTTGTGGGACGACAAGGATGAGAGAGAGATGAGAGATTTTAGTTGTTTTGCATGTGTGGTTTGGTGGAAATGGTTTAGCTAGGATGGTTTTGTTAGTTTGGTGGATGAGTAAGCTTCAAAGTGAAGCTAACTTACATGTGTAAGTAAATTTAGTGTAAGGATGCCACATTAAAGGATGTGGTGTCCTCTTTTGGGCCGTCCCATAGATAGTGGGGTGGGATAAACTTGTTTTGTCCCATCCCGCTAATTTACGGGTATTCCTCGATTCTAGTTTCCTCGATTTGCGTGCCCTCGGGTCGTTTTACGAAAAACGTTTTTATAAATTATGAATCAACGGAACAAAACGAATCTAATAAAAATTTTCTCATCAAAAACGGAGTTCAAAAACGTAAATACGTAATCGTAAGGTTTCTGGTTTAGTCGTAAAAGATGCTAAATTATGCACGTAAGCCCAAATTTAAATCCGTAAATTGTGAGTTCATTAACCAACACAAAAATAAGTTTCAAAATATTATACGAGAAAATAATTCACTACCTGAAAATGTTAGATTGTCACAACAACAAAAGAGAAAATTCTTTCGTGACGTCAAGTTCTATTTTTTGGACGACCCTTATCTCTTTCGGGTTTGTGAGGATCAACTCGTTCGACGTTGTGTATTTGGTACCGAAGCTTCTAACATCCTTAGAGATTGTCACGAGGGATCCACGGGTGGTCACCACGGTGCTAATCTCACGGCTAAGAAAGTGTTTGATGTCGGCTTCTTTTGGCCTACGATCTATCGTGATGCACACGCACTTGTGAAGTCGTGTGATTCTTGCCAACGCTAAGGAAAATCGTCGCAAAAGGATGAAATGCCGCAAAACATATTTCAAGTGTGTGAGATTTTCGACATTTGGGGCATTGACTTTATGGGTCCGTTCCCGTCGTCTCATGGAAAAAATTATATCCTCGTCGCAGTCGACTACCTTTCTAAGTGGGTGGAAGCTCAGGCTTTACCTACTAATGATGCTCGTGTGGTAGTAAAGTTTTTGAAGCAACTATTCTCTCGGTTTGGAACCCCTCGTGCTATTATAAGCGATCATAGAATCCATTTTTGTAATGACTAATTCGAAAAGGTTCTAGAAAAATATGGAGTTACACATCGTCTTTCTAAGGCTTATCACCCGCAAATGAGTGGCCAAGTCAAGGTTTCAAACCGAGCTTTGAAAAGGATTTTGGAAAGGTCTATTGGAGAAAACCGTGCTTCATGGTCCGACAAACTCGATGACGCTTGATGTGCCTTTCGGACCGCTTATAAGATACCTATCGGTTGTACTCCTTATAAGTTGGTTTATGGAAAGAATTGTCATTTGCCTATTGAATTAGAACATAAGGCATATTGGGCCCTTAAGCATGCAAATTATGATTTGAAGACCGTGGGAGATCACCAGAAAATACAACTTAATGAATTAGATGAATTAAGAGATAATGCTTATGAAAATTCATTGATTTTTAAGGAAAAGACTAAAAAGTTTCATGACTCAAAGATTAAAAACCGGGTTTTTAACGTTGGTGATTAAGTGTTACTTTTTAACTCTCGTTTGAAGATATTTTCCGGGAAATTGAAATCCCGTTGGTCGGGTCCGTTCACCATAACACAATTGTTTCCTTATGGGACCATCGAGCTAGCTCAAAATGATGGTCCTAATTTCAAGGTGAATGGACATAGGTTTAAGCACTACTTCGGTGGGGAATTCCCTTCGTTTGACGACCTCGACCAAGTCACCTTCCCTAATGATAATTAGCATTAAGGGGATTGAGTCGAGCTCATGACTCGGTAATAAAAAACGAGGTGCCTCGTGGGGGAGATCCCATGCTTATCCATTGTACATATTATCACTTTCTAATGTAGTTAATGAGAGTGGATTTGTGCCCTTCCAACTCGTTGTCTCGTGGTTGTTTGTGAATGTGTTATCTAGATCATTATCATCGCCACGATTGAAGACTCTCGTATTCGTTTACGTGAGCCTCGATCGTTTGCTTGAAGAGTTTTTCATAAATCCATGACATATCCTTTATTGTTCTAACGATTATCTTTTAGCATAATTCATAAACGGCATTAGATATATTGTTGATCACCCTTTCCATTCTAGATCCCAAGCATTCGACTCTTCGTCTCTAGTATGGGGGTGTTCCACCATTAGACTCAAAACATTAAGGACAATGTTTAATTTTAGTATGGGGGGGGGGGGGTGAATAGATACTTGCCTTGCTACGCCCCCACGTTTTCCAACTTTCAACGTTTTGTTTTGTTTTGTTGCTAATAAGGCTAAAAATGGCCAAATTTTAAAAAATTCTCTTAGTTTTCATAAGTGTTTTTAAGACACGAATGTATATTTTCTGATGGGTAGAATAAGAGTTAGTTTTTGACTTATGGGCATTTAGAGCCCTTTACCTTTCTTAACCCGCTTAAATCAAGTTTTGCTAGAATTTTATATAGGGAACTTTAAAACGCGAAAGTCTTAGCTCATTCGGATTAAGAACAAGAACTTTTCGCAAGTTCCTATAATTGATCCTAGAAAGTCACTTATCAAGGGAACTTTAAAATGCATTCTCTAAACTTGAAAACGTCTAAGAAAGTGCAAGATCCTATAGGTGGCTTGAAAACCAAAAACATCAATTTGATATAGTCTTAATGAAAGCTAATCCAAATTTGGCTCAATTTTGACTTGCATGGCTAAGTATTCACGAGTCTCCTTAATTAGAGGTCTTTAAATAGTGAAGAACGAGAAGTGATAGAGTTAGACAAGTGATCATGTTAAACGTAGAACATGAAAATGTTCTTTTAAAAACTCATATGTTTTTAATTGTGGATTTTTCTCCCATAAGATCAATGTATTAGGAATAAAATACTTGCAATAAGTAAGGTCGTACGATTTGAAAGGTTACTTAGCTTCTAGCCCAAGATCGTTTAAAAGTTGCTCGGGGTTGAATAGAGTTCATAGCCAAGTCATAACTTATTCAAGCGGGATGCGAAGATTGGTGAAGATCCAAAAAGGCCCTAACAAGGCATGAGGAGCTCTATTTTGTTGCTAAAGATCCAAGATGATGTGAAGAACCATTATTCCAAAATCAAAATGAAGGATCGAGACACACGACGAAAAGCAATTACTCCCCTAAATATCATGGAGAAGGTTTATCCAAAAAGACCCTTACAAGGTATGAGGATAAATATATACATGCCCTAAAAGGAGGCGGATCGTTGTAAATCAAAATCCAAAATAAAGATTGAATAAAATGATGAAGTCGTGGTCCAAGTATGAAGAATCTATCCAAAACGTCAAGTGAAGAAATTCCAAAATATGAAAAGAAGACCATTATTCCAAGAACATCTTCTGAAGATTCGAAGTATGAAGTACATGCCAAATATCGGTCCGAGAAAGGTCTCAAATCGTGAAACGAGTTATGCCAAGATAAGAACTTAAGGAGATACACGAGAAGCCGTTTTAATAGATTTTGTCCTTCGGCTAACTATCGATTATATCGTCCTACTTTATTTTCGGACTAATAAATACTCAAATAAGTCAATATGAATCACTTGTGATCCATGACAAATAATTAAAAAATTCTAGAAACCTTTTCTTTTCTTAATAACTAGGATTGTGGGGAGAAAAAGTATTACACAATTTGGACGTATGAGTAGTGTTAGCATTATGACTTGCACCAACAATGATCTCGTTTTTGCACTTAGCATGAAATGTATGACAATCAAGGATGAAGAACTTTAGTCTATTAGACATTTACTTGTTTCTATTCATTGACCCTAAAAGTCACACACGTGATGAAAATCATACATTATGTCTTTACACATCTTCGTAGTATTGTATCAAGTTTTAGTTTTCAATAAAGGGTAATAAAATTGAATTTTTGAGATGCTTAGATAATTTATTCTAGCATTGCGTGAGGGCACGACAATGGTTTAGTATGAGGGAGTGATGAGATGGCATTTATACATGATATCATCGTTCTTTTCGGGCTTTAAATGCATAAAATGTCATCAAAAATACCATATATATGCTTGTGTTTGTATACTCGTGTATTTTAGGTATGGATATCGTTAAAAAGACAAAAGATCACAAGAAACAAGGAAAAACGAACATGAGAAACAAAGCCGCACAATAAACCTAGTTTATGATTTATCAAAGAAAAACCCTTGAAGACTTAAAGATGTACAAGAATGATCCCTCATCAATGAAGAAATAACACTAATACCCTTGTATATTCATAATTACAAGTTTGGTCCCTTAAGTTTGTCAAAATGACAAAAAGGTCCTTCATCTTTGAAGATTTGGTAAGTTTAGTCCCTCAAGAAATCTAAATTGTCAATAATGGTCCCCCATGAAGTCGAAGATCCAAAGAAGACCATCAAGTTCAAGAAAATTACTCATGAAGTTCCAGATTTTAGCTAAAATCTTTGTAATTCCTTTTTATAAATATAAGTAGGTATTTCTGAAAATTGTGATTTCCTTTTATGTTTTTATAAAAGTTTGGTGTTTTATTAGCTAAAGTCTAAGTTCCATTTATTTATTTGTTGAGTTTTGAGGAAAGGATTTTGATTTTTAAAACCCTTGTTTTCAAAAATTAGTATTTCATTGTTTTTGTCTCACCCTTATGTTTGTTGAATCTTAGCAGGTACAAGGAAGCTAGTGGTTTTTCTGCTACCACTTAAGCTCAAACATACAAAAGCATAGATTTATGTTTTGGAGGTGCACATCTCTAAAACCATTTAAGTTTTCTGAATATTTCATGTTTTTTTATGAATCTGAGTTTTTATCTGTGAATCTGTGATATTTTGGTTGGATCTTGTTATTTGAAGTTTTTTTGTTGTTATTGAGTTGATTTGAGCCTGGTTTGTCGGTTGAATCATACATATCCTTTGAAAAATTGAGAAATCAGTTTGATAAGGGGTGTTTGGGTTAACTGCATAACCTTGGTTTGAGTTGATTTGAGTAGGTGTTGTCTGGTGTATTTTGTTTGTTCATGATTTTATTGGGTATTTGGTTACTTATCTGCAAGTTTTGAAGGTTGTATCACATAAATCCAACAAAAGGCCATAAAATCTATTTAACTTGTTGTTTTGACTAAAATTTTGGGGACACCTAGATCTAAGGGTAGACTAGGGTTTCCAAGTGCTAAATCTTAGTTAATACAACAAGGGTAAGGGATTTGAGGTGTTGAAATTGGATCTGTGGTCTTTAGTTCAGCAAAAGGGTTTTGGGTATAATATTTTTCATCAGTAACCTGTTTAAGCTTTGATATGTCTCTAATCTTTGAATCGGTGTATGAAACAAGTTTATTTGTGCTTATTGGATTTTATTATAGCGTGTGTATGCATATGGTTCAGTTTGGTAGGCTTATTTTTGCTTAAACTGCTTATTTCTTCATAACATGCTTATTTGCATATCTGTGTCATATATATGGACTGTTTGCTTAAACTGTATCATTTGGCTGGATAAATTTGTGATTTCTTGCTTGTTTATGACTCCATACAACTTACTAGTTGTAAGGGTGACCTTGTTATCCATTGAATTCAAGTAAATCTCTCACAAATCCAAGGTCAAATAGTCAAAGCAATGGGAACTCCTTTCCCCTTCTTCTAGCCACTGCTAGTGTTATTTTTGTTTTAGCTTATGAGTAAGCTGTTCTAGCTTATTTTAACCTGCAACAACTTTAATTTTGTAATAGGTGCTCATTATTTGACCCATTTGTTCATTCTGGAGCATTTGGGTGGTTGACTTAAGGGTTTGACTAGAAAACCAACTTGTTTGACTTTTACATAACTGCTTATCAATTCATTCAGTTTATTTGGCTTTGGTTATTGAACTTTTCTGGATTGATTTGGCTTATTTAAGTCATTTAGAGTCTTTTGCAAGTTGAATCAAGTTCTGAGGTGGTCTAAAACTCCAAGTCGATTATTTTGTCTTTTAATAGATTTGTACTTAGCTTATTTCTGGCTTATTGGTTGTTCTTTTTCAAAATTTATTTTCACTGATCTCTTAGGCATCTCAAAAGAAGGCTGTGTGTCAAATTAGAGCTTATGGCATTGGCTTATAGCTTAATGGGCCAAAAAAACCCATTAAGAATAAGCTTTGATAAGCTCACATTCAGCTTTTGGGCCTTCAGACTTTTGTGTTCAGAATTGAATTTTCAGCTAGACTGGTAATTTTCAGCTTATTTGGTTGAGTTGGATTTTATTGGGCCAAAAATCCCAATAACTTGGTCTGTTTTTTATTTTAGCCTATTTGGGGGCCCATTAGGGGTATTTTGGAAATTTCACTTTCATTTTCTATTTATTAAGGTTAAAATATACTAGTTTGTAAGTTTTTAGAAATTTTTATAATTTTTGGATTTTTATTATTATTTTAATATTATTTTATTATTAAATTTAATTATTAATATTTTGCAACTTTTACATTTTTCTTACGTCAAATACATTAAGTTAGGATTTTTAAAACTCTTAGATTAATTTTCTCATCATTTTATTAGTTTTTAGAATTATTTTAATATTTTAATAGTTTTTAATCATTTAAAAATAGTTTTCTTTAGTTCAAAATTTCATAAAAATAGTTTTTAGTCTTATTAAGTCATTTTAGAGTTTTACAAAGTGGAAAATCTTTATTTGGGCTTTTTATTAATTATTTGCATTTTTAGGGCTTTAATTAGCATTTAAAAATTAATATTTAATTAATTAAAAGGTTTGAAAAAGTTTTGATCATTTGTAAACTCTTAGTTTAGTTTTAGCTATTTTTGGTAATTTTTAGAATTAATTTTTATTTTTTATCACTTTTTACCGGTTTTCATTTAGTCGTCGTAGTATAATTTTAACGTATCCGTCATTCTCTTTTCTCATCTTTTCTTTCTCAATATTAAGCTCAAACATTTAACAAGTTATTCACACACCTATACCTCCTTGGGAAACGAACTTATTTGGGTCATTAACACTTGATTTTCCTAAATCATTTGTTTAATACTTACCGCTCATATACGCTCTTTTGTTTTCCTAAACAAGAGACGAATTTTACCACAATCAATAAGAACGATTTACAATATCTTACAAATGGTGTCAAGAGACATAGGATGATTGTATTGTTTATGTGTTTGTGTTCTTGATTTTTCGTGCTTTGTTTGATCTATATCATTGGAACCAATTTTTTTTTGTGTTTTTATGGTTTAATCTTGATACAAATCATCTACATACTTGTGGTAGTGATTTGGTATTCTTACTTTGGTTAAAAACAAAATTTTTTTGGGTGTTTGATTCATTTTTTGGCTACAAATCTCAACTTAGTTGTGTACTATTCGAGAACAGTGCTACTTGTGCTCACGTATTGCGACAGACTCAAAGTTTGACGGTTTCTACATTGCGATCACATATTGCGATCAACATTGAGATCAACGTTGCTATCACATATTGCGATCAACATTGCGATCAACATTGCGACCACATATTGCGATCAACATTTCAATCAACATTGCGATCACTATGGCGATCACATTGCGATCAGTATTGCGATCACATTGCGATCAATATTGCGATCACATTGCGATAACTATTGCGATCACATTGCGATCAGTATTGCGATCACATTGTGACAAGGTCATTTCGATCACATTCCGACGGGATTAAAGTTTGGCATTGCGTTATAGTGACAAGTGTTCCAAGATTTTTCAAAAACGTGTTTTTGAAAATTTTTAGTGTGTAATTTGGTCTTGGAATTTTTGTTTTATCGAGAACAAGTATTAGAGGATTTCAACATTATTTCTCGAATTTAACTCACAACAACAAACACATTTACTTTCCGTCATTGTTCGATCAACGTTTGTAAATCTTAAATGGAATACACATCTCTTACGGATAAATCCCCTCTCGGGTACGGATAATCGTCCACCAATGTTGGTGAACACTATGTACGAGGATTGGACTTCCAGAATGGAACTTTACACGTTGAACAAGAGAATGGACATCTCATTTGGGCATCAATGCTTAATGGACCTGTAGATTATGGTACAGTGACGGAAGGTGCAGTTACTCGTCCTCGCACAACGGGTGAATTGACCGGAGATATGTAGATTCAAGACAAATTTGACAAACAAGCTACAAACATCATTCTCCAATCCCTTCCTCCAGATGTCTACAAACTCATCAGCAAACATAAAGTTGCCAAAGAGTTATGGGATAGAATTCGTGTTCTAATGCAAGTCACTTCGTTAACTAAACAAGAACGAGAGTGTAAGCATTATGATACATTTGATAAGTTTGCCTATGTTCCCGGGAGGACTCTCAATGATTACTATTTGAGATTTACTCTATTGTTGAATGAGCTCAATATCTATGGCATGGCAATTCCTACGTTTCAATTAAACACCAAGTATTTGAACACCCTTCCATCCGAATGGCGTAAGTACGTGACGTCTGTTAAATTGTCTAAGGACTTGCATAACACCAATGTTGATCAACTTCAAGCTTTTCTTCAACAACACGAATGCCATGTGATCCTCCCCTTTGAAATAAGCAAAGCAAGAGGCTCGGTTGTCAACACCACAAGTTCGTGATCCACTTGCCATGTATGCTTCTCAACAAATGACCCCCCAACCAAACATGGCTTACACTTATCAACAACCATCATACTTACAGCAGTGACCACAACACACATTTATCAACAACCACTTCAACCATCTTATCAACCACTAATGATGGCACAACAAGCATTTTAACAAAGTGTTCTTCAACAACATTATCCACATCAACCAACACATCAGGCATCACCCTTACAAGCTAACACTTTTCCAATAGGCTATACTCCTCAGCAAGGATATTTTCCAATTGAAGCACCACCAGCACAAGCCTTCTACTTCAATGAACTTCCACCAATTCAAGCACCGGTCTTTACTCCAAATGATACACCTACTGATTGTGGGTTTGCTATTTACTATGATCATGTGGTCTAGGTGGGTGGTGGTAGAATATGGCAGCCATGGATTAGTTGGAGAGAGAAGGTTGTGTGTGTAAAGAGAAAGGAAAAATGTATTCAATGAAAATGGGAAAAACACAAACAACAACCCCTCCTTAGAAGCCTTGGAGGGTTATATATAGTCACTCACGCGCCTACACTATACATAGTTTCCTAGTCTAGTCGTTACGTGAGTGACTATGATAACTAATGGGAATTCTTAAATGTCGTCACATAAAGTGAATTTCCAACAATCTTCCCCCATGGGACGACGTGTAGAATTCCTTACAATATTTTCCTAACAAGTACATAATGATTAAGAACAAAATCTTTCATGGAGCGTCCAATGCTGATGATGTCTTTTGAGGCCTTTGACTTCAAGTCTTCACTCTAGAGAGACTCATATTTATAGTAACTTGTAGTAGAAATACTGTAACGACACGAGCTAAGTAACTCATATACTTCGGGTTAAGGAGAAGCTTCTGAATTAACTTCCCCCTTATTCATGCCACATAATCTTGATGTAGAAGCTTTTAATAGCTTCCCCCTAAACCAACAATCCTCATGAGCAATTTCAAAGTTTTCAATAAAGCTTAGAATGATTAAGCGCAAATCGGAATTTAACAAGCAAACCCCATCATATGAAATGATAATGTTGCTATGAGTGATTGAAAGTTTGGGGCACACAAAGTAGATCAAAAACGTATCTTCTCACGCTTGAATAATTCTTCTAAATTTTTCTTCCCCCTGAGAGTTCAAGTTATGCATACTAGAAAGAATCAAGACATTTCTTCCCCCATGTAGTTGAAGAAAGGAAACCAATCCCATGTATGAAGCCCAAATACTGAAGTAGACACTTTATCCCATTCATGAAGTTGACATCGTAACACCAGCGTCAATTAAGTCTCGGAAATGCACATATCTTTTTCCGGAGATGCACCAGAGTCAATTAAGTCCCGGACGTACATATCTCTCCATATAGGATAATGATGATGAATAATTGCAACATCCAAACAATTAAACATCGAACAATAGTGTACCGTTTAGAGATTGATAGCGTCACGAGTTAAAACACTGATTTTCTCTACGGTTATGACATTTGTCTTCCTGGAGTGTCTTCAAATCAAAAGAAGGTATGAAGTTCATCATGTGTACTCATTGTGCGTTCAATATGTCTTCTTCTTCCCCCTTGTTAGTTTCGAAACCTCGGAACCAGCAATAAATCATACGCACATGTACCTGAAATCTCGTGAGAATAATAAATAAGATGAATTATATATTTTGTGAGAATCAGCTGCTGATGAACTTCTCTACTCATAAACTCTCTATGGATATCTTTACCAACCCCTTGTAGGCAATTTGAAGTGACTACTGATGGAATGAATCAGATATACCAAACGTGAAACTGAGTAAGAATCCCTCGACCTTGTGACTTAAGCTTGCACTATTGTTGATTAAAGAACGGTGGAGAAATCTCTAAGTACCCAATACCTTGCCGAAATAAGAATATAAGCATAACACCTCTTGAAATTATCCACATCAACTATGCGCGTGACACTGAGTACAACAATATAACCCCTTTAAGTGATAGTTATCAGGTCATCAACCAACCACCCCGAACCCGGAAAACTAGATAAAAAAAGTCTTCATTCTAAGTTTAAGCACGAACAAGTTATCTTTCAAAGAAAAATAGGTGCACGCCTTCGAAAAATCCGTCTTCAACTTCAAATAATAATACCCGATCAAAATACCTGTAGCCACTAAAAGATCTAGCCATTTTTCTTGGTCTCGTCAAAATAAATCTTGTCACTTTCTCGCGATACTTGTCTTCAAATCTTGTCACTTTTGTCACGTCACTTTTTCACTTCACTCTGTCACGTCATGTTGTCAATGCAAACCGCATATACAATCATTAACCTCATAATACAAAATTTAACTCAAGTAACAAACTAAAGTTCAAATTTATGTATTACACAGTCCATTTGCAATCCCATAAGCGAAAATGAGGCATGCGGCAATGACATGCATTAATGACTTATCCAACCAACACAATTTATTTAACACTGGCCCAAAAATTATACGAAGAACTTGGGTCTTGGGGTATGACTTGGCCCATGATTGGTATAGTAAATCTCTTCCATAATACCGGGATATAAATCACCCACTTCAACCCTAATATTACTCACAATTATCCTAATCACTTATACACACAGCCGACATCTATTTTATCTCAAAAAACCAAATATGTTACACTCGTCACCTAAACAACTCCGCCCCTTTCTTCATTTCTCCCAATATTTTGCTAACACAATGATAGACCAACAAATCATTCAAATCATCATCTCCAAAACCCCAATCACGAATCATATATAATCTAAATAAAAATCACGAATCACAAATCTTCTTGAATAACAGCCTCCTATACTTAATCTAACCAAACGAACCCATTTGTTGTTATTCTCGTGCGAAGGCTATAAGAACGTTTTTCAAGATCTCTATGTTGAGGTCTCGGGTAAGTGGTGAACTTCGATTGCATGTCAGTCTGAATTGGTTTCTTAAAATGTTAAATCGAAAAGAAGATTTATTATAACGTTTTTGTTACTAAGCATTCTTTTAATTAGAATATTAAAGTAGGAAACTAAACATCGATCTGTGATGCATGTATTTTTCGTGAGAAGATCTAAAAAGATCTGCGATATAGATGTATCACATGAAAAGAGATTAAATTGAGATCTTTATTTGTTTTATAAGTTTTCGTCGAGTCTAGATGTGATGGGGTGTAGGTGACGAAGCGATAGGTTAGATATGAGGATTTGTTGTGGAGATAAAAGGTTGGTGTTGGGTGCTGTTTTTGTATCATCGCAATGTCCTTTTTAACAAGCCATCGCAATGTATTTTTTAAACATGCCATCGCAATGTTTTTTTAAAATAAGTCATCACAATGTTAAATCACATGTGTAGGAATGTGCCATCCTAATGGTACATCGGAATGTGCCATCACAATGGTACATCGGAATGTGCCATCGCAATGGTACATCAGAATGTGCCATCACAATGGTAAATCGAAATGTGCCATCACAATGGTACATCGGAATGTGCCATCGCAATATTGTGACTGTCTCTATCGTAATGTTTAAAAAACATCTCCTATCGCAATGTCAAATCTCAATATCTGAAAATCTTATCCATATGGTACTTTTTTCCGTTTTTGTGGATCTGGAGATTTTCGCAGATCTGATTTTCGTAGATCTGGGTTTTTGGGGGCAAGATCTTCATCATCAGGAAAACAAAGAAACCCATAAAAACTTGAAACCAAATCTTAAAAAAATAGATCTTGAAAAAATAAACCCGAAAAAGTATTGGACCATTTAAAAACCAATGCAATGGGACACAAACCCATGTGTCTGATGTTGATGCAAAAGTTGGTTGATCCTTGCTAGACCCGAATTAGGCTTAATTCGGGTTGGCTGGATACCGGCTCCTGCACCAAGTGAATCGTCTGGTTGGGATCCTGCACACTAAACAACACGCGTTAAGCTTACCGTGGGAAGGTTTCCCACGATTAGACTCTGGCGTGAGAGTAAGTAATTGATTTAGGGTTATATGTGAGTTTAGAGTGAATTGTGATACCTTTGTGGAACCCTTGGGGGTTCCTTTTATAGGCAGTAAAACCCTAGTGGGCTTTCACTGATCCTTCGGCCCCAAGGAAGAGATAAGCACCAGAATTAGAATGATTGTTATCTTTTAATTCTGGTAGTGAATATCCTCTCCTTATTGGGGTAAAGATATTCCTAGACAGAATATCATTCTGTCTGACCCTATGTCGGCCGTGTCGACCGTACCGAGCCGTGGGCCGCACACATGTGTGCGGTTACTGTTCATTCAAGCCCATAAGCCTGACTGACATTATCCCACCCATCTGTGATGGGCCGGATACGGGTAGTACCCTTGGGCCGGGTCCATGACCCGGTTGGGGACTATACGTCATCATCTGATGAGTACAAAAGGATAGGAGTGACAAACCCATGTGTCTGATGAGTACCAGATGTAACAACATGTAACATCAATCGTAACAAAAACCAATGATAAATGAGGGACAAAAGGATATGACAGTGTTTGGCCTTTGGACAATGAACAAAACCCTCGTGATAAAAAAATTATAACATTTTGAGACCAAAGAAAAAATTTGACCACCAAATCACAAACAAAAATATGTCGATCCAAGGATTAAACCATATAACTCGAGATACTTGTCAAAACTTGTTCCAACTAGAGGATTTCCACCAACGAACAATGTGATAACCCAAAACCAAGGTCATTGCTTAATCTTATTTTACGATTATTTTTGAAATTTTTGGATGAGTTTGAATGATATTTATTTTTCGAGGTTAAAGTTTAAGCCGATGTTGGAAGGTTTATATTTAAATATTTAATATGTATAAGGAGTATTAACAAGCGTGATGTCGATGGATGCAAAATATTTTACGTTTTATTGTCGGTTGTTCGATGTTGGTCATTTTTGATGTTTTCTTTTAAATGATGTTTTCTTTTAAAGCTTCAAAATTGTTATTCTTTGCTTTCAAAACGTTTTGATGAGATTCAAAAACATTGTATTTCACTTAAATGTACAAAACAATTTCTTCAAGAGCTTTTTGAAATGTCATTCGAAGGTGTTAATATAGATGATTCAAATTTTCAAAAGAATTTTCGATTGAATTTACAATCAAAACAGCGTCAAGCAAGTGACAAGGTTACCAAATCGTTTCCGATAGACATAGAGAAATCTAAGGAGATTAACTGTGTGAACGTACTTGAGGCCGCTAAGAATATTAAATTTGATCTAGATAATCGAGTTTCCAAGATTTTGTCCAAAGTTGATAACTTAAAACAGAAAAATACACAACTCTTCGATTCAGTAAAGCCCGCATGTGCTAATACCACTGCACAAAATCAATCATTGATTGAACAATTGAATCGAACGTCGGTGGAAATATCTGATTTGAGGGAACAAATTTGAGATAAAAAATTGGCTTTGACTGAGATAAAGGAAACACTTCGTACCTTAAAAGGTAAGAATGGTGTGGATAATGCAGCCACTGTCTCAGCATCGTCCTCTAGTGCAATAAAAAAGAACCTTATCGTCGTCACCCAACTTAACAAGGTCCCTAGAACTAATGTGACAATCCGTCAATTTATGGTTGATATTTTATTCTCAAGTATTATTTAAAAATATTATTTTAATTTTATATTATGAACTCACTCATTTTTGGGAAGAAATTTGGGTTTACGTCTTGAACTAGCATCCACTACGTTTAAACCGGAGAATTCTAGGTTACGTGCTTACGTTTACATACACTGTTTTGGTGACAGTTCGACATTTCAGGAAATAAATTTATCCTTAAATATTATATTGGAATTTTGAATTTGTGTTGGTTCATAAACTCAAAAATTTACGAGAAGAGATTAGGACTTACGTGCATTATTTAACGTCCTTTACGACTAAACCGGAAACCCTAGGTTTACGTATTTATGTTTTTGAACTCCGTTTTTGATGAGAAAATTTTTATTAAATTCGTTTTGTGTCGTTGATTCATAATTTATAAAAAAGTTTTTCGAAAAACGACCCGAAGGCACGTAAATCTAGGAAACTAGAATCGAGGAGTACCCATAAATTAGTGGAGATGAGACAAGTATACACTTTCCTTACCCCCACTATGGGTGGCAAGACTTAGCCAACACACCATATGTGGTGTCAAGTTTATATACACACTAAGGACACATGTCCTTAGTGCATACACAAACCACCAAACTAATAAAACTAGCTACACCATAAACCATTTCTCATTTCATACATGCAAAACCACTCAAACACTCTCTTCTCCCTCTATGAACGTCCATAACCATCACCAAATCACTATATTCATCAAATTTTAACCACAAACATAAGATATAATCAACATATGTTGATAACTACACAAAAAGATGATGATTGGAGGTGATTCTAACTTGTAGAAAGAAGTTTTCTTGGAGTTCTAGGGCTGAGATTGGAGCTTAGATCAATGGGTTCAGGCATGGCTAAATCTAGGGTGGATCTATGAATAGGAAGGTTCATCAAGGATGACCTAATTAGTGTAATCATCTCTTTGATTCTTCACTAAGATTAAAGGTCTCCATCATCTGGTTGGTATAGAGATTGTTTCTTCCTATCCTCTTGTTATTTTGAATAAGTAATCTTGTATTTTCTTTATTTATGTATATGTATATGATGATGAATGATGATCAAAAATATTATGTGGGGATCATGTGTTGATAAACTTGGTTAAAAAGATTGAAAACTACATGTAAAAGTGGTAAAATCTTGCTTAAATAAGTAGGCTGTATAAAAACAGTAAAGAACCTTATGATAAACTATTAAAATGGCATGAATGAATTAATATACAGTAAGTTATAAGACTTGTACACATGTGAGAGTTGGCCATACAATGGAATCCTTAAAATGAGTGAGATATGATCAAAACAATATTGAAGTACAAATCTGAGTAGTCTGTTTTGGACGGACTGTTAGGGACATTTAGATATAGATTTTGCAGTAGCTAAAAGTGAGTTAATTGTAGAACACAATATTTAGTTTGTTCCATCCAAATATGAGCCTCTATATCCTTGTAGAACTCAAGCTATGATAAAAATGGTGAAAGTGAAAATAATAATCAGATTTGTAAATAAATGTATATAGTATAATATTAGCACTCAAGTAAATATAATATAAAATGTTTACCTAAAACCCACTAACTTATATGTTACATATAAATAAGTATTTACTTTGATAAATAAATGTAATATTTTATGAAAATGGCAGTTTGATAAGTTTTATAAGTTATAAAACTATATACATGAGTTTTACGTCTTTTCGACTAAAACAGATAAATTAACGTTTTCGTCAATTAAAAGTTCGACGGTCGGACCCGTCTAATGTAAACATTTTATAATTCATATACTGATGTATAAGTACATTTGACAAGTAAAAACCGATAAAACCCGAGCTTTATAACTTATGGACATTAACTTGTCAAAGTAGCCTTATTGGACTATTGGCCCAACTAGTTTGAATAAACACTAATGGACTTACTCATTGGGCTTAACCCAATTGGGCCCAACATATGAGTATAGGCCTGATATTAAAAGTATAATTGGGCTAATATAATGTATTGAACTCTTAATGGGCTTTTAATGGGCTTATTGGGCATTAATATGGAATTGGATTAAAACTAGTATAACTAGTCAAAAATTTGACTAACACATAACACTATAATGTGTATGAGGAGATAAAAACCCACTTGATAACACATAACACATAGCCATTGTTTTTATAAAGTCATTGGACAAGAGTCTAAGACAAGTATTATTTGTCTAGGTTTCCGTGATTGAAGCACGTACCGTACATCCAAATCGCCGATAACCGCCTTTCCCAATCAACGTGAGTTCATAAACCCGCGAGGGAGATAATATGTTAGTTTTAATAAAATAGGACACTAGTTGTCCTGATTGTTTGCTTATTAATTTGGACCCGAATGATTGTATGGCCCGATGAATGATTATATGACCCAATAAATGAAATGAAATGGATTATTAAGGTTAGGTTATGTCACTAAAATTCCCATTTGCATGAACTGTGAACTACCGGGATTTGGTAGACGCTTATGCATATAATAGTACTATTTGGTGAAGATCACCCCAGTTCGCGCCTTGACGGTTGATCCCCGTCGTGACACATTGATTGGTAAGCGAATTTATGTATGAGAAGATTTATACAAGCTTGATTATTGTGACGACACGCTGTGTTAGATAGGCAAATGAGTTTCGAGTTAGCTACACGTTGTTTGTTATAGTAAGGTAGCAATGTCATGCGACTTATAATAATCCAATAACGAAAATACTGCTATATGCATTGAATTACAATATATTGCCTGACTAGCAATACAAAGTCTTATTATTGATATTATGTTCGTGTTTTGGTTTTACATAACCATATTCATATAACGGTTTTATTTAACTCTATACAACGTTATAAGACGTATTGTATGATGTTTTTGCGACATTGGTTCGTATAATGGTTTTGAAGGCAAAAGCCTATAGTATGATTTACAACAAAGATTTGTATAAAATGTTTTGGCATATTTTATGGCCAACGACAAAGAATCGTACAAAATACTTTTCGGTAATAATTTTATACCGATGATATATTAACGGATTTCATTAAACTCTATGAATTCACTCGGCGTTTTCGCTGACCTTTTCTTTTAACATGTTTTATCTGAGGTACTCGAAGGTAATTCTCGGGAAGACGACAAGAATTCATGGCCCGCACTTAAATAACAATTTCCATTCAAATTTTTTGTAAAATTGTATGAAATACTATGACTTGGGACCTATGTAAATTTTATATTCATGATTGGAAAATGCTTTATTATTAAACGATTCGATTTTAAGCGTTGTCTATGATTTGAGTAATGTGTTATCCCGTAACACCAACGACTCTTCCGCTGAACTAAAGTATGAATATTACAGTTTGGTACCAGAGCTCTCGTTATAGAGAACGAAAGATATTTAAAACCAAAGTTTTGAATAAAACATTTCAAAATCTTTTAACCATAAATATTTTTAAATAGATATTTTGAATAAAATGTTTAAAAATCTTTTGACTATAAGGGTACCGAAGAATTCCCGAGTTACCGACAAGGCCAGACTGAGAAGCGTTATTTTAATATATATATAACTTGGATTATATATATATATATATATATATATATATATATATATATATATATATATATATATATATATATATATATATATATATATATATATATACATATATATATATATATATATATATATATATATATATATATATATATATATATATATATATATATATATATATATATATATATATATATATATATATATATATATATATATATATATATATATATATATATTGTAATTTGATTACATGATTGTTTGATGATTATTTTAATACTTAGACGAGGTATTTATACGACGTAAATTGTCACAAGAAACCCTAACTCCCCTAGCAAATCAATCAAAGTTATTCCCGTAGGAATTCTAGCTATTCCAGATCTAAAGCAAGTTGTGGATATTTATGATCCCAAAAAAATGGTTGATATTCGTAGAAATGTTGATATTAGTTGATTATGATCTTGAAGAAGAATTGGCGAGATTAAATCTGATATCGATGTCATGACGATCTTTCCTTATAGAGTGGAGTTTGACAAAACCTTACCACCTGGAAAGGTGTCATCTGATTCGGTGTCACCCAATTCTTAATTTGCAATTGAAAGGGTGAATGTTGCACTTGAGGCTGTCATTGAAGCCTTTACCCAAAAGCCTCATGCCACTAGTACCTTTCCAAGAATTCTAATTGAATGTGTGAGTCATTTCATACTAGTGACTCATTTGATAACTATTGTTGTAAAAGCTATAGAATTGGAAATTAAGTCTTGTTCATGTAGAGCTTTTATTGCCCTTTCAAAGTCTAAGAATAAGGTTGAAAGAATTGGAGAATGAGGTAGGATGTCGCATTGAGTATAAGTTGATTGAAACTTGATAAAGTAAAATTTAACTCGTATGGAATATGAAATTGTTAAGAGGAAGTCATTAAGTCCTGTGATTGAATTATAAGGTTTTAAATGATTGTTGATTCGTGTTAAGGGTTTTTCCTAGGCCATTGTCCAATGACGAGGATGCCCAGTGTCCAAGAAATAAATTCAAGAAATATTCTTCTGAATAGGGACCGATGGATCTTCCGGGACAGGTGGAACACCTAGTGACTATTATAGATTAGTATTCATTATGGTATCTTTTAAAAATCCCTAACTTACCTGAGATATCAGTTGGTAGGATGAGTTCTTGGAATTGTATGGCATAGTGACACGTAATGTGTTACGGTATAATTTTGACTTGTTTGTGACTAATGAAAAGACTACCTTTGATTGCTAAATCCTACATGTATCAATGTTATCTATCCTTTCTTGCTTGTTCCTAATGTTCGCATTAGTGATGCAACCATTGAACAAGTACTCATCTCGATTTGAGTTACGTTGTGGATTATTCTTTTTGAGTGCCATCGAGGTCATGAACCTCATGATTATTTGGCTAAGCTCATTTCCAGATATATTGTTGCTAGTTCTTTGTGAACAACTTTTCATCACTCTTTTGCAGATCACTCATTGTTTTTATAAGTTAAAACAGTATTCCTTGAGAAAAAATTGAATTTTCATCACCATATGGATTATTTAAAGTGAGACTTATAAATAATCATTATCGAAATAAATTTGTTTATGAAACACCTTGGAAAACTTAATTGTTTCCATAACAAAGAACATCTCTATAAATTCATTTTGATTCTTATTCCAGAAGTAAGCATGAAAATGTTTTTATTTTAAACATGATGACAAAGTTTTGACGAACTGAGTATTGCATCGTTAATCCTAAAATTGTATATAGTTGCGTTCCTACATACAATTTGGAAGGGACCATGCAAGGCTGATTAGTAGTCACCATAAAAGTGTTAATAAACACTACATTTTCATTGTAATTGTGAAAGATTAAATTTTTATGAGATCTGCAAGAAGTGCAAAATAGGGACATATTATTAGGGACACCTACATATGTGCCCTACCATTTATTCTTCTGAATCGAATTTAATCATCTGTGGAAATTGTCTTAATTGACAATTAATATCCCCTCCTTGTCTAATTCTCCCGTGGTGAGATTCTTTGGAAAAGTATTTGATTACCGAGTGTTGATACCCGACTGGATGTATCGACGTTCCTATCATTTCTTTTGATTAGATTTCATTTGAATGACCTGGGTAGCGATCCGAGAAACTTTAGAATGCGTACTAAATTCATGAAAACATGGGATAGACTCATATTCGTTAATGTTTTCGTCTGTATCTGATTTGAATTTCTCTCGCGTAGATTTTGTGTTGACCTTACTCTTTTAAGGTTAGTTATGTCTCCTGATATCCTTGAATTTGTGAAGGATTATTAGTTCTTATTAGTCTTTTGAGAAGTTTACATCTTATCAACGGTAATGAAACTAGAAAGTTAATAGTGCCAGTAGAATGGATTGATTGATTATGACATGAGGTCATTGTCTTAATTAATGGGAACTCGAGTAGAATTCCCCTAAAAGATAAGATGTTGATTATCAAAAGTGATCTAAATAATTCATGATCGATGACCATATCCTTCATTTAGACTTGAAATTATACCATGAATGGTTGTGAACTAGTCATAAATCATGTAATCTAGGAACAACTTAAAAGTGAATTTATTAAAAGATGTTTCTGTTATTTAAAATTTTAGGAGGTATTTGCTGATTACATAGCTAGACTTTCGCCAATAAGGCAAGTTGAATTTGGTATTGATTATATTCCCGGTGCTGCACCTGTGGCATGTGCATTGTACGTCAGCACCATCTGAATTAAAAGAATTACCGTGCAACTGAGAGAGTTGTCGGAGAAAGCTTTTATTCTACCGAGTCGTCATCATGAAGAGCTATGGTGTTATCATTACTTATATTTATTGATTACCTTGAACTAAGTAAAATTTACGATCGAAATCGATATCCATTACTCAAGATGATAGATTTGTTCGATCATTTACAAGGTTCTAGTGTATATTCAGAAATTTGATCCACGACATGGTTATCATCAATTTCGCGTCTGCGAAAAAGATTATCTATTCCAATCACTACATCCAGAACTTGTAATGAGCATTATGTGTTTCACGTGATGTCGTTTGGATGGACCAATGCACATGTAGCATTCATAAATTTGGTGAATCACGTGTGTAGGCTATAATTTGATAAAATTCATGCTTGTGATCATTAAGGACCATTTGTTTGTTTCTAAGAATAAGAATGAGTTAATAATTATTTATAGACTGCCCTGAGTTGGCCGAGCAATGAAAACCTGTACCTTGAGTATTTAACATGTGATTTAAGGCTTAATCCTTTACATTATTTGACCGTGGATAGACAATGGAATTTATATTGACTCTTCAAAGATTAGAGACATTAAGGCTTTGGGTTATACCAAAAAGTAAGTGCAAAAATGTTTTAACAAATGTTTTACCAAAGGAAATTTTAAGAAATTTGAAACGACAATATTTGCTTGTCAACTAAGAAAATTTTGACCAAAGTATAACCAAAGATTTTTCGAACATTTACGAATCTTATGATTTATTTTCAATAAATCAACAAAAATCGTGTTATCTAAATTCATATTTTATTTTGAACATTTTTCTATAACTAAGAAATTTAAAAAAAATTTACGTTGACGTTTCATAAAAGTTAAATATTTATTATTTAATTACTTGTAATAATTATCGACGCTTTAGACGTTGGATTGAGTAAAACTGATAAAAATAATAGTTGAGACGAAACTAAAACTTAGAAAATATGAAGAAAGAATTTCTAAGTGAATTGTGGTCATGATAATTATTTCATTAGGAAAGGTGAATGTAAATACTGACGCTTTATGTAGAAAGGATAATGAATCAATTAGGATGTGTGCCTTAGTAATGACGGTGCAAAATAATTTTCTCGAGCAATTTAAAAATAGTCGATGCTTGTAAAAAGGATAATATAGATAATAAAAGGGGTTCGCGGCTAATGTGAACCATTAGAATTGAGAAGCCGATGACGTTAAAAAAAGGACACTTGTGGTTGCCTAAATATGGAGATTTTGAGATTTAGTCATGTTGGAATCTCATAAGATTAAGTATTCTATTCATGTCATTTTTGATTTAATATCTGAAGAAGTTGTACCGATGGCAATTTATGAAGGCAGACATCGCCTCATACATTAGTAAACGTCTAACTATTGCAAAGGTCATCATCTGAATTTGATTTGATTTGGGTCATCGTCGACAGACTAACCAAATCTACTAATATCATTCCCGTTAATGATAAATTCTCGATGAAGAAATTGACTCTTTGTATATAAAAGAGTTGTGTAAACATAGTGTGCCGTATCAATCATCTCTATCAAGATCCTCGCTTCGCATCGAATTTCTAGAGATTTGCTCAGAAGTCATTCGGAACGAACCTTGATGAGAATACTGTTTACCACCCCAAATCAAAGGGACGAGGTAAAGTAACGATACAAAACACTAGAAGTGTTGATTTATGCTTGAATGATTGACCTTTGGTAATAAACCGTATAATCGATTTCCTTTGGAGAGATCATCATTGATAATTATCATGTTAGGATCGAGATAGAATCTTGTTAGGATCTAAATATGAGAGCATATGTAGCAGGAGTTGGGAGGAAGACAACCGACATACACCCATTGTGAGTTGGACATGTCTTTTAGGTTTAAGGTTGCCTATGATGACAAACCTAACTATACAAAATACCCGACCCGCGAGACCTGAAATGATTGTTGAAATTAGGATCTGATCATTGATTGCCAATAGTGGGCAGGAGGTTATGTGAATATGAAATGTAAATCTTGAAGTGCATGATAGGTAGCAAAGTTATGCCAAAAAATTTCACCATGGAAAAAAAAATGAATTTATGATCTGAAAGATCATTGGAAATAAGTCCCCGTTGTATGGGACCATTGAGATAATATAAAGAGTTGGTTTGAAAGGCATATAAGCTGGATCTACCCTAGGACTTCAAGGGCTGCGTGAATTATGTTTCGTATATCGAACTTGATAAAATGTCTATCAAGTGAAATCTGATTGTTTCCTAGAAAGTTTGGATCGACGAAAGTTGCATTCATCATAAACCCGTGAACATCATGGATAGAGAAAGTAAGTCAACTTAAGCCTGATCGTATTTCCGTAGTTATGTTTGATGAAACTCGTGTATTGTAATGAATTACACTTGAGAGAAAAGACCGAATGTGGAGGAAATACCCACATGGCTTTAACTCTATAAGAAGCGAGTAGTAAGATAAATCGATCTTTAAGGACAAAGATCCTGTTTAGGGGTAAATGCTGTGACAATCCGTCAATCTATGGTTGATATTTTATTCTCAAGTATTATTTAAAAATATTATTTTAATTTTATATTATGAACTCACTCATTTTTCGGAAGAAATTTGGGTTTACGTCTTGAAATAGCATCGACTACGTTTAAACCGGAGAATTCTACGTTACGTGCTTACGTTTACATACACTGTCTTGGTGACAGTCCGACATTTCAGGAAATAAATTTATCCTTGAATATTATTTTTGAATTTTGAACTTGTGTTGGTTCATCAACTCAAAAATTTACGAGAAGAGATTAGGACTTACGTGCATAATTTAACGTCATTTACGACTAAACCGGAAACCCTAGGTTTACGTATTTGCGTTTTTGAACTCCGTTTTTGATGAGACAATTTTTATCAAATTCGTTTTGTGCCATTGATTCATAATTTATAAAAACGTTTTTCGTAAAACGACCCGAGGGCACGTAAATCGAGGAAACTAGAATCGAGGAGTACCCGTAAATTAGTGGAGATGAGACAAGTTTACACTTGCCTTACCCCCACTATGGGTGGCAAGACTTAGCCAACACACCATATGTGGTGTCAGGTTTATATACACACTAAGGACACATGTCCTTAGTGCATACACAAACCACCAAACTAACAAAACTAGCTACACCATAAACCATTTCTCATTTCATACATGCAAAACCACTCAAACACTCTCTTCTCTCTCTATGAACGTCCATAACCATCACCAAATCACCATATTCATCAAATTTTATCCACAAACATAAGATATAATCAACATATGTTGATAACTACACAAAAAGATGATGATTGGAGGTGATTCCAACTTGTAGAAAGAAGTTTTCTTGGAGTTCTAGGGCTGAGATTGGAGCTTAGATCAATTGGTTCATGCATGGCTAAATCTAGGGTGGATCTATGAATATGAAGGTTCATCAAGGATGACCTAATTGGTGTAATCATCTCTTTGATTCTTCACAAAGATTAAAGGTCTCCATCATTTGGTTGGTATAGAGATTGTTTCTTCCTATCCTCTTGTTATTTTTAATATGTAATCTTTTATTTTCTTTATTTATGTATATGTATATGATGATGAATGATGATTAAAAATATTATGTGGGGATCATGTGTTGATAAACTTGGTTAAAAAGATTGAAAACTACATGTAAAAGTGGTAAAATCTTGCTTAAATAAGTAGGTTGTATAAAAACAGTAAAGATCCTTATGATAAACAGTTAAAATGGCATGGATGAATTAATATGCAGTAAGTTATAATACTTGTACACATGTGAGAGTTGACATACAATGGAATCCTTAAAATGAGTGAGATACGATTAAAACAATATTGAAGTACAAATCTGAGTAGTCTGTTTGGAAGGACTGTTAGGGATATTTAGAGATAGATTGAGCCGTAGTTAAACCTTTGTTAATTGTAGCACATAATATGTAGTTTGTCCCATCCAAAGATGAGCCTCTATCTCCTTGTAAAACCCAAGATATGATAAAAATGGTGAAAGTGAAAATAATAATCAGATTCGTAAATAAATGTATATAGTATAATATTAGCACTCAAGTAAATATAATATAAAATATTTACCTTAAACCCACTAACTTATATATTACATATAAATAAGTATTTAAATTGATAAATAAATGTAAAATTTTATAAAATTGGCAGTATGATAAGTTTTATAAGTTATAAAACTATATACATGAGTTTTACGTCTTTTCGGCTAAAACCGAAAAATTAACGTTTTCGTCAATTAAAACTTAGACGGTCAGACCCGTCTCATGTAAAATTTTTATAACTAATATACTGATGTATAATTACATTTGACAAGTAAAAACCGATAAAACCCGAGCTTTATAACTTATGGACATTAACGTGCCAAAGTAGCCTTATTGGACTATTGACCCAACTAGTTTGAATAAACACTAATGGACTTAGTCATTGGGCTTAACCCAATTGGGCCCAACATATGAGTATAGGCCTGATATTAAAAGTATAATTGGGCTAATATAAAGTATTGAACTCTTAATGGGCTTTTAATGGGCTTATTGGGCCTTAATATGGAATTGGATTAAAACTAGTATAACTAGTCAAAAATTTGACTAACACATAACACTATAATGTGTATGAGGAGATAAAAAACCACTTGATCATCAACATACTTATAATATAATCTATACATAGCCATTGTTTTTATAAAGTCATTGGACAAGAGTCTAAGACAAGTATTATTTGTCTAGGTTTCCGTGATTGAAGCACGTATCATACATCCAAATCGCCGATAACCGCCTTTCCCAATCAACGTGAGTTCATAGTCTCGCACTCTTTTAAATGTTTTTATGAAATGTTTTATAAACCCACGAAGGAGATAACATGTTAGTTTTAATAAAATAGGACACTAGTTGTCCCGATTGTTTGCTTATTGATTTGGAACCGAATGATTGTATGGCCCGATGAATGATTATATAACCCAATAAATGAAATGAAATGGATTATTAAAGTTAGGTTATGTCACTAAAAGTCCCATTAGCATGAATTTTGAACTACTGGGATTTGGTAGACGCTTATGCATATAATAGTACTATTTAGGGAAGATCGCCCCAGTTCGCGCCTTGACGGTTGATCCCCGTCGTGCTACATTGATTGGTAAGCGAATTTATGTATGAGAAGATTTATACAAGCGTGATTATTGTGACGACACGCTGTTTTAGATGGGCAAATGAGTTTCGGGTTAGCTACCCGTTGATTGTTATAGTAAGGTACCAATGTCATGCGACTTATAATAATACAATAACAAAAATACTGCTATACACATTGAATTACAATATATTGCCTGACTAGCAATACAAGGTCTTATTATTGATATTATGTTCGTGTTTTGGTTTTACATAACCATATTCATATAACGGTTTTTATTTAACTCTATACAACGTTATACTACGTATTGTATGATGTTTTTGAGACATTTGTTCGTATAATGGTTTTGAAGGCAAAAGCCTATAGTATGATTTACAACAAAGATTTGTATAGAATGTTTTGGCTTATTTTATGGCCTACGACAAAGAATCGTACAAAATGATTTTCGGTAATAATTTTATACCGATGATATATTAACGGATTTCATTAAACTCTATGAATTCACTCGGCGTTTTTGCTGACCTTTTCTTTTAACATGTTTTATCTGAGGTACTTGAAGGTAATTCTCGGAAGACGACAAGAATTCATGGCCCGCACTTAAATAAAAATTTCCATTCAAAGGTTTTGTAAAATTGTATGAAATACTATGACTTTGGACCTATGTAAATTTTATATTCATGAATGGAAAATTCTTTATTATTAAACGACGCGATTTTAGGCGTTGTCTATGATTTGAGTAATGTGTTATCCCGTAACACCAACGAATCTTCCGCTGAACTAAAGTATGAATATTTGGGGGTGTTACAACTAAACCATCTCAAACAATGGTCACTAAAGATAAGGCAAAATTAAAACCAGCTTCTAATATTCCCGTGTTGCCTTCTACAGGAGTAAGCACCACCACTAAGGCTCAAAGATCTAAGCTTAAAAGAAATAAGAAGAATGATGGGATCTTGCCCCCATCTAGTAGTCAAGTGAAGAAGAAAGTAGAAGCCCATCCTAGGAATGTTATTTCTGTTTTGAATAAAAAAGAATCATGTAGCTAAACTTAAAGGCTCTACGGTTGTGCAGCATTCCAAGCCTACTGTGAATTCTAATTTGAAATGTTGGAATTGCAATGAATGTATGTTTTCTAGTCGTCATGATTCTTGCCTTATTGACCATGTGAATGAGATGAATGCTCGGAAAAATGGTTTAGAATGGAAACCTACTGGGAAAGTGTTAACCCAAGTTGGTTGGATGTGGTGCCCCACTGGTAGAAATTTCACTATAGTAGGAAATGCGTGCCCTTTAACTAAAATCACTCCCACTAAAGCGAAGAAAGCGTTTCCTTTAACTAGGAGTACCAAGGCTACCAAAACCCAGGCGTGTCCTTTAACTAGGAACACCGACACTACTGTAGGAACCAAGTGCCCTTTAAATAGGTCTACTCCTACTGTAGTGCCCGATAATACTCCAAAATCTCAGAAAGTTGGAACAATAAAACCTGTTAATGGTAAAACTCACATTAGAAAATGCCAGAAATCTAAGGATAACAAAATTGTTAGCAATTCTGGTAATATTATATCTGTATCTACTAACAATCGGGAACCAATAGTTTCTAATGCATTCTCTACTGTTGTTGTTGAAAACAGGTGGTCCAAATTGTTCTCTGGTATTTGGACTCTGGTTGCTCCAAGCATATGAACGGAGATCGCTCTCAGCTCAGAAATTTCGTCATCAAATTTCTTGGTACGGTTTGATTTGGAAATGATCATATTGCAAAGATAATGGGTTACGGTGAATATCATATTGGGAATGTTATAATTTCAAGAGTGTATTATGTGGAAGGTCTCGGTCACAATTTATTTTCTGTGTTGTGATGCAAACCTAGAAGTTTCTTTTCGAGAGCATACCTGCTTCATCCGTAATTTGGAAGGTGTTGATTTATTAAAAGGTACTCGAGGGAATAATTTGTATACTTTGTCTCTACAAGATATGATGGTCGCTTCTCCCGTATGTCTTCTCTCCAAAGCATCGAAGACTAAGTCATGGTTATGGCATCGACGGTTATCTCATCTTAACTTTGACGCTATTAATCACTTGGCGAAAAACTAACTTGTTCGTGGTCTTCCTAAACTTACATTTCACAAGGATCATTTATGTTCCGCGTGTACAATTGGGAAAATCACTAAGAAATCATACAAACCAAGACTGAAGACACCAACCAAGAGAAACTTTATTTGTTGCATATGGATCTTTGTGGGACAATGCGTGTTGAAATTCTTGGTGGTAAAAAGTACATCCTCGTCATGGTAGATGATTACTCTCGGTTTACATGGGTGAAATTTCTTGCAACAAAAGACGAGGCACCTAAAGTCATCATCGATTTTCTCAAGATGATTCAAGTGCGTCTCAACACTACTGTCCGACGCATTCGTACAGATAATGGAACAGAATTTGTGAATCAAACTTTGTGTAAGTATTTTGAAGAAGTTGGCATATCTCATGAAACATCCGTTGCTCGCACTCCACAACAAAACGATGACGTTGAAAGGCGAAATCGCACACTTATAGAAGCAGCTCGAACGATGTTAATTTACGCAAAGGCTCCATTATTTTTATGGGCAGAAGCAGTATCTACAGTAGTGTACACCCAAAATCGGTCACTAATTTGAAAACACCATGGTAAAACACCTTATGAGCTTCTACATGGAAGGGTACCAAATTTATCATATCTTCATGTATTTGGTTCTCTTTGCTATACAAATAATGATGGTGACAATTTGGGAAAACTTCAACCAAAGGCTGATATTGGTATTTTCATTGGTTATGCACCCAAAAAGAAGGCATCGAATCTACAATCGTAATTCTCGTAAGATCCTCGGAACTATGAATGTTGATTTTGATGAGCTGACAGCAATGGATTCTAAGCAAAGCAGCTATGAACCCACACTTCATGAAATGGGACCCAGTAACATTATCTCTGGTCTTGCCCCAAATAACCCTTCTTCATCATCATTTACACCACCTTCTAGGAATGTATGGGATACGTTGTTTCAACCGTTCTTTGATGGATTCTTTACTCCTCCAAGTATTGTTGCTCCAGAACCTGAGGTAAAAGCTCCAGCAACCGAAGCACAATCAGATACATCTACACCTATAATTGGTCAAGATATTCCTTCAACGAGTAATTCTCAACCAACACCCGAATTAACTACCCATGTCATGCCTATTGATGATGAAGAGGATGATGATGATCACGATTAAGAATACGCTCAAATGCGTGAACTTCCATTCTTTGGTGTACCAATTCCCGACTCTAATCAAGTCGGGTCGTCCACCTCAAAGAAACCTCCTACTACGGTCTACTCCAATCCATGGATTCGTGAACATGACAATAAGTGGACAAAGGATCATCCTATAGATTCTATTACTAGTGACCCTAATTGTCTGGTATCCACACGAAGTCAGTTACAAGAAAGTGAAATATTTTCATTTTGATGCTTTTCTCAGTGATGTTAAACCTAAGACGTGGCAACAAGCATTTACCCAATCTTGTTGGATAGAATCTATACAAAAGAACTTAATGAATTCATACGTCTTGATGTATGGGAACTTGTCCCATGCCCGGATCAAGTGCAATTACTCAATTTAAAATGGGTTTACAAGGTGAAACTCAACGAGTTAGGCGGAATATTGAAGAACAAAGCTCGACTAGTAGCTCCTGGATACAAGCCATTATTGGGCATCGACTTTATGGAATGTTAGCCTCAAAATATTGAGTCAAACAAGAATGTTCGGTCATAGGTTTCTATTGTAACTTTAATTAGAACGTTGTAATAAGTAGTTTATTAGTCGTGGTTTACGGGCTTGGAGTTAAACTAATTAAAGTCCAAACATCAAGTCCGGCCCAATATATAGTCCATTAAAGCCCGCATGTGGGTGGACTATATATACTACCCTCCTAGCATGTTAGGAGGGTGAAATGATCATTTGTACTCTAATCACTTTCTTAATCTAATATTCTACAAGTTAATCCTCTCCTTCTCTCTACTTTCTCTCACTACTTTCTCTCTCTAAAACTCATATCTTTTCCATCTCATATCTTAATCTATCATCATTTTATTTGGGACAACATGGAATCCTTTGCACCTGTTGCCCGTTTGGAAGCTATTAGACTATTCCTTGCTTATGCAGCCCGCATGAATATGATCGTCTAATAGATGGATGTGAAGACGACATTTCTTAATGGTGAAATCAAGGAAGAGGTCTATGTTTAATAGCCAGATGGTTTTGTGAATTCTAAATATCCTAATCATGTGTACAAGCTTAAGAAGGCTCTCTATGGGTTGAAGCAAGCTCCACGTGGATTGTATGATCTTTTGTCACAATTCCTCATTACACAAGGCTTCGCTAAAGGCAAGGTGGATCCCACACTGTTTATTCAGAAACGAGGTAAAGATATGATTATGGTACAAATATATGTTGATGATATTATATTTGCCGCCTCAACCCAAACCTTATCGGATGAGTTTGGGACACTCATATCTTCTAAGTTTAAGATGTAAATGATGGGCAAGGTATCATTCTTCTTAGGACTTCAGATATCTCAAAGTCCCAGAGGCATCTTTATCAATCAATCCAAGTATGCTCTTGAATCTGTTAAGAAATATAAGATGGAATCTTGCGACCCCGTGGATACTCCAATGGTGGAACGAACTAAGCTTGATGCACATCCACATGGAGTTGCCGTTGATCCGACACTTTATCGTGGAATGATCGGTACCCTTCTGTATATCACAGCTAGTCAACCTGACCTTCAGTTTTCTATATGTATGCAGGCTCGGTATCAAACTCGGCCTACTGAGTTACACTTAGCTACTATTAAACGGATCTTTCTGTATATTGAAGGAACCATTAATCGGGGGCTTTGGTATTCAACGAACTCTTTGATTGCCTTATGGCATATGCAGATGTGAATCACGCAGGTTGTCAAGATACAAGGCGTAGCACGAGTGGAACTTTGCAACTACTAGGAAATCGACTAATCAGTTAGGCATCAAAAAGGCAGAAAAGTGCTGCAATTTCAAGAACGGAAGAAGAATACATAGCTATGTCTTGTTGCTGTGCTCAAATTCTTTGGATGAGATCGCAATTAACCGTCTATGGTCTAGGTTTCAACAAAATTCCGATATATTGCGACAACGAAAGTGCAATTGCCTAAAGTTGCAACAATGTGCAATTCTCCCGATCGAAGCATATTGACATTTGCTACCACTTTATCAAGGGGCAAGTGTAAAATGGAGTGATAGAGCTTTACATTGTCCTATCAGAGTATCAATTGGCGGATATTTTCACGAAGGCTTTAGATCGCGCTCGGATGGAATTTTTGGCTGAAAAAGGTTTGAGAACATTCTCGCCCGAGACTCTAAAGGAATTGGCAGATGAAGCGAACGAATAGTGGTGGTAAACTATTATCCGTATCCATGGTGATCATTCGAATACATTATTTATATTTTTATCCACAAAAGCAAAATACAAAAATATAAAACCATATAAAAACTATAAAAATTGAAAAATTTAGAAAAATCAAAAAATATTTTTACTTTATTTTTCAAAGGCGTGTCTTTTGGTAAGATAATATTTACGACCTTAGAAATATCGATTAATATTGACACGGCGCCATAAATAGAGTTCATACAAAAGTTGTAAATATTTCATAAAAACTTGCCTAAATGGCTTGTAGTTATTTCTGACTGCAGCCCATTTTTCACATTAAAGTCAAGTATTTCTTATGAAAGCTTTGGCTCAACAACAGGGATTAATTTTCTCAGGCATGGTTTACGTTATAACCATGTAAGAGATTGTGTTTACGTTATAACACAATCTAACACGAATATATGTACGCATCAGTGCATTTATTTGTTAAAACAAAAGAAATCTAGTTTTTATGAAGTTATCATCTCTACAACCATAGCACTCTACAATTGGTATCTACATACTCGACGATGAGACTACTCAAACGACGACTACATCTCTTTCTATAGAACACGTCCAATTGAGGGGGAGCAATTGTCAAGCATTTAGAAACTCCGATGCCGAAAGTGCCAAGTTCACAAACTAGTGTCAAGACAACAATACCAATCGTACATGTGGTGTCAAGAGATGACTTCAGACGTGACGAGGCAACCAACATTTTTCGACAAGAACCATGTGATCTTATCATATGATGTTCTCATCAATCATGTCCAACCTTGTCAATTTATTCTAATATGGTGAATATGTGATTATTTTACTAATCGATATCATATCTCACACATTGCTATCATGAAGATAAAATGGACTTGCATTTTTCTTCCCAAAGTTTTTTTTAAAACATCATTAAAGCAATTGATATTAAAAACATTGATTAGGTTAATATTTTTAATATGGGGGAGAAAATGTGATTTAATATGGTACATGATTATTCAAAAATGGTTTGACTTAACGTGATGGCTCATGCTGGCATGTGCGAAATGTTTTTGAATATCGTGGCATATGTTAAGGGGGAGCAAAACGGATTTGCACATCAAAATGGATTTTCGTGGTGACATATACTTACCCTAAAACCATTTATTTCACGAAGATGAAGATTATGGTGACATAAGGATGGTAGGATAGGTTAAGTCCAATGATTCTTCTAAAACAAGAGGAATCTTCCCAAGGACATTCCATAGCTAGAAATAGTAGTCCTTAGGAAAGATGGAGAAAGATTATGAATGTAGCTAAATGCCGACCAAGTACTTAAGTTAGCATTGGAACAATCACAACAAGGTGCTAGTTATGACGTATTGGTAAGCATTGAAGGAGTTGAAGAATGAAAAAGAATTGTAAAGATAGAGGGTCTAAAGAAAGAAGCCCTCCTCACAACCTTAGGAAAAAAACGGGTCAACACATATGTTATTGAGATCATTTTAATGATGCTCGATATTTAAGATAGACATCATGGAACCAGTGATGCAATGCACAACCCATCCCAGCTAAATCAGATATCTCTCAAAAGGTATTTTTTTTATTCACACGGAGACAACGCATTATCTATCAATTTATTCACTCCGAATATATTGATATTGAAAAGGTGTCACTCCTCTCTAGCCTCCGATCACAATAATCCAAAATGCACGATCGAGTCTAGAGCTATTTGAGATCATCAAATATCTCATTAGGACACTGTTACATATTTCCTTGCTTCTTCACACACTGTGAAAAGTAAGAAAGAACTTAAGACTCTGACGCAAAATCTTCATGATCTTGCCTGAACATCCGAGTAATACGAAAGTATTTACAATGAAGATGAAAATCTTTCTTGAGAGAATATCAAAAAGCTCATGGTAGGTGACTTGTGCGATTCTTTATGAATCAAGCTTGTGATAACTGGAAAGCAACAGTGGTTTAATTCTTAACTGAACTTAAACACGTTCCAGGCCTCTACCTAATATCTTAGTGATCTTGCCAGAACACTCAGAGTGACACTCTATAGTGTTCACAGTGATGAGTGGAAATCCTTCTAGTGTTAACCTCATACATCACTTGGTAGGTAACTTGCAAGATTCATTATAAATCAAGCTCGTGACAACTAGAAAGCAACGATGGTGCGATTCTTTAATGAATCAAACTTGTTCCAAGAATCAGAATTGACTATTTCAATCAAGCGGATAATTTTATCCAAATGATTCACTCTTTACGTTTGCAGTCAGCTTTGGACGGTCGAGTATAGAAAATGGGTTACCCGCAAAATCTTGTCAAGGGTGTTTTTAATTAAATCTACCTACCACAAGTACGACATATTATATCGTCCAATAGTGTTCTCCGACCAGAGGTAAAATGCTACCAAATTAGAATGAAATGTTCAAAGCTATTTCGTTCGTGTCTACTTATGTTGCGGCATTTGAAGACGGTGGCGTTGCGGAATCCGAGAAGAAGTCGTCTCGCATGCTTATACTTTATGCACTTAATACGTCATCTAATTCTAGAAAGCCTAGAAGTTAAGTCTTCTACTGTATCAAACTCTGAAGCTTTAAAGAATTACAAATGTATAAGTGTGTGGGACATGAAGTCACGAAGAGGCGAATATGACAAGTAATGATATACAAGATCCAGGCAAGAGATTAATGCTCAAGAATGATATCAAAGATCATATCAGCATGTTCACCAGAAAAGAAAGACGAAGACTACGACCTCAAGACAAGCATAGTATGTTAGGTTTATCTTTATTGTATTGTAACTCGGGTAACCCTCTTTTACTTTGGAGTGACCTCCCTTAAGGGGAGATTGTTGGAAATACGTTTTACGTATTAGAAAGGATCGGTCACTCCAATAATAGTCTAAGTAGTAGCTCGTAGTTTAGTTATCTTAATAGTAAACAAACAAGGCCAAGCCAAGCCTAAAACATGTGTAGGCCGGCGACCCAATGTAAGCCCAAGCCCATCTCATGGGCTTGGGTATAGAAACCATCTCTTTAGTTGGAGAGGGTGTTGGTTCACATAATTTACACATAGTTAAGTGTGTTTTTCTACACTTTCTCTCTCTAAGTGTGTGTGTGTTCTCACCATCTTTCTATTTCTTTCTCTCTCTAAACATAAGCAAGATTTACCATATCTTACAGTTAGTGTTAAAGCAAGACTAACGCTTAGACTCTTAATCAAACAAGCCTTCAAATTCAATCCATAAGTTTTACTTTAGAATTTCCTCTAAATAGTTGACTGCATGATCATTTTCTAGAATTAGTGTAGAATTGCTTTTGTTTGCCTGCTAATTGCTCTTAGTAATCTTGTTGAATAAATTTGTTATCTTTTACTCTTAATCTACTAGAATAAATCTGTTTACTTAGCTCATAATTCTATTTCTTCCATTAACTGTTGTTTGGATTAGCTGCAATAGTGTGGTTCAGTCATTGATATTGAGTGTTACTTGTTTGTTTTCACTCAAAAACTGGTTTAAAACTGATGTACATGTTTCCAAAGTCAAACTCCTTTTCAAACAGGCAAATGGTAGCTAAAAGCTGTGGGTCAGTTTTGATAGCCTAAAACATGCCAACTTTAAACTAGCATAAAATGTTCAATACTTGGATCTAGACTGTGATTTTTGGTTGTAGACATAGCTTAACATCCTAGCTTCAAGAATCTATAAGCCATTTCATACAGTTCTCAGAATTGAGAGAGAAATAAGCCTAAATAATTCTCTGTAATAATCAAAGGTTTTTGTCTTGGCTTATTTTCCATTCTGGCTTATTCTCTTCATAAAAGTTCTCATTTTCTTTCACAAATCAGCTTAACAAGTCATAAAATTAAGTTTTAACCAAGGTCAAAGTTGGTCAACTTTGGTCAACGCTGGTCAACATATGCCTATTTGAGCTTATTGGCTTTTCTGGCTTATTCCTTGGGTGGATTTCAGATTTTCTTGGGTAGGTGTCACTTATCTGGGCTCTTAATCATATTTTGACAATATCAACTCTTGTGCTTATTCCAATAAGCACATCTCTTAAAAGTAGCTTATTCCAAAAGTGCTTATTAGAGTTTTAGTCTATTTCAGCTGAATTCCTTAAACATGGCTAGGTAATTTTGAATTTGCAAACTTTTGAAACAAGTTTAAGCTTATTTGGTGCATTAAATCTCAAGATACAACTTATAGATCAATAAGACCGTTTTCTTAACAAAAAGTTTTGGTAATTTCATTTTGGTCCCTAGATTAGGAATGTGTATACGTTGTTTTAATTGGTTTATAATTGGTTAGATTTTGCAAATCAGTCATTGTTGTTTGTTAAGTTGGTTAAATGTGTTACATAGTTTGGTAATTTTGTTACATTTGGTTATTAGTGTTACAAATTTCATTTTCTATAACACCTGATGAGACTGTAATTATACATAGTCTCATCGTCTAAATTGGGCTTAAAACGCTTAAAATATCATCAAAATACCCAAAAATGTGCTTGTTTTTGTTCATTGTGTATTTTAGGTACGGATATCGTGAATTCACCAAAAGATCACAAGAATGAAGCAAAAACGAACACGGGAAACGAAGCCGCATAAAGAACCGGACCCAAATCATGATTTTCCATTCAAGTCCTTGAGGATTGAAGATTTGACAACTTTGGTCCCTCATCTTTGAAGATTTGGTAAGAAAGGTCCTTGGAGAAATCATCTTATGCAAGTTTCGTCCTTCAAAGTTGAAGATATATCAAGATAAGCCCTTGAAGTTTGCTAAAGATACAATAGTGGTCCTTGTTCAAAGTTATAAAGAATGATGGTGCCAAAAGTGACAAGTGGGGGAAAGTATTATACAAAGGAAAATTAAGTGTTTGCTGATAAATCTTATTATGTGCACAAATTGTAAAGAAGGGGGCCAATTTTGCCAATACTACAACCTTAAACCCGGTCAAGCCCATACTTAACCCAGACAACGCCCAATTAGCCCAACATAAACCCATTTAACCCGACCAAACCACTTACCACCCCTTAAACTCGTTTTAAGCAAATTTTGTTTAATAAAAGGAGAGGGAAACGTGTACTATTCACGATTAACCCCAAATAAAACCCCAAAACCCAGTTAGACGAACCCTAATCCCCCTCTCTCATATAACTCAAAATCATTATCCCCTAAACTCCAGATTGATGATTGAAGACTTTTTGAGTCAAACCCACCTCCAATAACAAGCAACCTGTGACTCCAGTGGACCCCCAAAGACTCCCTTGCTTCACTATTTTTGGTAAAATGAGAATCTGAGCAGAAAATCAAGGGACCTTATCAATTCCTTGGTCACAAAGGAGTATATCAACGCGTGAGATCACTTTACAACAGCTATCACTTCACAAAAATCCAAGAATCACAGCAGGCATCTTCACATGGCTAAGTTTTGACCAATTTCCAAAGTTTGAACAAAGGGCATTCTTGGTAAATCGTTTGCTAGGGTATCTTATAGCTTTAGTATTCTAGAAAGATCAGTAGCATAGTATAAAAGGAGCATAAAACTTGTGTATTGCCCTTTGTTCCAGTTTTAAGCTTTGTAAAAAAAATTATGTTAATGAATAGTTACAGTATTTCCTTAAAACAATTTGCAAAGTTTGGCTGAGTTCCTTGCTTTCATAGTTTTAAATTTAGTCAGTCATGATTTTTATTTTGTTCAAGAATTGGCAAGAAAACATTTTCTTTTACTCTATTGAAATCCCAATCACTTTGAAGTGAAAGTGGATTGGTGTTGGGATTTTAGTAGCTTCCTGTTTAGTTGTTATAATTTAAAAAGACTTCAAGTGGTATTTCTTTTGAATGTTCAGTTTGGAAATTCAGAAAAAGGTTTTTAATCAAAGTTTGATTCCTTTTTTATTCACACTTACTGATGAATAAGTTAAAACCAATAAGCCTGACAAACTTATTGGCTTCAAGCTTATTCAACTTGTAGCTTGTTATTGGTCGGCAGTTTTGTGCAGGCAAGAAGAAACAAGACCAATTTCACTATTTTGCATATGCTTACTTTCTTGAAGATATATTGGGTGGTGTTGACTGTTTAGTCTCACCACCATCACACTCTCTACCCCAAGCATCACATAAGCTCTCTCTTTAAGCCCCTTCATGATCTCTCATTGAGCACAAAGATGGCAATCAACCTAGGTATGGCTTGAACCCTTTATGTTTACTTTGAAAATTAAGTGGTTGACTGAGTTTGCTGATTTGTTAGACTTGGGTAGGTTTTTGATAAGATTGTTTCTCTTGATTAATTCTATTATCTGTTTGTTTTTTTAACCTATTTGTGATTTTGTTTACACTTTCTTTGCATAACCTGAATTTTAAGATTTTAAGGGGGTGTTTGGGGTATCGGGTTCACTCCTAAAGTGACATAGGCTTTGTCCTGCTTGCTACTCACACACATTAGTTAGGTCTTATTTAGTATTTATTTTGGTTTTATTCAGTTTTCATAGTTAAAGAATCAAAATTTTGTTCTTTGCATTATTTATGACTTAAGAAGATCAGTGAGTAGTGAACGATTGATTAGATGTTAAATTATGTGTTAACTGATATGTTTGTATGTTTTTTAACTAATATCTGAACTAATTTGATACTTGCGCTAGCCTAAGTCACTCTGGGCCTAAACCCCTGTGCATCTCTTGTTTAGATATTGGCCAAAAACTGCATAAGCAAATCAGCAACATTTGTTATTAGGATTGTAGGTTTTAAGTTGTGATTTTCATTCTATAGTTAGTTTAGTTGTTAATTCATTGTTGTTTGAGGTTTTTGTGGATGTTGGAGCTTATCAGCTAGCTTAATTTTAAGCCAAAAATCATCACAGTGCCGAACCTAGGTAGTTAAGTCACCACTGTGCATTAGAGTGGATTTTTGTTCTCTTTGGCAGATTTTTGTATGCAGTTTATATTAAGCTCGCTGTTGTGATCTCTGTGGCGTGTTGTGTGTTTTGGTAGTGTTTGTGTGTTGGTCCTTGACTCCCCACAAGCCCATGCTTTTGGGGGTGCCGTCTGCGAGCTCAGCAAATCTTCGCTCCCAAAACCGAGCTCTCCACAAACCCCTCACCCATAACTGCATATAGTAACAAGTAAAATTTAGTGTAAAGTGAAGGTCTGGTGGTTTTTAATTCAATTTCGTGGCATAATTTAAGTTTAAACAGATTGGTGTTTGTTTTTTTATATATCTTGTAGTTACTGTTCATCAAGTAGTTATTGTAAAAAAAAAATTTTCCAAAAAAAAGGACTGGCCAGGACTCGAACCTGCGCTACCCTTTCAACACACAACATCACTACCACTGCGCCCTTGGGTCTTTTACTGACCAAGGGTGCAAACGAATTAGACTTAAGGGATTTGTGGTTTTGGCTTATAAAAAGACTTCAAATGTTTATAAGCCGTTTTCAGCTTATTGAATAAGCAATCTTCCTTCTTTTTATTTCTCCTTCATTCCTGATCCCATTTTGGATTTTTTGACATAAAGTTTTTATTTTTCACTTGTTTTATTTATTTTTTATTATTATTTTAACATCCAGTTTTATTAAATAGATAAAAAATAGTTAATTTAGTTTTAAAAATTTTCAAAAATTATTTTTAGGTTTTAACTAAATAGTTTTAGGTTTACAATCATTAATGTTTCCATTTTCACTTATTTTGAATTTTATTTATTTTTAGGGTTTTTCTTTAACTTTAAAAATTAATATAAAAATATTAAATAGGTTTTAGACTTTTTGGTTTTCAAATTTGTGATCTTTAAATTTTTCTTAGTTTATATTAAAAATTTGGTAAATTTTTGGACACTTTTTAATTTTGTCGCGTTGTACGTAATTACGTCATCGTCGTAGTTTTATCGTAATCGTAGCTCGTCTTTACTTTTTCTCGCTTTAAACCAAAAACATCACTAATCCAAACTTGATTTTATATAATTGGCACATTAATCCATACACCTCCTTCGAGAACGAACTTGGAATTTATTCGACTTGTCGGTTTTCCTAAATCGTCGAGTTTAATACTTGCCGCGGTTATTTGTTTTTCCTAAAAAAAGTGACCAAAAACTACAATATCAAATGGCGCCGCTGCCGGGGAGGTGTTTTTAGTGTGCCATTATTAGTATTGTGTTTGTGTGAGTAGTGCGTTTTTGCTTTTCAATTATTGGAAAGCATATATAACGTACATACTCATTTTCTTTATTTCTTTATTATATTATAATATCCAAATAAAACGTGTTTAATTTTCCTAAATTAAACACACAACATTCATTTTACTATATTTTAGATATATTGGTTTTTGTTTTACTTGTGAATATATTACTATATTGTATCTACGTAAGAACAATAAATATACAAGTACTCCAAAAGCGTGAAAACGCAACCTTGATTTGGGATTTCATCACTCGATTATTGTATTCGAATCCAAAGCAAAAGTTTAAAGGAAAAATAGATAAATACTTTCGTGAGGCTTAATTTCAATTAACACAAACTATAAGGTGGGTATAAGGTGGTTGTATTTCATGACCTAAGGGAAAAAGGCTCTTAAGTGCTTAGCGCCGCCTCGTTTCCCCTACTTGCTTGTGCGTGTTTTGAGAAAGTAGGCCAATCGAGGGTTTGCCGCCCAAGTATTATCTACGTATATTATATTGCTTGTTTTCAAGATTAAACCCTCTTGAACGTTTTGGTGTTCCACCAACGTTCTAAAGTCATCGAAGGCGTTCACTCCACGTGATTGTTTTCATTCTTTGAGGCTCCTTTAATCGAGAAATCGATTCGAGGGGAGATTTGTAGATTTGTGTCTACGTAATACATTCAAAAATAAAAAAAAATTAAAAAAAACAATCAAAAACCAAAAAAATTGAAAAATCGAAAAACCTCAAAAAGAATCCTCTTTGCTACCACCCATTCTACGCTTAGGGCATGCGTACTCGATCAAAGGATTATTCTTATTCTAGCGACGCTTCGAATCGGCGCAATCGTAATCGAAGGAATCGACGACGTAGACGAGAATTATAAACCGACGTTCCTAATATCGTTGTTGAAGAGACCGTAGAGGAGATGGCCGACAATTGTTCGATGATGGAATTGCTCCAAGCGCCCACCGAGGGTTATGGAGACGCGATCGTAATTCTTGCTATCGAAGCGCAGAATTTTGAGATTAAGAGCGGAATGTTTTCGTTGATTCAAGCTACGAAGTTTCGAGGTCGTGAAGCCGATAATCCTCACGACCATATTCGGAATTTTGATCGTCTTTTGGCCACGAGCAAGTTTAAGAACGTCGACACCGATGTCGTCAAGCTTATGCTTTTTCCGTACTCGCTCGATGGTGCCGCTAAGGATTGGTACGAGAAAGAGCCACCTAATTCGATAGTTACGTGGAAGGATCTCGTTTCCATGTTCGTTAATTATTTTTCCCACCGTCTAAGACAACGTTTTTCAAAAATGAAATTACGAAATTTGAGCAAAAACCGAATGAATCTTTTAGAGACGCGTGGGATCGTTTTAAGGAATTGCTTAGGCAATGTCCTCACCATGGTTTTTCCGATTTGCACCAAATCGATACGTTTTACAACGGTCTTAATTTTCAAGAACAAGATTCGTTGAATTCCGCCGTTGGTGGCAACTTTTTGTGTAAGACTCCGAAAGTTACATTGATAATTATCGAAAACCGATCCAAGGTTTACAAACTCCGCAACGCACCGGGTGTTGCCAATGTCGCCAATGTTAGTAGTTCTAATCGCGACATTGAGAGAGTTGATGCGAAAGTCAATAAGTTGACGAATGTGTTTACGTCTTTTCTCGTTGAGATGCAAAAGAAAGACGCTCCCGCTACGGTGAAAGCGGTTGAGGTTTCGTGTACGTTTTGTGGTGGACCTCATAATTATTACGAGTGTGCGGCTACGGATGGCCAAACGTCGAATGTGAGTGCGTTAAATGGAAACAAAAATTTTTCTAATCAAAATAACGCGGGTCCATCATAACAAGGCAATTATAACCAAGGCAACAATTTTCAAAATCGTAACAATTTTCAAGGAAATAATCAACAAGGAAATTTTTCGAATCAAAATCAAGGAGGTTATAATCAAGGTCGTAATATAAGTTGGCAAAATCGAGATAACAATCAAGGAAACAATTTTTCAAGTGGTAATCAAGGAAATTTTCAAAGAAACAATCAAAACCAAGGGAACTTTAATTCAAATCAAAATAGTTCGTCAAACGATTTTCAAAATTACATGAAAACGAATGAGGCTAATATGAGACGATTAGAGGGAGAAATTGGTACTTTGAAAAATGACTTTACTAATACATTGAAATTGCAAAACACGAAGATTGAGCAAGGACAAATTGACATAAAAAAGATGTTTTCGGCCATTATGAACAAAGCCTCGGGTGCGTCATCGAGTTCGTTACCTAGTGACACCGTTGCAAATCCGAAGGAACCATGTAAAGCCGCCTCGTCTCGTGAGAAAGGTCTTGTGATTACCCCTAACCTTGAAGGATTTCGAGTTGTTCCTTCTTCTCAACCCTCGACTTCTAAGACGTCTTATTGTTCTAAAGTCGATGGGGTGAACGTGGCGACCAAGGGAAAGAGTGCACACCCTCGTGTACCTCAAATTCCATCCATGGTTCAAAAAGAAAGTTTTATCGACCTTACCAAAGTAACCCCTGAAGAAACTTGTGCATCGATCATTCTTAAAAAACCCAAAAGGCCTATGCCGAGAAAGGAAGAGGATTCGGGCCAATTTCTATTACCTTGTGATTTTTCCGAGATTGAGGGATGTTTAGCCCTTGCCGATTTAGGTGCTAGCATCAAGCTTATGCCTCATTCTCTTTGGAAATTGATGAGATTGCCTAGACTTACCCCCACGAACATGACAATCGAGCTTGCAAATTGTACTCCACTTATACCAATTAGAATAGCCGAGGATGTCTATGTCAAAGTTGGGAAGTTTGTTTTTCTCGCGGATTTCGTTATATCCGATTACGAGTGTGACCCTAAATGTCCCATTATTTTAGGTTGACCATTCTTATCGACGGCTCGAACCGTAATCGACGTTCACGAGGGGAGACTTACTATGAGATATGGGGATGACAAAATGGACTTTTTCGCTAGAAAATCCCAAGTGTTTAATGACAATGAAAAAACCGAGGTTTCCAAACCTAATGATTCAAATCCTAATGATTTCAAAATGTTCACTTTAGCGGAAAGAATGAGCTTAATGCATGTTTTGAAAGAATTAAGAAAAACGGTTTTAATGATGATGATTTTAATGATAAAGAGTACGTGTACCTAATTCAAAAGGGTATGTGTAAATTTATGGATGAAAACTCACTTTGGGATGTATTTAGCGAAACAAGTGAAACACCAATTCCCAAGGGCGACGTTAGTGCCATCACGACAATGACCAAAATGCACTCGTCTTCACCACCTTCAAAGGACCACGTCTTTGAGGCTTCAACTTCTAACTCCATCGAAGTGCCTCCTTTGCCTAGCCCAACACATGTTGAGGCTAAAGGGTTTATCGACATCGATCCTCTCGTCTTAGAAAAGTCACCTAAGCATAGTCATTCGACTTGTAAGACCATGGTTGTAAGTGCTCACATCGACTCTTTCTTTGACGATGACGATGGCGATTTTGCCGAGCTTGATCACGTACTTCGAAATCCACATGCAATTTTTGATTCTCCTAAAAAGAAACATGTGAAGTATGATGATTACAAGTTTGATCCCGAGATTGAGTAAATCATTGAACGAGAGCTAGCTCTTATGCCTCCACTTCCACCTACGAGTGAGGTCGATCTTTCCAAAATCAAGGAGGAACTTAATGAGTTGGAACGTCTTATTTTCAATGACGAACCAACTCATGTGACCACCAAAAATCCAATTCTCGAGGAGTTACCTAGTCAACACTCCTCAAATGAGAATTACGTTTACCACATTCATGAGGATTTAACTTATCAACAATCCCCACAAATTAATGATGGTTTCGTGCTTGATCGTGATCTTTTCGAGAGAGTTTCTAAGATACTCAAGGAGGGGAATGACAAACCTTGGTTTCACAAGCCTATCTTTGATGAGGAAATCGATGAGATCGACGTTCATGAGGATGACGAGTATGTAGACCCCGAGGGGGCAGTGTCCTTTGTTGATCGACGTTTTGAGAATTTATACAATCCGCCACCCACTAACCACGACTTAAATGAGAGGATTTTTAGCGCAACTAATTTTGAATTTGACACGCCAAATATTTTCAACATTATAAAATCGGGTTTTCATAAAAAGTTTTTAAACGATGAAAAAGGAAAAGATTTTAAAAATGTTTTAAAAGATTTTTCTACATGTTTAACTCCGTCATCACCGCGTTTTATGAGTGCTACCACCTCACTCCTTTTGACGATGGTTGGCGTGGATCTAGTGTGGGGGAAGCCCCTTATGTTCCCTCACATTTCTCCACCGAGGACGAGATTTACGATCCCGGAATTGCTTGTAAAGGGAAATCTCGGTCTTCCACCGATGCAATAAATGGGAAATCTTTTCGTTTGCTTGGTGTGAGTCTACCTCAAGTAGCTGATTTTGTTGACTTACCCATTGCCCCACCTTTCTACTTCTCATCTCTTTTCTTCTCCCCTTTTGGGGTTCATGTTGGAGTGGTGTTGTTTCGTCTTTCATCCGAAAACGAGGACGCCATCTTCGACCCCGGTATTCGTATATCGGGTTTTAAAGTACTCCATGTACTTTTCGGCCTTGTTCATCATGTAAGCCCCATCAAAAATGACCATACCAAGATTATCCCTAAATGATCACATTTATGGGGATTCGAGTCGAGCTTTTGACTCTGTTATCAAAAATAAGGTGCCTCGTGGGGGATTCTCATGCTTATCCTTGTAAATATTATTGCTTTCTTAGTTAATGTAACGAGGGGACTTGTGCTCTTCAAACCTTTGTTTCGTGGTTGTTTGTGATTGTGATTCATTAGGTTCATCATCATCATTGAAGCCTCTCGTGTTCGTTTTACGGATCACTCGAGCTTCGATCGTTGCCTTTGGAGATTCCGATATCCGATGATATCCTTTTATGTTCTAACGTTTATCTTATTAGCATAATTCATAAACGGCTTTTAGGTTATTCGTTTTGCCCTATCCATGCTCGAGATTAAGCATTCGATTTCGTCTCTAGTATGGGGGTGTTTTCACCCCTAGACTTGAAACATTGAGGACAATGTTTAGTTTTAGTATGGGGGGGTGAGTAGATACTTCACCTTGCTTACGTCAACACGCAATCCAAAATTTCATCTTTTTGCAAAATAAGGCCAAAAATGGCCAAATTTTTGAATAAATTTTTATTTTTCATAAGTGTTTAAGACACGAATGTAGGTTTTCCGATGGTGAGAATAAAAGTAATTTTTTACTCGACCGTGCGTGTTGAGCACTTAGCTTCGATTCCTTAACTTTTTAGGCTAAGTCTCTTAAATGAGGACGAGAAATGATAGAGTTATTTATAAGTCTCGTAATCGTCACGATCTCATGTGTAGTAAATATTAGCTTATTCTCCCCACGCTTTTGCATAATAAATTGTTAATAAATATTGATTTAGCGGTTTAGTCACTATTGTTGGTTTCTAATTTGTTTTAGTAGCTTCCATGTAATTAAATTGGGAAAAGATTAAGGTGTCGCCAGCGTCACGGTTTTGAAGTATTGGCACCCGAATAATCGAAAGATTCACCTAATAATAAGATTTCAAGTGCTCACCTAAATTAAGCAAACATTTGAATCTCACAAGGCTGAAAAATCTATGCCCAAATTGAAAGTGAATCAAGCCTTAATCTTTGAAGCTTTAAAGATCCAAAATTCGCTTTAGCGTGAGGATATATGTCTTTGGCTAATAAAACCACCGATGAGGCGGCATAATAAAATCCAAGGAAAGACCGCAGTCATAATAAAAGCTTCATGGAGAAGTTGAATAAAAGATGGAGGTAAACCAAAGATAATAAGGCCCTTCCGTTAGGGGGCGTATAAAAGTCTTGGTAATAAGTCTCATGTTCAAAACCGTTATAAAACCGTGTTTATCGATCCTTCTTGTTGACTTAATTTTTTTACATCGTTGTCTATTAGGATGAATTATTAATTTAATGATTTTGGTTACACTGTTAAATCTCTATTTTTAGACTTAATCTCTATTCACGCATAAGTCAATGATGTATCCTCGTGATCATTAAGACAAAATAAAATATAATAGATACCAAGTAGGAATAAGGGAGTTTAGGTTCGTAATTAACACTCATGAGATATGATTGTGTTGCTAACTTATAATAACAATGATCTCGTTACACGCTTAGCATGGAATTGGGTGAAAATCAAGGACGACGAAATTATTTCTAACGAAGCATTCAAGTATTCTTGTTCTATGATCCTAAAAGTCACTTTATCGTGATGAAAACAATACATTATGTCTAAAACACGTGTAGTAGTTTATTTAAGTTCATGTCTTCAATAAAAGTCATCATAAAATGAATTTTTGAAGTGCTATGATACTTAATTCTAGCATTGTGTGGGGACACGGCAATGTTTTAGTATGGGGAGTGATGAGACTGTAATTATACATAGTCTCATCGTCTAAATTGGGCTTAAAACGCTTAAAATATCATCAAAATACCCAAAAATGTGCTTGTGTTTGTTCATTGTGTATTTTAGGTACGGATATCGTGAATTCACCAAAAGATCACAAGAATGAAGCAAAAACGAACACGGGAAACGAAGCCGCACAAAGAACCGGACTCGAATCCTGATTTTCCATTGAAGTCCTTGAGGATTGAAGATTTGACAACTTTGGTCCCTCATCTTTGAAGATTTGGCAAGAAAGGTCCTTGGAGAAATCATCTTATGCAAGTTTGGTCCTTCAAAGTTGAAGATATATCAAGATAAGCCCTTGAAGTTTGCTAAAGATACAATAGTGGTCCTTGTTCAAAGTTATAAAGAATGATGGTGCCAAAAGTGACAAGTGGGGGAAAGTATTATACAAAGGAAAATTAAGTGTTTGCTGATAAATTTTATTATGTGCACAAATTGTAAAGCAGGGGGACAATTTTGCCAATACTACAACCTTAAACCCGGTCAAGCCCATACTTAACCCAGTCAATGCCGAATTAGCCCAACATAAACCCATTTTACCTGACCAAACCACTTACCACCCCTTAAACTCATTTTAAACAAAGTTTGTTTAATAAAAGGAGAGGGAAATGTGTACTATTCACGATTAACCCTAAATAAAACCCCAAAACCCAGTTAGACGAACCCTAATCCCCCTCTCTCATATAACTCAAAATCATTATCCCCTAAACTCCAGATTGATGATTGAAGAATTTTTGAGTCAAACCCACCTCCAATAACAAGCAACCCGTGACTCCAGTGGACCCCCCAAGAATCCCCTTCTTCACTATTTTTGGTAAAATGAGAATCTGAGCAGAAAATCAAGGGACCTTATCAATTCCTTGGTCACAAAGGAGTATATCAACGTGTGAGATCACTTTACAACAACTATCACTTCACAAAAATCCAAGAATCACAGCAGACATCTTCACATGGCTAAGTTTTGAACAATTTTCAAAGTTTGAACAAAGGGCATTCTTGGTAAATCGTTTGCTAGGGTATCTTATAGCTTTAGTATTCTAGAAAGATCAGTAGCATAGTATAAAAGGAGCATACAACTTATGTATTGCCCTTTGTTCCAATTTTAGCTTTGTAAAATTTTTTTATGTTAATGAATAGTTACAGTATTTCCTTAAAACAATTTGCAAAGTTTGGTTGAGTTCCTTTTATTGCTTTCATATTTTAAATTTAGTCAGTTAAGATTTTTATTTTGTTCAAGAATTGGCAAGAAAACATTTTCTTTTACTCTACTGAAATCCCAATCACTTAGAAGTGAAAGTGGATTGGTGTTGGGATTTTAGTAGCTTCCTGTTTAGTTGTTATAATTTAAAAAGACTTCAAGTGGTATTTCTTTTGAATGTTCAGTTTGGAAATTCAGAAAAAGGTTTTTAATCAATGTTTGATTCCCTTTTTTATTTACACTTACTATTGAATAAGTTAAAACCAATAAGCCTGACAAACTTATTGGCTTCAAGCTTATTCAACTTGTAGCTTGTTATTGGTCGGCTGTTTTGTGCAGGCAAGAAGAAACAAGACCAATTTCACTATTTTGTATATTCTTGCTTTCTTGAAGATATATTGGGTGGTGTTGACTGTTTAGTCTCACCACCATCACACTCTCTACGCCAATCATCACATAAGCTCTCTCTTTAAGCCCCTTCATGATCTCTCATTGAGCACAAAGATGGCAATCAGCCTAGGTATGGCTTGAACCCTTTATGTTTACTTTGAAAATTAAGTGGTTGACTGAGTTTATTGATTTGTTAGACTTGGGTAGGTTTTTGATAAGATTGTTTCTCTTGATTGATGATATTATCTGTTTGTTTTTTTAACCTATTTGTGATTTTGTTTACACTTTCTTTGCATAACCTGAATTTTAAGATTTTAAGGGGGTGTTTGGGGTATCGGGTTCACTCCTAAAGTGACATAGGTTTTGTCCTGCTTGCTACTCACACACATTAGTTAGGTCTTATTTAGTATTTATTTTGGTTTTATTCAGTTTTCATAGTTAAAGAATCAAAATTTTGTTCTTTGCATTATTTCTGACTTAAGAAGATCAGTGAGTAGTGAATGATTGATTAGATGTTAAATTATGTGTTACTTGATATGTTTGTATGTTTTTTTTAAAGAATATCTGAACTAATTTGTTACTTGCGCTAGCCTAAGTCACTCTGGGCCTAAACCCCTGTGCATCTCTTGTTTAGATATTGGCTAAAAACTGCCTAAGCAAATCAGCAACATTTGTTATTAGGATTGTAGGTTTTAAGTTGTGATTTTCATTCTATAGTTAGTTTAGTTGTTAATTCATTGCTGTTTGAGGTTTTTGTGGATGTTGGAGCTTATCAGCTAGCTTAATTTTAAGCCAAAAATCATCACAGTGCCGAACCTAGGTAGTTAAGTCACCACTGTGCATTAGAATGGATTTTTGTTCTCTTTGGCAGATTTTTTATGCAGTTTAGATTAAGCTCGCTGTTGTGATCTCTGTGGCGTGTTGTGTGTTTTGGTAGTGTTTGTGTGTTGGTCCTTGACTCCCCACAAGCCTATGCTTGTGGGGGTGCCGTCTGCGAGCTTAGCAAATCTTTCGCTCCCAAAACCGAGCTCTCCACAAACCCCTCACCCATAACTGCATATAGTAACAAGTAAAAATTAGTGTAAAGTGAAGGTCTGGTGGTTTTTTATTCAATTTCGTGGCATAATTTAAGTTTAAACAAATTGGTGTTTGTTTTTTTATATATCTTGTAGTTACTGTTCATCAAGCAGTTATTGTAAAAAAAAAGAAAAAATAATTGTCCAAAAAAAAGGACTGGCCAGGACTCGAACCTGCGCCATCCCTTTCAACACACAACATCACTACCACTGCGCCCTTGGGTCTTTTACTGACCAAGGGTGCAAACGAATTAGACTTAAGGGATTTGTGGTTTTGGCTTATAAAAAGACTTCGAAAGTTTATAAGCCGTTTTCAGCTTATTGAATAAGCAATCTTCCTTCTTTTTATGTTTCCTTCATTCCTGATCCCATTTTGGATTTTTGACATAATGTTTTTATTTTTCACTTGTTTTATTTATTTTTTATTATTATTTTAACATCCGGTTTTATTAAATAGATAAAAAAATAGTTAATTTAGTTTTAAAAATTTCCAAAAAATATTTTTAGGTTTTAACTAAATAGTTTTAGGTTTACAATCATTAATGTTTCCATTTTGACTTATTTTTAATTTTATTTATTTTTAGGGTTTTTCTTTAACTTTAAAAATTAATATAAAATTATTAAATAGGTTTTAGACTTTTTGGTTTTCAAATTTGTGATCTTTAAATTTTTCTTAGTTTATATTGAGTATTTGGTAAATTTTTGGACACTTTTTAATTTTGTCGCGTTTTACCTAATTACCTCATCGTTTTACGTCAACGTCGTAGTTTAATCGTAATCGTAGCTCGTCTTTACTTTTTCTCGCTTTAAACCAAAAACGTCACTAATCCAAACTTGATTTTATATAATTGGCACATTAATCCACACACCTCCTTCGAGAACGAACATGGAATTTATTCGACTTGTCGGTTTTCCTAAATCGTCGAGTTTAATACTTGCCGCGGTTATTTGTTTTTCCTAAAACAAGTGACTAAAAACTACAATATCAACACCCCACTTGGATAAGTGGACCGTTAAATGTATATATGGCGGGTCATCAAAGCATAAGGTAAATGTCCAAAAACATTAACTAACCATAAAAGAAATACTGGAATGAAACATCAGTAATCCAAACAGAAGCTCAAAACATGAAAAGTAAATACTGAAGGAAATGACTAAGCAATGTCCAAATAAGCAAAGTACTGTAAGAAGTGCATCAATTAATAAGTCAGATAGCTTCCATCGAAAGGCACATGCTCTCAGAATCCTAAGAGCGTCCCGGTGTACCTGTCGTTAGAACATGAAAGGAACTACGACTGAGCATAACGCCCAGTGAACGGATATAAAACATGATAAGGAATACTGAATGAAGTACATGATAAAATATTGAAGCTGTAAGACTAATATGTAAATTTGTAGTTTAAATATGTGTATAATATGAAAAGTCTGATATAAAAATAGTAAAGCTGAATTATAACTATTAAAAGAAAAGATGCTTTTTCTGTATTATAATTGCCAAGAGCTTATATAGGTCATGTGCTGTAACAACTGCTGCATGAATAAAATAGAGGGGTGACCTCGACATGCTGTGGAGGGGTGACCTCTAAATAATGTGCTGGGTAGAGGGATCAACTCCAATGTGAAGGATGTAGAGCACAAACCACATTCACTTGATTAGCTGTAAACTAATAATCTATGATGCATCCATATGCCCCGCTGATAATACTGATAAAATGGCTAACTTGAAATAAATGGGACGCTGCGAGAAATCACTCCCCCGCAGAGGAGTCATGACATCGGTGCCTCTAGTGTCACGGTTACGGTACCTCCATAACTAGTACATAACTGGTCATGCTTGTATATAAAGCTCAAGAAAATTTATTTAATTATTAAAATGATTACTGATAATCTTAGAACATAGACTAGGAAAAACATTTGGTTGTAGACGGGAAATCCTAATCATACATAGAAAGAAGTCCTTACTGAAGGACGAGAAATCCATACCTCGTGTCCAGTAATGAAATAAGAATAAACGATAAAAGATATACTCCGACTTCAAGGTTACTACATGTAACACCCCCAAATATTCATGTTCGAATCAGCGGAAGAGTCATTGGTGTTACAGGATAGCACATTACTCAAGTCATAGACAACGCTTAAAAATCGCGTCGTTTAATAACAAAGCATTTTCCATTCTTAAATATCAAATTACATTTTAAAAAACATTCGAATGGAATTTTTCTTTAAATGCTGGCCATAAAGTCTTACCGTCTTCCCGAGAATTACCTTCAAGTACCTGAGATAAAACATGCTAAAAGTCAGCGAAACGCTGAGCGAGTCCATAGAGTTTTATAACAACCATTAACATAAAATCGGAATATAATCATTACCGAAAAACATTTTGTACAATTCTTTGTCGTAGACCATAACATAGGCCAAAAACATTTTATACGAATCATTGTCGTATATCATACCGTAGGCCAAAAACATTTATTCAAATTATTGTCGTAAATCATAACATAGGCCTTTGCCGTCAAAACCATTGTACGATCCATTGTCGTAACAACACCACACAATACGTTTTATAATGTTGTTTATACTATAATGAAAACCGTTATTTAAAATAGTTATGAAAAGCATATTACAAGCATAATATTAGTAATAAGACTCCATACTGCTAGTCAGGAAATATATTATAATTGAAATCATATATCATAAACTATTCCTGAGACCGCAACCTCAGTGTTACCATTATTATTATTATCGGATTATTATAAGCCGCATGACATTGTTACCTTTCTATAATATATATCGGGTAGCTAGCTCGGAATTCAATTGCCCATTTAAAACAGCGTGTCGTCACAAAAATCACGCTAAATATATCCCTCTCATACATAAATTCGCTTGCCAATCAATGCGACACAACGGGGATCAGCCGTCAATATGCGAACTAGGGTGATCTTCCCTAAATAGTACTATTATATGCATAAGCTTCTACCAACTCCTGGTAGTTCACAATTCATGCTAATGAGACTTATAGTGACATAACCTAACTAATAATAATCCATTTCAATCATTCATTGGGTCATCCAATCAATCGGGTCCATATCAATAAACATACAATCGGGACCACTTGTGTCCTATTTTTTTTTATTAAAACTAGCATGTTATCTCCCTCGCGAGTTTATAAAACATTTCATAAAACATTTAAAAGAGTGCGAGGCTATGAACTCACGTTGGTTTGGAAAGGCGGGTTATTGGCAACTAAAGTGTACGACGCGCGTCGCGATCATGGGATTCCTAACAAATAATACTCGATCTTAGACTATGTCGAATAATATTTATAAAAAGTTGCTATGTATATGTAATCAAGTCATAAACATGATGATCAAATGGGATTTTATCACTTTACACAACATTATTAGTTGTTAAACATCTAGTTAACTTAATTCAACTACACAAATTTTAGCCCATTTAAGTGTTAAGGCCCAATAATCCCAATAAGAGTCCAATATGTTTTATTAGTCCATTACCCATCTAGAACCAGGCCTCTACTCATATGTTGGGCCCAAGTGGGTTGAGCCCATGAGCAAGTTTAATAGTGCTAAACCAAACTAGTTGGGCCTAGTGGTCCAATAAGGCTAATTTGGTCCAATTTGGGTCCATAAGTTACAAAGCTCGGGTTTGTTGATTTTTACTTGTTAAATGTGTTTCTATATCAGTAGATCTTCTATAAAAATATTACATTAGATGGGTCCAACCATCCAAGTTTTATTTGGCGAAAACGCCATCCTTTCGGATTTAGTCGAAAAGACGTAAAAGTCATATATATATATATATTGTTGGGAATAAATTATGGGTCAGTTCACTAGACGCTGATAAGAAGAATGTCAACGCTGATAGGATGACATTGGACGCTGACAGCCAAGCGTTGACATTGAAGAAGTCAACGCTGACAGCCTTGAAGATTAGCACTGATGGAATATATCTTCATACGAATCTTTTTATTTATTTGTTTCTTTATTTGTGTATGGTAAAGATAAGCTCGACATTGTATTTTCTATTATTATCTTTACCTAGAATAGTTGATTCGTAGCTTATTGTACAAGACTTTTTAATCTATAAAAGAAGATCTTTTAGGTTAAAGTTAATCATCAGTTTTCATAAGTTTTCACAAGTTAAACCTCTTTCATTGTAATCAAGTTCGATCATTCTAATACAAGTGAAAGTTTGTTTAACATCTTTGTGTTTTAGATTAAGTGTTAATTCCGCATAACACTTAGTTACTTTATTCATAAGCAAAGGTTTCTCTACGTGTATTACTTGATCTAATCTCGTATACACAAAGCTTAATCGATCTAAGTTTGGGATCAACAAGTGGTATCAGAGCTTGTTGAGAAACTTTTGATCTTTAAGTAACGCAAGAACCCTAAAACACCAAACCCTTAAAAACCCTAAATCTCTCAAAACCCTAAAAACACCATGTCTGGCACAAATCAGCCTTCTGCTTTGCTACAAAACAACTCCACAAACCCTAGTATCAAAATTCCCATGTTTGATGCCAGGAACTTTGAACTTTGGAAGTCTAATTTTGAGCAATATATAGCCATCCATGACTACACTCTTTGGGAGATTGTTGAATATGGGAACACATTCAACAAAGCTCAAAAGATTGCTGCTGCTATTGCCGCAAGGGTAGCTCTTCCTAATTGTCCTGAAGCTGATAAGAAGGAAAAGCCTGAAGATGGAAGAGCTGTATCTGTTGAAGATATAGCCAAGAAAAGGGTGGACATGAAAATCTTGAACATCATGAAACACGCCCTAGGTCATGAGAATCAGCACAAGTACAAACGCTTTGAGTCTGCAAAAGAGCTTTGGGAAGCTCTTGAAGTAGCACATGGTGGCAATGCTGACACAAAAGAAGAAAAGAAGAAGCAACTCTTGCATGAGTATGCTGTCTTTAAAGCTCAACCCAATGAAAATCTCAGCAGTGTGAGAAGTAGACTTCTTGACATCACAAGTTAACTTTCCTTCATGGGAACACAGATTGATGACCCTGAATTGAATGCTACTTTCCTCAAAAGCCTTGGTGATGTATGGAAGATTGAGACAAGATCCATTCTTGTCAATAACACCCACAAGACCTCCAGGTTTGATGACATCTTCAACAAACTAAGACTGTTGGAGAATGAATGGCTTTTGGATAGTGATAATAAATCTTCCAGTAGCAACATGGCCTTCTTCTCACAAAGTGAAGGCCAATTTGATTCCATGAACTTCTATGGACATCCAGCTACTGGATCTCAATGTGTCAACGCTGGATCTCAGTCTATCAGCGCTGGATCATATCCTGTCAACGCTTTATACTCAAGCGCTGACACACATAACTTTGGCGCTGATAGAATTAAACCTGCTGGTTTAGATCTAGATACTGTGTGTGCATTCATTGCTTCTTTGCCCAGTGATTCAAGGATTACATATGAAGATCTTGAGCAGATAAGTGATGAGCAATTGGAAGAGATGGACATCAAGTGGACTATGGCTCTTGTAAGTTTAAGAGCAAACAGGTTTAATAAAAGGTTCAAGAAGAAGATGACCTTTAATGCCAAGGATGTTGCTGGATTTGACAAGTCCAAAGTTGAGTGCTACAATTGTCATAGGATGGGGCACTTTATGAGGGAATGTAGATCTCCAAGAAGATCTGATGCTGGTAAGCCCTCAAGCCAAATGGTTAAGAGCCAAGATCCCAAGGCCATGGTTGCTGTTCAACAAATTGATGGCGTTGGAGAATGGGACTGGAGCTGGATGGCCAAGAATGAGGAAGAGGACAGAGCTTTGGTTGCTGAAGTTAAAGAAGAGCATGTTGAATATGCTCTCATGGCACACTCCTCCTCTTCATCAGATAATGAGGTATATGATGATGCTTTCTGTTCTAAGGGTTGTCGTTTAAATACTGAAAAACTAAATCAAGAGATAGTAAAATTATTAGATGAGGCAAGTACTGAAAGATGCAAAGTATCTAATTATCAAATTGCTCTTACCCAAACAGAAAAGACAGTAGCTGAGTATAAGAAAATGGAGTTTGATCTAAAGGATCAAATAAATATCTTAAAACATGAGTTACATCAAAGTAAAGATATTCAAGATATAGTAAACAGGGTTAATCTTGATTTGATAGCTCAGTTAGAAGAGGCTAACAAAAATAAAGATAATGTGAGTCTTAAAATCCAGAGATTTGAAAAGGCCACACAATCCCTAGGAGAGTGTGTTAGTAAACAAAGAGACTCTAAGGACATGAGTGGAATTGGGATGAAAGATTATACTGGTGTTCCACCACCAGCTGGGGATTTCTATGGTGTCCAATCAAAGGACTTATCTTGGACTGGCTTGCCAGAACTTCAAGAGAAGGAATTTATTCCTCCACCTAGAGTGACTTCCCCAGTTGAAGAATACAAACAAAAACTGACTGACCTAGATGAGTGGAAGAAGGCTAACCACACTTTGTTTGTTAAGGGAGGGTTGTTGTGTGAAAGTCCAAATGAGCCCACACCAATCACGAGCCATAATATTGTGGAGTCCAATGATCCTAAACCTATCAAGATCACACACCCTACCACTGGCAAAGCTGTTGAACTTGGCCCACAAACTGTTAGAAAACCTAGTGTTAAGTATGCAGAGATGTATAGGAATACTAGGTCACCAAAAAGCCAAGTTAGTAACCATGGAACAGGCTTCTTTGCTTCTAGACCTAAGACTATGTCTAGAAAAGCTTGTTACACATGTGGTAGCTTCTCACATTTGGCTTACAGATGTGTCAACGCTTCCAATGTCAACGCTGATAGGAACCATTTCAGCGCTGACAAAAGTCAACATAGGTCAAACACTGTCAGACCCAATACCTTTGTGAACAAAAGTTCACAAGTTGTTAGACCAACCCCATTCTTTTCTAGAGGGTCTAACACACAAGGCCTAAGACCTTTTCAAAAGTCAAACACTTGGTCCAATAGGCAATGGGTTCCTGTAGCAAACCCTAGGTTCAACGCTGATAAAGGTAATCGGGGCGCTGACAAGAACAATTTCAGCGCTGACAGACACACTGCCAAACCTAGGTATTTGCAACCACAGGGAAATAGGTCTAAAGCTTCTACTAGCTTAACATGGAGACCAAAACAAGACCAAAACTCTAATTCTACTGGTGTTTCTATGACATGCAACAGGTTTCATTATATTTCAAAAGCAATGTCAACACCAATTGGGGTTAACTGGGAATTTCATTCAAAAAGGGATGAAAATGGGGTTGTTATGAGAACCAAGTCTGTTCTTGTTGAACAACCAGATGAATCCAAGTCTTCCAAGGCTTGGGTTCCCAAAGAAAACTAATGTGTTTTCTTTATGTGCAGGGCATTCAGAAGAAGATCAATGATTATGGATACTGGGATAGTGGATGCTCAAGGCACATGACAGGAAAGGAAGACTATCTGACAAACTTCACTCCTATTCAAGATGGTGATAAGGTATACTTTGGAGGGGGCTACGGCACCATCACTGGAAAAGGAACCCTTGTCACCAACAATCTACGGTTTGAGAATGTCTTCTTCGTAAAAGAACTGGATTATAATTTGTTTAGTGTATCACAAGTGTGTGATAACAAAAATAAGGTTCTTTTCACAGATACTGAGTGCTTGGTGTTAAGCAAAGATTATAAGCTCCCTAAGGAAAAATACATAGATTTTAGAACACCAAGGCATAAAGACATATATAATGTGAATCTTAATGGAATTAAGGTAAATAATAAAATGATGTCATGTCTTTATGCTAAAGCCTTAATAGATGAAAGTAATCTTTGGCACAGGAGATTAGGGCACATAAACTTTAAGAATATCAATAGACTTGTGAGGCTTGGTTTAGTTGATGGTTTGCCTGAAAAGGCTTTCCACAATGACCACACTTGTGTTGCATGTCTTAAGGGCAAGCAGCACAAGGTCTCATTCAGGTCTAAACAGGTGCACTCTAGTTCTAAACCACTTCACTTATTGCATATGGACCTCTTTGGTCCAACTAATATAGAAAGTTTGAAGGGTAAATCATATTGTTTTGTTATCACTGATGATTTTTCCAGGTTTACATGGACTTTCTTTTTAGCCAAGAAAAGTGAAACTGCCCAAAGTCTGATTAATTTCATTACCCAAATTGAAAAGAAAAATGGTAATGAGGTCAAAATTATTAGAAGTGACAATGGGGGTGAGTTTAGAAATCAGTTGTTAGATGATTTTTGTGCCAAGAAAGGGATTACTAGGCAGTTTAGCATAGCTAGAACCCCACAGCAAAATGGGGTTGCTGAAAGGAAGAATAGAACCCTTATTGAAGCAGCCAGAACCATGTTGGCTGATGCCCACTTTCCTATAGCCTTTTGGGCTGAAGCTGTTAACACAGCTTGTTATGTTCAAAATAGGGCATTGGTCAACAAAATACATAATAAGACACCTTATGAGTTACTTTGGGGAAGGAAGCCAAATATTGGCTTTCTCAAGCCTTTTGGATGTCATGTAGTTGTTTTAGAAACTAGTGAGGCCCTAGGTAAATTTGATTCAAAAGGTGATGAAGGCTACATCATGGGTTATTCAGTGCAGAGCAAAGGATATAGGGTTTACATTAAAAAGGAAAAACGTATACTTGAAAAAGTACATGTTAGGTTTTTAGAGAGTAAACCTAGTGATCCTGAAAGTGGTCCAAATTGGTTGTTTGACTTAGAACCTTTATCTAGAGCTTTAAATTATATGCCTGTTACTGATTCAGACATTGTGAAGGTAACTTCAAGTGTTTTGGAAAAGAGAATTGGTAATGTTTCAGGTATACAGGTTGCTGAGAAGGATGGACCACCAGCAGTTGAGTCATCTCCCACACAAGAATATGTTACACTTCCTATTTGGACAGATGAGTATTATGCTGCTGCTGCTGCTGCTAGAAAAGATAATGGTGGTTTCCAAATACCACCAAATACAAACATGCATGGTTCTTCAGGCGCTGACAAAGGGAAATCAAGCGCTGACAAGACTAATTCAGACGCTGATGGCTCAGACACTGACAACAATAGTTCAAGCGCTGTTAGCACAAACGCTGACAAGCAAGGTTCAGAGTTTGATGACACCTTTGCACATCTTTTCTCTTCCCATTTTGAACAGGGTGGACCTTCCAATGTCCATGAAGAGATTTCTGTTGATCAAGGAGAGTCTGATGAAGAAGATATTGGCAACATGGAGCGCGAAGTTGAGGACACCAGACTTTTTGAAGGAGGAGTTCTCACTTCCACAGCAAAGGATCACCCCACATCTCAGATCATTGGTGATGTTATGGCTCCAGTTCAGACAAGAAGATCCCATCAAAGTCTTGGTGGATTTATTGCCAATATCCACAAGAAGGTTGATACCCCTCTTGTACAAGCATGTTTGTTTGCCTGTTTTCTGTCACAAGAAGAACCCAAGAAAATTTTTAATGCTCTCAAAGAACCTAGTTGGGTGGAAGCAATGCAGGATGAGCTTCACCAATTTGCTATACAGGATGTTTGGGAGCTGGTTGATTGTCCTAGATATGTGAGACCAATTGGGACAAGATGGGTTCTAAGGAACAAGAAAGATGAAAGAGGTATTGTGGTCAGAAACAAGGCACGTTTGGTAGCTCAGGGATATACACAAGAGGAAGGTATAGATTATGAAGAAGTTTTTGCTCCTGTTGCAAGAATTGAAGCTATAAGAATTTTCCTAGCTTATGCCTCTTGTATGAATTTCACTGTTTATCAAATGGATGTGAAGAGTGCTTTCCTCTATGGAACAATTGTTGAGGAAGTATATGTTATGCAACCTCCTGGTTTTGAAGATCCTGAAAATCCAGACAAGGTTTATAGAGTGAAGAAAGCTATGTATGGACTTCATCAAGCCCCTAGAGCATGGTATGGTACCTTGTCTACATATTTGGTGGACAATGGATTCAAGAGGGGCACCATAGATCAGACACTATTTACAAAGAAGAAAGGAAAACATGTGTTGCTTGTGCAGGTCTATGTTGATGACATCATTTTTGGGTCTACTGATCCAAAAATGAGTGAGGACTTTTCCAAGCTCATGACAGATAAATTCAAGATGAGTGCAATGGGTGAGATGAACTTCTTTCTAGGATTACAAGTTCAGCAGAAAGAAGATGGTATCTTCATCTCTCAAGACAAGTATGTAGCTGAAATCTTGAAGAAATATGGTTTTTCTCCACATGAAAAGGATGCTTCCACTCCTATGGATAGGGAACACCCTTGGGGAAAGATTGGAGCTGGAAAGGATGTGGATGTTAGGCACTATAGATCAATGATTGGGTCATTGATGTATCTTACAGCCTCAAGACCTGACATTATGTTTGCTGTGTGTGCATGTGCACGCCATCAAGTGACTCCCAAAGAATGTCACCTTTTTGCTGTGAAAAGAATTTTTAGGTACCTAAGATGTTATCCAGATCTTGGATTATGGTACCCAAAAGATTCTCCATTGGAGCTTATTGCATATTCAGACAGTGACTATGGTGGTGACAAGTTTGATAGGAAATCCACAACTGGTGGATGCCAATTTCTTGGGAGTAGATTGATATCTTGGCAATGCAAGAAACAAACAGTGGTGGCAAACTCTACAACTGAAGCAGAATATGTAGCTGCAGCTGCTTGTTGTGGACAAGTCTTATGGATTCAGAACCAGCTGTTGGATTATGGGTATAATTTTATGCATACCAAGATTTTTGTAGACAATAACAGTACTTTATGCATTATTAAAAATCCTGTACATCATTCTAAAACCAAACACATAGAAATTAGACATCATTTTATAAGAGATTGCTTTGAGAAAGGTTTAATACAACCAGATAGGGTAGCCACATAAGATAATGTGGCTGATTTATTAACTAAACCTTTTGATGCTGGAAGATTTCAATATTTGGTAACAAATATTGGAATGGTTAATCTCACTTAATATGTGTTTTGGAACCTTTTTGTAAAAGTATGTACAGGATAATGCATTGTTATTAGTCTTTGTGATGATTTAGATTTTCCACTTTATTTTTCTAACACTGACAAAGGTAAATGTAACGCTGTCAAGTGTTATTTTGCCGTTGTTAGAGATATTATTGTCTAACACTGACAAGAGTTCCTTCAACGCTGATAAGTGTTGTCGGGGCGCTGTCAGCAACAAATGTTAGTTTTGTGGTTTTCAATCTAAATGTGTAGGTGGTGGTAGCTTTACGCCATTGGATACAGAGTTGCTTATGGATCTTTGAAGAGCTATTTGGACATGTTTTTGTTTATGGATGATGGTTGGAATATTTATATTCCTATCTTGACATAAATTTTTAATGTTCATATATATTTTGAGAAACTCATGTATCATAGTTTGAGGGGAGGTTTAAGGAACCTTTAGGACTCTTGGGTATTCTTATAATACTCTCATCACAATTCTAGATTGTGTCCACAGGTGAGTATGGGTTAGTTTTACTAAACCATGAGGCACTGTAGCATGCAAAGTTGATAAACTATGCATGCTGCCAAGACATTTTTTTTTGGCCTAGAATTGGTTGTGGTCTGATGGGGGACTTGGGAATAGTTTTGTTATGGGTTTACCTGGGAGTTACAAAGAATTTTGTGAAATAACTTTGTTGGTAAGTATTTTGGTTAGCAAGGGACACTAGAGGACATTTGTGTCTATCTTGCTTAAGCAAGTGTGCATAAATGGACAGTGCTTGCCGCCCAGTAACTATTATCAACTTGTAAGATATTTCCCTTAGGATAAATTACTTTGTTAAGGTCTTTTTCTTTTTCAATATTTTTATTTTTAGACGCTGACAAGTTTTTCTCCAAACGCTGTTACGTCCAATCGTGACGCTGACAAGGCTTTAGGCAAACGCTGACAAGAAAATATAGCCGTTGGGCGCTGATGGGCTATTTTTGACCGTTGACACCTAGTGGGCCCTACCCAGTTGTTATTTTTGACAAATCTTTGGCCGTAATTTTGGGGAGTTGTTACTTTTAATTAATGCATGAGATAAGTTATATTTGATTCAATATTTTCATCATTGCTCTTTGAATATAACTGCCTCATTTTTGACCAATCAAAATCATGCATCTCTCCTATAAATTTGGCTAATCTTTTTATTCTGGGTATTCATATTTTCTTGTCTAACATTTTTCTCCTAGATTTTTCCCATATCACATAACCTAAACAGCTTTCACCATGGCACCCAAGTTTAACTCAAAGAATTTAACATTGGAGTTCAAGAGCCAACATAATATGGTAGCTTACTTGACTGCTGATAATGATTTGTTCCCTCAGTATTCACAAATGGTGGCATTTTTAAATGCATCCTCATTAAGGTATGCGCTTTCTCATACACCATTAGTCCCTGTCGCACACATTAGACAGTTTTGGAACAATGCTAGTTCCACAACAGCTAATGGAGTGACCACATTAACATCTACTGTTCATGGAAGAACATGGGTGGTCACTGAAGCCTTGGTTCGCCAAGCTTTGCGTCTTGATGACGCTGATGGTGTGACTACCCTTGCCATTGCAACAATAGAACAAGGTCTTAGGGAATTGGGTTATCCTATTCCTGCTGATGTCACTTTAAATAAATATCATAAGCAGGAATTTCCCTCTGACTAGAAATATTTGATACATGGCCTTCTCCAATGCTTAAGTCCAAAATGTACTTCTTTTAATGAAATAAACAGGTCAATTGCAAGTGCTTTGGTTTGTATAACACGTGGGCTTAAGTATAATTTTTCAAAAATGATTTTTGAAGGGATGTGTAAAAATAAGGGAAGTAAAATGACTTTGGCTTACCCAAGATTTTTGCAAATGGTCTTTGATTTACAAGAATATTGTTCTAGGGATCATGACACTTTTTATGAGATCCCTAAACAACAGAAAACCATTTTTGCCATAATGAGCTCCACCAACAGATCTATCCCTCTCACCCAAGCCATGCTTGAAGTAATTCAGGCTGCTCAACCACAACCAGACCCTGCACCCCAACTTGAGCCTATCCATGAACCTTTACCTTCACCAGACCACATGGACATTGACCAACCCAACGTTGACACTCAAAATATTGGCGCTGACACAGCCAATCCCAACGCTGATACCATCCCTGAACAATCCCAAACACTCCTTAACCAACCCACACCCACACAATCTACCTCCTCTTCCACCCCATTACAATCTAGGTTGCATAAACGCCAAAGGACTACTGGAGTGTTCTCCTCTAGTGGTCCTAGCCTTGTAGCAGAGAGAACCACCTCCACAAGTGTGGCTGGTGACATGGATGAGGCTGGGGCTATTGACACAGGCTTAGAAGCTGGTCAAGACAGTCCCAACATCATTAAGACCTCATCCATGCCCTATGATTCTATTTTGGGAGGTCAAATCCCCATTCTAGCTGAGGGCAGATTGGAGCCTATGACTTTGACTGAATTGACGGCTGCTGTCATTAGCTTGCAAAAGCAAAATGTCAGCCTTGTACAAATTGTCAACAACCAGGGCCGTGAACTCCAAGTATTGAGGGAGCGGGTAACTGTTTTGGAGAATCCAAGTAGCAGGAGTCTAATGGAGGAATCTTCCAAAGGGGAGGATGAAGAGGATGAAGAGGATGAGCTGATTCATACAGCTAGTGAGAAGAGTTCAGAGAAGAGTTCACAATTTAGTGAATCTTTACAGGTTGCTGAAGCACTCACCAACTTGAAGAAGCACCCAGTTATTGATACATCCAAGGTGACACCATTAAACTTGGAAGGATCTTTCAAAGAAACAATGGGCGCTGATACAGGTTTGAACGCTGACACATCCAGCGCTGACAAAGGTAATCGTGGCGCTGATAGAGGTAACTTGGACGCTGATAAAGTTGCAGGTGGTGTTGATGTATTCCAGTCATCAACAATCATCAAAGATGTGTCCACACAGGTTTCTTCTTCTACTTTACCTATTATTGATCCAAAAGACAAAGGTAAAGGAAAATTGGTTGAAGAAGATGTTCCAAAGAAAGATGCAGCACAAATTGCATTTGATGAACAGTTGGCTGCACAACTTTTGGAAAGAGATTTGAAGAGGAGTGGTAGATCACCATTTGTTGCCACTTCTGAGAGTGAGGAAGAGACTGGTGGTGAAAAAGAAGAGGATAGCTCAGATTCAAGTGTTCAAATTATTGAAGATCCAGAAAGACTTGAATATGGGGATGAGTTAGCAAAGGAAAGATTGAATGATTTGAAGAATCAGATTGATTGGGACCTTCCTGAAATCACCAGAATGTACCATGCTTGGGAAGACAAGGTTATAGACAACCCAGGGATGAGTTTGTCAGATCAAATTTGGGGGTTGGAAGTTCTTCTTAGGGTACAAGATGACATAAAGGTGATTTTGAGGTTTAATGCACAAGAGGTCAAGACCTGGCTCAAAAGAGATAGAAGGCAGTTGTATTACAAGTTGCTTAGATGCCATCAACCTAGATGGACATACAAGAAGCTGCTGGCTTTATCTTTTGAGGAGTTAGAGTATAGGCACATCCTATTTGGAGGAATGTGCAAGAAAATAATGTCTATCAGTTTCTTTCAGAAGAAAGGAAACAAGAGCTTGCTGAGGAAATGCAGATTCAAAAGGAGATGAGGATTGCTCAAAGACCAGTGAAGAAAGGAGATCCTCTCCAATTTCCCAAAGATATGGATGTGTATTATCCAACTGAAGGTGTCATAAGGAAGCATCTCAAGCTTTCTCCATTGGAAGCTTCAGATTTGGTTAATGTAGTACCTCTAGATGACAGAAATCCAATCATCAGTTTTGATGAAGATGAGTGTGGATTTTGGAAGATTGGCAGGTTTGGATAGGAGGTACATACTTTCACTTCAGTTATTTCTATCTTTGCAAGCATAGATAGAGAAGACTTGGTGCATCTATGGAGATTAATAGAGGCCAAGTATACAGCTGAAGCACCTACTTCAGCAAATGGAATAAGACTTTGGAACACATTTTTGACTTTGTGTGGTCCAAGAGAAGCAGATCCTACCATATGGAAGGATCTTGAAGATGATCTCAGTAATCTTCATTGGAGGCTTTATTCTACTTGTGGTGTATTTCATTTGAGCTCTACAAAGTTTTCAGAGTATCTACTTGTGGATGCTGACTATTTCTTGTCCAAAGAAGTGTTGGAGAAGATGCTAGAAACACCCTTGGAGATTGATTATACTAGTGACGTGGCCAAGGACTTGATTAGATATGTTTATCACCAACATAAGAAGTTTTTGCAAGATTCCTCCTAAGCCTTAAGTTTTTATTCAGAAACTTGATCATTGGAATAGATATCAAGTTTAGGGGAGGATTGTTGGGAATAAATTATGGGTCAGTTCACTAGACGCTGATAAGAAGAATGTCAACGCTGATAGGATGACATTGGACGCTGACAGCCAAGCGTTGACATTGAAGAAGTCAACGTTGACAGCCTTGAAGATTAGCACTGATGGAATATATCTTCATACGAATCTTTTTATTTATTTGTTTCTTTATTTGTGTATGGTAAAGATAAGCTCGACATTGTATTTTCTATTATTATCTTTACCTAGAATAGTTGATTCGTAGCTTATTGTACAAGACTTCTTAATCTATAAAAGAAGATCTTTTAGGTTAAAGTTAATCATCAGTTTTCATAAGTTTTCACAAGTTAAACCTCTTTCATTGTAATCAAGTTCGATCATTCTAATACAAGTGAAAGTTTGTTTAACATCTTTGTGTTTTAGCTTAAGTGTTAATTCCGCATAACACTTAGTTACTTTATTCATAAGCAAAGGTTTCTCTACGTGTATTACTTGATCTAATCTCGTATACACAAAGCTTAATCGATCTAAGTTTGGGATCAATATATATATATATATATATATATATATATATATATATATATATATATATATATATATATATATATACATATATATATATATATATATATATATATATATATATATATATATATATATATATATATATATATATATATATATATATATATATATATATATATATATATATATATATATATATATATATATATATATATATATATATATATATATATATATATATATATATATATATATATATATATATATATATATATATATACATATATATATATAACTATATACATACATACATATATATATATATATATATATATATATATATATATATATATATATATATATATATATATATATATATATATATATATATATATATATATATATATATATATATATATATATATATATATATATATATATATATATATATATATATATATATATATATATATATATATATATATATATATATATATATATATATATATATATATATATATAGGGTGAGGTTATTTTCAGAACCAAATAAATGTATAGAACTGCGAGAACCACATTTTACACTTAAAATGTACATGTATATTCATTGGGTTAGTTCATTAGATAGAAATACATGAATTTTCCTTGTCGTAGGTCACTACGAACATGTATCTTAGGACCATGCACATGTATTTGTTTTGTATGTATTATAACTATCTTTTCGTTGGATAATATGAAAACACATGTGCACTCTTTATATCGCTCATCATACTCGGATATATAACTAATAAAACAATTATTAAATGTTAATTTA